>CM041549.1:8361076-8561076 GCA_023238725.1 Scortum barcoo | reverse complement strand
GTGGCTCTACTTGTTTTGTTTTTGTGCACTTTTTGTTACTGTGTCTGGAGACCACACGCGAAGCCACGGCTCCATTGTTTACAGCAGGGATCAGCTGTTAGCCCTGTGGAGCACGTAAGCGGTGCTACTGACCTGAGGAGCGACCCGATGTCCCCAATGAGCTGAAGAGGAGGAGATGGGGACGCTGTGCAGCCAAAGGGTCGAGCGCCACGCCAGGAGGAGACGTCCAGCGGGAGTATCGGGAATGCAGCCTCCTGCTGTTCACTGAGACGTGGCTAACTGCGCTAACTCTGGACACGGCTGCTGAAACTGGACGGTTTCAAACTCCTACAGGCGGACAGAAGCAAGGAGAGTGGTAAGAGGAAAGGAGGAGTGGCTGGCAGTGTTTGTTAATGATAGATGATGTAACCCTGGGCACATCACTGTCAAGGAGCAGCACTGCTGTAAGGACATTGAACAGTTGGCCATCAGCATGAGGCCTTACTACCTGCCGAGGGAGTTCACACATGCCCTCGCGGTGGTAATGTACATTCCCCCCTCTGCTAACGCCGATGCAGCCTGTGAATGTCCTGCTCTCAGCAGTGAGCAGGCTGCAGACACAGCACCCTGATGCCCTCCTCCTCATCTCTGGAGACTTCAATCATGCCTCTCCATCCTCCTCTCTGCCCAAATTCACCCATTATGTTACATGCCACACCAGAGACAATAAAACACTGGACCTGTTTTATGCCAACCAAGACCAAGGTGGCATACTACTCACTCCCTCTTCCTCCCCTGGGCCGAGCCGACCACAACCTTGTGCACCTCCTGCCTGTGTATAAGACCCTTGTGCACAGGCAGCCTGCTGTCACCCGCACTGTGAAGAAATGGTCTGAAGAAGCCGAGGAGGCCCTGAAAGACTGTTTCAACACAACACTATGGGATGTTTTCAGTGACGCCCATGGGGAGGACATCGACAGTCTCACCCACTGCCTGACGGACTATATTATCTTTTGTGTGGAGAACACCATACCCACCAGGACTGTATGGAGCTTCTCCAACAGCAAGCCCTGGATTACTCCGGACATTAAGGAAGGAGAAGAGGAAATAAAGAGGAGCTGAAGTCTGTGCAGAGGGAGCTGAGGAGGATGATCAGGAAGGGGAAGAACAGCTACAGGGAGGAAGGTGGAGCACCAGCTGCAGCAGAATAACATCTGTGGTGTCTGGAAGGGACTTAAGACCATCTCGGGCTTCAAGGAGCCAAAGTCCCAGCCTGTGGGAGACCAAGGGGTGGGCAAATGACCTGAACTTATTTTTCAACAGATTTGATCAGGCATCTGCCCCTCCCCCAGCCCAGTCTCCTCTACTGCAACCCCCATCACGCTCTGTGCCCCCACTGCTCCTCCTGTGCCCGCCCCCCCCCTCATGACCTTCAGCTCACACCCACCCGACACTTTTAGTTCACACTCTATCCTGTGCCCCTCCCCCCCCCCCATTAGCACCTCCCTGCTCTAGCCTGCTCCTCACAACACACCAGGTGAGGAATGCCCTGAAGAAGAACAGGGCTAGGAAAGCGGCGGGTCCGGACAGCACGGATCCACGCTGTGTGAAGGAGAGGTACCGCAGGTCCTTCCTGCCTGCTGCTGTCAGACTACACAACAAACAAAATACCCGCTAGTCTGCAGATAATAGACAATAAACAATAAACAATAAAAAAAAACTGACTTATAACTGGTCTCTGTGCAACAACACTACACTTCTGTTCATTATTCATTTCACTATTTCACTGTTTTTTGCACTCCCTGAGATATTATATATTTCTCATATGTATACTTCTCAGGCACACTCCCTCTGTACTATGTACAGGTTTACTTACAGTTATAGTTATAATTATTTATCTTGAATTATTTTATCTTTTATTTCATTTTATTTCATTTTATTTTATTTTATTTTATGTCTTACATTTCTTACAGTCTATTTTCCACTGTGTGTTTTCGCTGCTGTTGCGCTGTAAATTTCCCCGCTTGTGGGACTAATAAAGGAATCTGAATCTGAAAAGTGAATGTGAATTTCCAATTGAGGAGCAGCAGTTCATCTACCTTGTTGGCCAGAGAGGGAACATTCGCTAGGTGAATAGATTGGAGCACAGTCCGTAGTTCCCGCTGTCTCAGTCTGACGAGCGATCTGGGACGTTCCCATGACGGCATCTCCAGTTAATTCCATAGAGAGCTGCTGCTTTTCCGACCAAAATCTCTATAAAACGTTCTGTATTGAAGAGAACCAGAAAAAAAAGTTTTACCAGCTGATGAGCCAATGTTTAAATGTTCCTCCCTTGGTGAATGTGACCAGTGAGGGGGAGCAGAAAACAAAACAAAAACACAAAAGGTACAAGAGAGCTCAGTAGCGAGGCTGCCATCCACAGTGCCATCTTGCAAAAAGACTTAGACTTAGACTTAACTTTATTGATCACTTTGGGATGACTCCCTCAGGGAAATTTCAAATTTCCAGCAGCACATAAGAAAAGCAGCACACATAGATAAAAAGAGCAGCACACAGATAAAAAATAAACACTAAACACTTAGCTTAATATACAAAATATATAAAAGAAACACAAAATATAAAAGAATAAGAATGAACTAATATAAATAAATATAAGAACTGAATATGGGTTTGTATGCAATATAGGTTAAAATTATTGCACTATAGATGAAAATGAGGTTATTACACCATAGAATGAGGTTATTGGACCAAAGGAAAAGTGTCCATTTCTGTGTGTGCATGTGTTGCACAAGTAAATGTAAGTGGCTACCCCCCCTTCTCTACTGTTCTCTGTACTCTATGTCCTCCTCTATGTCCTCCTCCCCCCTTGCCAAGTGAGGAGTTGTAGAGTGTGATGGCATGATGGACAAATGGAGTTCTTAAGCCTGTTGGTCCTACACTTGGGAAGGAACAGTCTTTCACTGAACAGGCTCCTCTGGTTGCTGATGACGGTGTGCAGAGGGTGGCTGGCATTGTCCCATAATATCCAGCAGTTTGTCCAGAGTCCTCAACTCTGCCACCATCACCAGAGAGTCCAGCTTCATGCCGACCACAGAGCTGGCCCGCCTGATCAGTTTATCCAGTCTGGATGTGTCCTTCTTAGGATATGCTGCCCCCCCAGCACACCACAGTGTAAAAGAGGACACTGGCAACCACAGACTGGTAAAACATCCTGCAGAAGTTTGCTGCAGATGTTGAAGGACCGCAGTCTCCTTAGGAAGTACATCCTGCTTTGTGTCTTCCCATACAGGTGGCTGCTGTGCGTTGTCCAGTCCAGTTTATTGTCCAGCCACAGCCCGAGGTATCTTGTAAGAGTCCACAGCCTCCACCTCAGCTCCTTCTAACAGGACTGGTCGCGGTCTTGGTCTGGACCTCCAGATCCAGTCCATCAGGTGGGGGTCCACTCCCATCCTGCTCAGTTTGTCCCGAAGCAGAAGGGGCTGGATGGTATTGAAGGCACTGGAGAAATCCAAAAAAAAGAATCCTCACTGTGCCACTTCCCTTATCCAGATGGGAGTGGGCTCGATGAAGCAGGTAGAGGATGGCATCCTCCACACCAACACCTGGCTTGGTAGGCAAACTGCAGGCGATCCTGGGCTTGTTGCACCTGGGGTCTGAGGAGGCTGAGGAAGAGCCGCTCCAACATCTTCATCAGTTGTGAAGTGAGTGCCACTGGTCGGAAATCATTTAGCTCGCTGGGCCGGTTCTTCTTCAGAACTGGAACAATGCGGGATGTCTTCCAGAATGTGGGCACCCAATCTGCAGGCTAAGGTTGAAGATCCGTTGTAGTGGTTCCCCCAGTTCTGCCGCGCAGGTCTTCAGTAGTCTTGGACACACTTTTTGAGGGGGAGATGGCTGTGGTGAGGGCGGGGGTGGGGGGGCAAGGGCTGGTTGAACCTGTTGAAGAAAGTCATTCAGTTCGTTTGCCCTCTCCATTGTCCCCCCTACGGCTCTGGTCTTTGTGTTGAAGACCTGTGATGGTCCTCACACCTTCCCAGACCTCCCTCATGTTGTTTTCCCTCAGCTTTCTGCTCCACCTTTCTCCTGTAGCTGTCCTTGGCTTCCTTCATACAGTGTTTCACCTCCTGCTGTGCTGCTTTCATTGGCCTCCCTGTCTCTGCTCCTGAAGGCAGCCTTCTTCTTGTTGAGGACAGTCTTGACTTCCCGTGTTACCCATGGCTTGTTATTAGGGCAGCAGCGGACAGTCTTGACAGGGGAGACCACATCTGTGCAGAAGTTCAGGTAATCCGTCAGACAGTGTGTCATCCCTTGTTGTCGGTTGTCACCGGTTGCTTTTGGACCAGGGGGGTATACAGTGGCTGTAGGTGGACCAGGTTGTGATCAGACTTCCCCTAGTGGGGGGAGGGGAGTCGATCTGTATGCATCCCGTACATTAACATACAGCAGATCAATTGTCCTGTTGTTTCTAGTCTACAACTTGATTAAAAACAGCCAAAGTAGAGTCCAAAGTCGCATGGTTAAAGTCCCCAGAGATGATCATGAATGCCTCAGGGTGCTGTGTCTGCAGCCTTGCTGTGACAGAGTGGATTTTCTCACAGGCAGTGGCTGCGTCCACTCTCGGAGGGATGTAAACACAGACGGTGATCACGTGACTGAACTCCCTCGGCAGATAATATGACCGCATGCTAACAGCTAGCAGCTCGAGGTCCCGGCAACATGAGACTGTCTTTACAGGAGATATGTCCTGGGTTACACCAGTGGTTGTTGACATACATGATGAGTCCCCCACCTTTGCTTTTCCCGCTCGCCTTAGTGTCTCTGTCAGCTCTCACAGCAGTGAATCCCAGCAGGTCCACGTTAGCATCCGGTACTAGGTGGTTCAGCCATGTCTCCGTGAAAGATGAACAAGCTGCTCTCCCGGTAGATCCGCTGGTTGTTCAGTGCGGACAGCTCATCTATCTTGTTTGGCAGCGAGTTCACATTCCCCATGATGACGGAGGGAATCGATGGCTTGTAACACCTCCGCTTTTCCGCTAGCTCGGCCTTTAGCTTAGCTCCCGGCCTTGCAGCCCCAGGGGTCTCCTCCTCAGCTCCGCCGGGATGGGGTGTCGTATCCCGGCTCGTCCCTTTGTTTGCAGAGCCAGCAGTTCCTCCTGTGAATAAGTGAGGAAACTGGCTCTTGGTTCGCATTTTAAAGTTGAAAATATCCATAGGATATATAGAAACACACAATCTCTTCGCAAGAAGAGTAAAAGAAAGTGGAGGGAAATTTTAGTTAGTATTAGTAGTATTAGTGTGAGTTATTTTATTATTGGATGCGAAATATTCAATACAGAAACATATGCACATGGTGCTCCAATGTGTCTGCCAAGGGACTTCCAGTCTTTATTACTGCTTTGGTTTCAAAAGGGGAGCATGGTTACAAGACGATTAATGTGTGACAGGGTTGGTGTCATTGTGTAAGCCTATTCCAATGCCAGTGTCGTGTTTTGTTCAACCATGTGAACATAACAAAGTTAGTCAAATTACTGTGTATTTGAGTTTGAGTGGAGAGAGGGAAACTTCATTCGCAAGTTGTAGGTCTTCTATAAATAAAACTCCACAAACACCACCACACATAAATATATAAGACATCCATACAAACCCCTTCAGAAATATTAAACTGCAGTCTGCAAGGCAGGTGCATCTTCACTTTCACACATTTCCCCTGAAGTAGCCATTAAAACCTGTAAAAACACCTATCAGTCAAGTTTAACTTATTAAAAGACAGCATTTGGCTAACCCACAAGGCCAGGGAACAGTAAATAGTATGTGTCTATATTCAGAAACAGTGCTTCCATCATTGCGGCCTATGATGACAGATTAGGGAATAAAAACAAATTAGAGGTATTAAAAGGCTATTTAACTCAAGTTTAAATGTATTTGTCATATATAATCATACAGGTTATAATCACTGTGAACTGCAGTAGATAAGATATTTAGGAATTTCTTTTGTGACTTTGTTTTATGTGTCAGCCTCACCTCCTGTCACTCACAGCACTGTCTTCTCTCTCGGCTCAGTCACTCCAGTCGTAGATTAATAAAGATGGTGAGTGCAGAGCCTCCATGACTGTCTTTGGTCATCAGAGAAAACAGCAGAGTCCTACAGAGCAGTGCTAACAAAAGGTGCTAACACATTTACCAAAGCATCTGAAGGACTGATATATAGTTTTAAGAGTTTGTTGACAGCTCCTGTTTCACTGAAGCATTAAAGAATATTAAAGATGGCCCAGTAAACTGTTGTCCTGTTGTTGGCCAAACAGTTGTTTGTAATCAAAAGTTACCCCCCATCAGAGCCATCAGAAACAAGTAATCTGAAAGTAGAGTTTAATTTGTTAGGAAAAAACTTTGACTATGGTCAAAAGTAAATGAACTTAGACGCTGTTGTGCTTAACTCAGTACGTTTAACTTTACTTGATGTTTTTAGATAAATTAGCTATTTTATTCTTGAACAGTTAAACAACAGGCACTGTTGTCAATTTTTCCCTGTAGTATCGAAAATGGTATTGAGTATTGATATTTTTCAAGGTACTGTATCGAAGTTAGAAATTCCAGTGTCTTAACAGCACTAATACCCCGTTACAATTAGACACATCTTCTGGATTATCATCTCACATTGCACATATTCTCTAAACTTCATAGTTAACTTTTGCTTATTCCCTGGTCAATAGGTTGCACATTCCTGCACAAAACTTTACAGCTCTACCATATGAGAAAAAAAAACAAACTATTGTCAATGTAGTGCAGTGGACCCAAATGCAGACAGCAAAGAGGCAAACCAAATGCAAAGCAGGCAGGCAGTTACAGGACAGGCAGGCAGGCAGGTACAGATTGGCAGGCAGGTACAGGATGGGCAGGTAGACGAACTCTACTCTACAAGCAGGTAAGATACAGGGCAGCTAAACAGACAAATATACGCCAGGGTAGATACACAGGTTCGCAGGGGTTGATTCACAGACAAACTGGCAAGGAAACAAAGGAAGAGGGCGGATATGTATATATATAGTATGGGTGATGGGGAAGCTGAGACAGGTGAGGAGACTAACAGGGGACAGGTGAAAGCATTCAGGGCAGAGCAGAAAATTCAACTAAGTGGGAAACACACAACTGCAGGAGGTTAAGTGACAGATGTCATTTTGTGAGGAGAGGAAGGAATACAAAACAGGAAATGTGCAAAACAAGTGGAAACAGACAAATACAAGGACAGGAACAAAAAACAACACAGAACACAAGGAGAGAGAGACAAGGAGAAATACAAGGAAGGAAGGAAGAAGACAAGGAGGACAAGGAAAAAACACCAGGAGCATAGGGCATATACATATTCTATATATATTTTAAAAAACATTTTGTATATTTTTCTATTTTATTTAAGATATCCAGCAGAGTTTCAGGAGCACCCCCTGCTATTTCACCTTTGGTTTTGCATTCTGCACCAAAACCAAGAAAACTCAACATTGCCTCATGCTCCACCAGAAAAGTAAGCTAATGTTACCACTTAATGCTACATGCTACATCATCCATCCCACTCTTATACTGAGTATGGACACCATCTCACTATCCCCATCTGACAATGATTTATTTGGCCTAAATCAGATTTATTTGGCCTCCACGATTTATCCCTCCGCAACATAAAAGATTACTATAATTCACCTGACAAATCTTCCATGTCTTCCACCCCAACACCCTCATCAGAACAGAGCGGACAAGGCAATTCAAGTCAACTCCATGAGGAAAAAGTAAACCTTCTGACAACTCTGGCCGAACAACACAGAGTCACCCACAGCATCATCACACTCTAGCAAGGACCCCCATGACCAGCCTTTATCAAAACACTTGGACCATTGCCATCCTTCAAAAAATAGCAAAAGATAAAGGAAGCAAAACTTTTCACATTAGATTTTCTGAGGTGCTAGGGAAGCTCATTAACTCACATATCTTTGCACATGCATCTGTGAAATTAATATCTGATTTGGATTTTGGGGGTTGTGAGGTGCCCACCATGTCAACAATGTCAATGAAGTAGCTTTTGCAGTATGTTACACCAAGGTGTTGAACATTTGGTAGGCACAGGTTTAGGTAAGCACTTTAGGGTGTAGGGTAGGCACTAGGGTAGGCAAAAAATCAAAATCAAATTTATTTATTTAAAACCCAAAATCACAAACATTGTTTGCCTCGGAGGGCTTTACAATCTGTACAGTTATGACACCCTCTGTCCCTCGAACTGGGTCAGGAAAAAACCCTTTATGGGAAAAAGAAAAAACCTGAGGAAGAGCCACAGATGAGGGATCTCCTCTCCCTGGGACGGACAGACGTGCAATAGATGCCACATGTACAGAGAACATCATCATCAATATACTGAGTTCATGGGTTTAGTCCATATGTGAAAGTATCGCAGGTAATGGAAAAGGAATCCATGAGTCCAAGTGCATCTCTAAAAGTCCTCATTTGGAGCTCTGGGCCACTCGACCTTCTCTCTACAACACAGACACAGATCATGTCCCCACCAGGCCAGTGAACCTCAGATAGATGGACCACAACTGGAATCAGTGAGGAACCTGCAAGACTGGAGAGAACAGGGGCTCCGGCAGTAACATGCACTATACAGGACATAAGTGTATTCACTTTAACCAGTCTATAAGCTGACTCCATTTTGCACTTGTCTTTGTATTATTGCCATGTCTTGTAGGTTGTAATTACATCTGAAAAGATCTACACCCCCATATTAAATCATAGTCATAGCCCCACCTCCTGATAATAGGAAGTTAGCCTGTGTCAGCAGCCATACCAAATGACCTCCTGGAACGACACTGCAGCAGCCACTGCATCCGGTATGAGGCCATGACTGTTGCTTCCCAGGAGGCTCACAAGACTGTGAGGGTCCGTTCAATGCTGTTTGCAGGTTTTATTAATATTATTTGGGTTTGTGCATGAAGGTGCTTCGTTATTACTATTACCATTATTATTATTGTTATTATTTTTTCCCACACTGGAAATGCATTTTTACAGCGCAGAATGCTTGGCATTTTACCTGTTGTAACGAGATAATGACTGTGATCCTCCCTAGGATGCATAAGTGTATATTCTGTGCTGCTGTGCTATTGATTAACTGACTTAAGGAGAGCTAAAGAGCTGCCTGGATTAAAGAACTGCTGACTCCTCTACCACCACAGTTTACTCTCTGTCCATCTCCTCCCTGCTCTTTCCCATTCCTCATTCATTCCTTCAAGTGTCTCTTGTAATGTTATTTATGAAGCTGAGGATAGACAGAGACTCATTAAGGTCACATCCCCCATCTTTTTGTCTCTCTCCCTAATCTCCCTTTTGTCAACTTCAGTAGATGTAATTATGACAACACAATGTGGGAGGAGCCTACACAGCAAAATTATACTTTCAAATATTATTCCACTTCAGCTATTCAAAGAATTTCATAACAGAGAAATGGGGGTAATGGAAAACAAGGAAAATGAAAAAAATAGGGATAAGAAGATGGAAGAGGAAAGACAGCTGAAAAAAGAATATATTTAGGAAGAAAGGAAGATACCAGGCTGGAACAGTAGCAGTAGCTGCTGAGTTAACAGACTATGGGATCAGTGATGCTTTCAAGCAACAAAATGCCAGACAGCAATGCAGGCTTGGACAGCATAGTCTGGGGAACTGTTTAACTTCTCTCCCTGTGCTTTTCACATCTTCCTCTCAAATTCAAGGAGGCACTTTGTCCTGTAGCACCTTGTGTGGCAAAAAAATCATGGTGCTGGAAGGATGTCGGTGGGTAGCAGGAGGAGTGATATAGTACATATCGCGCATTGCATTGTGGGATAGAATGAGTATGGGAGGAAGGCTTGGAATGCGCAGAGATTTATTAGCTTTGCTCTGGATGCAGAGGAACTAAAATAGCACTATTTATGGCAGCTGGGTTGCTGTGGTAGATTCAAAGCTACAGTTGGACAGACAGGACAATAACAGGTTGACACAGTTCAAAGGAGGAGCTGTGTTATTTGCAGTCAGTAGAAATTAGAGAGCCAAGCTAGGTCCAGACAGAGAGTGTCAGTTCTCATCTGGAGGCATCTGGAGGAAGAAGAGAAGCAAGGATGAAAATGGGGGGAGAAGAGGTAGAGAGGTGGTATATACATATTCATTTTATTTCACTCTTTGTGACTCATGTTATATTTGTTTCTTGCTTGCATCTACAATTGTTTTGTATATGTGTACCCATGCGGAATTATGTGTGTGCATCTGTGACAGATTGATGCTTTTTATTCAGGTTGCGGTTTTGGCTCAGCAAACACTCAGTACTGTAGTCAATTTGAGGTTGATTTAGTTCTCTCTCTCTCTACATTTCTTGTTGATTGCCGCTATCCCCTGTTTTCCAGGGGAATAAAGATGGACAATATTGTATGTATAGCAATCCAAATATACTCTCTCTATCATCTGCAGCTTTAGTTGTTGGCTGATTGAATACAATGACCATGTGGTTTAAATGAACAAAGATAATGGAGCATCCCACTGTGTCCACAATGATACTTAAAGTAATCAATACCAGTCTGCTTTGAAAGGAACAATAAATGGATAATAGTGATGTTTTTAGATATACTGTTTTAACTGTTTCAGTACTAAGACTTTTATTATATTGCTAAAATTGTATGTTATTGTATGCTATCATTATGTCATAATCTCATTGTTTAAACCCGCAGAACCTTACATACCTTAGTGTAGTTAAAAAAAACAATTTTGGGTTTAAATATTTCAGTCAGTATATCTGAAATACATCATATATGAAGAGCTGGAATAAGCTGATACAGAATAAGTGTGAAAATGTCAAACAGACAAACTAAAATTATTTCCAAGGGAAAAACTTTTAAGGTTAAAATACATCAAATCTGTGTGTTTTCTGTCTGCAGGTCCAAGAGTGGCTATGTCTGAATTGTCAGATGCAGAGAGCTCTTGGCATTGATATGACCACACCTCGCTCGAAGAGCCAACAGCAGATTCACTCCCCATCCCACCAAGCCAAACCTATTGTCCAGCCTCAGCAGCCTTCACCTCAGTCAACACAGCCGGCAACAGCAGCACAGCCCAAACCTTTGGCACAGTGTCAGCCCACCCAGCAGCAATTGCAGCCTCAGTCTCAGCCCTACAGCCAGACTCAACCCCAAACTGAACCATACTCCCAGTCGTATCCTGCATCCCAGCCAGGGCCCCAAACTCAATCTCGTACCTCCCCAGGCTTAGAGAGACACCTAGGCCCTGGAGGCCCCCTGACTCAGACAAGGCCCCTTCAGCAGGGCATGATATCCAATCCGTACTCCGAGACAGGTCCTGGGGCTGCAGAAGCTGTCAGAGACCCAAACCAGTTTGGGGCTCCACGGATTCCCCACCCCGGTGCTGTGCCTCTCCCTGGCTTGACCAAGGCTCCCTCCCAGCCAGATTTGGGCCGTGGTTCACTGATGCACCAGTCTACGGCCCAGCACAATATCCAGACCAGAAGCGCCGGCTCCTCCCCAGCCCACAGACCTCAGAATCAGCCCCCTCCCCTTGCCCAAGACGGTCTGACTAAACTGTTTGGATTTGGGGCATCACTGCTTAATCAGGCTAGTACCCTGATCAGCGCTGATCCTCTACCCACTGTCTCCACCCAGCCAAGCCCTGCACGAGGCAAGGTGGTGTTCAGTAATTTGACTCCTGCCAACAAGCAGCACCAACAAGGGGCCCCTGCCACCAAACCATTTGGAATGGTGGGCCCTGAAATGGGTGGCCCTCATGGGACCAGCAAAATGGGGGGTTCTCATCTGCCGAGCCATGAGGGAGGCGCTTACCCACCGATTCTTGAAGCTCCCAACCAAATAGAAGGTCCCAAAATGGGTGGACCGCATGCACCAACCCAAAGACAGCAGCCCATGCCCCATCAACAAGGAATGCCGCAACAGCAGTTGCCAGTGTATCATCAAAAAGGGCCACAAGGACAACAACTGCAACAGCAAGGACAACATTATCAGCAAATACCTGCTCATCTGCGGGAAGCAGTGCAGAAGCAAGAGTCCAAGGCTGCTCCTCTGCTTCCTCCAGATCCTGTGAAGCCAAAGGTGAACTGTCCTCTTTGTAAAACTGAGCTGAACATTGGCAGCTTTGACCCGCCCAACTACAACACCTGCACACAGTGTCACAGTGAAGTGTGTAACCTGTGTGGTTTCAACCCCACGCCACATCTGGTTGAGGTAAGAGGATATATATATATGTATATACATTTATGTAATTCGGTAAACAAAACCATGTTTCTTAACATGTATTTAAGAACAAGAAGTGTACGTGCACACATACAGACATTCAGAATAATCTCCTCCTAGCCAATGGATACCAATCAGCATAAATATTAAATAATAATTTTCTTTGTTGGACTTTTTCCTCTTCACTGTGTGTATGCAGTTAGATCTCAACCTTTCATTTATTGCTTTTCTTCATTCTTACTATTTTATCACAATCAACTCATAATCAACTCTAACCTGTGTACTACCTGCTTAAAGGCTTATTTTCTTTCCTGGTGCTGTTTCGAATTTTATCTATCTCCACCTGCCTTTTCCTCCATTTTAAGTGGTTCACAATTTATTCTCACAAGATCGCTAAACACGATTGAGGAATTATCACTTGTATCCTTCAGATGACTTCAGCTCCTTAACAGCCCCAAATCTTCTGTTGCAGCCCCATACAGCAAGCTCTCTGTCCTTTTCTTGCTAACATATTTGATCCTCTCTTACTTTCTCTAAGCAGTTCCAGGGAGACATTTGTTACAGTCATCATTTATTTAATTATTTCAAAATTAATTTGAGGAAAAAAACCCTTGAGATGCACTATTTCCAAGCTGAAAATTAACAAACAATTAAAGAAAAAATAAATACATGCCAAAATAATGGTAATGATGATTTAAAGAATAAAACATTGAGTTTGTATAAATGAATGTGATTATCTGAATGGAGCTAAAAGCGGTATTAAGTATAAAAGGGTAGTTACAGTAAATGCATTTGCATTGAAGTGCCATGAGGGAAATAGTGAAAATGTCAAAACAAATATACAGATTTCATTGTAAACTACAATTAATTGTAATCAGTGTATTCTGAGACTGGTATTTATTTTTAAGGCCTCATATTTATTATATTAGAAATAAAACAGAGTCAATTCAAAACCCCAAATATTTAAAATATTTAATTGTAGCATGGAGCATGGAGCAAGCCCTTGGGAAGTTACCCAGAGCAGTCAGAACTTTCATGCCCTCTATCACAATACTGACATCATCTGGATCCTCCTTATGCAGAGGTCCCCAACCCCCAGGCCTTAGGCCGGTACCGGTCCGTGGATCATTTGGTACCGGGCCGCGAAGAAAGAATAAAAAAAAAAATGGTTATATTTCCATTTTAGTTACTGTTTTATTTTATTTACCGGATATTGGTTTACTAACTTCCATCTGTTCCTTTCGGCGTGCTTGACAAGTCACTTCGGTGGGACCAGCTCATTGCAGAGAAACAAGCACAGGGTTCCCACTGATACTCAGTCTTTGGTGAATAGCATTTTTATGTATATTTATTATATGTTACCATATGTTATTTGTTATAATTATTATTGTCATATAATTTAAATCCCCTAGTGCCCCCAATCCACCCCCCCACCACCCCCCGTCTTACGTGAGACCGGTCCGTGGTGCAAAAAAAGTTGGGGACCACTGCTCTAATGTACTGGTCTTGATGCTGTAGATTTTCATCTTCTGCACAGCAAGGTTCTGTGACATACTGTCTTCATCAGCATCCTAAAATAACAAGAACACAGTTTATGTCAGATTGTATAGCCAAAGGAGAAAGTCTGTTAGGGAAATTACACATACTACTACTACTACACATATAATCATGTTTGAATACTTTCACTGCACAGAACATACTTGCAAAAGCATATTTTTATGCCAGGTAAGTTAAAGATGATCCAATTAGCTCACCAACAAATCAAACCAATTCAATTACGCTACAGATGTTGGTCTCAAGTTTCCTCAGCTATAAATGATTTTTTAAAATGAAAACAATCTATTGATCCATAAATTAATTTCTTCCTGTCACTTGTATATTGATGGATATCTCATTCTACATTCACTGGTAACGTTGGTCAGCTGTCAACTAATATCTTTGTGACACTATAACCTCATTCTTGAAGCGTGAAGTCATTAACAGTAACAATATAAACTCTGCTCCTTCACCTAATTTAGAAGTGTCCCTGCTGCTTTGTGAACAGGAAATAAGTAAACTATTGAAAACTGTTGAATTCTGCCAGTTAGTGAAATCGGATTAAGATGGTGAGCATCTCCTATTCCTGCAGTTAAACATAAACATTGTTAATTGAACAACAGTACAGAACAGTAACTTACATTACGTGTATGACTCAACAAACCTACAAAACTAAGTTCTTCCCAAGACATACTAGGTGGGAGAGATGGGAGAGAAAGACAGGGATCATCTTAATTATATTTTCACATGTACTTCAACTTACATTATACTCTTTCAGTTCAGTTGGTAACTTTTTCAAACACTACTTTTAGTCATATTCACTCAAACTGTAACCATGTCCTGATAGTAGAATATGAGACAGATCATCTGTTTTAAAATCCACCGTGCCCGGGTCAAACAAACCCATCAGAGCAGGAAGAATGTCTGACAGTTCATGAACACGCTGCGGCGTCCCGGCCAGTGTAGGAGCTCTTGTGGTAACGTTCACTGCGGGGTCACGAGCTTAGGTGTTTACTCAATGAGGGGCAGCAGCAGAGAAAAGTGAGCCTCCCTCCTCTGACAACTACTGCTGATACTGAGGGAGAAGAAACAGAAGATGATTAGAGAAGAAAAGAAGCTAAAGAAAAAGGATCTGACTGAGCCGGAGATTAAATGAGAGTAAAGACCGGAGCCTTTGAGAGGTGGAGAGATACACCATCAAACACTGAAAGACAACATCTCTGGTCATGTTGATTCTAGGATTGGTTGGAGCCTGAAATGACAAAAATAAACATGCAACTTCATAATGTAAAGATCATTCACTGGCCCAAAACAAATTTCCTGAATACATATATAGCAAAGAAACTGCAAAGTCCTTGTTAGCATCATAGAGCATTTCTAATAGGGCTGCACCTAGTTTGTTTTCTATTTTCAGACTTAAATAAACAAAGCCATTCTTCCCCTAAAATAGCTTGACCCAAATTAAAGAACAGCCTCTGACAATAAAATGACAATAAAATGCTGTTGCCTTGACCTTATTTTGACCTTATTTTTCCAGCTAATTAGTAATTTCACAAAATATACAATAAGGTAGTTTACATAAATTGAACAAAACTGAAATAACAGCTTATTAAAACACTGAAAGCATTAAGAAATACTGTTTTGAATGTCAATGGTTAACAGTTTAGGTACTGTTAAGTGTATACTGGTCCATGAAGCTAGTGCTGTGTTAAGTCCATCTTTAACATGTGTCTCTCCACTCATGGTCAGAGAGATCTGCGATGAGGGTAGGGACTTTCGGGTTCGCTGACAGTTGCTTCTTGTCTTTCTTTGTTTCAATTTTTGTACCCTTGTCTGGATTGATGTTGAAGAAACACCTTTGTAAACACAAGAATACATAATTAATGACTACATTCTGTGGTCTGTTCTAAAGGAGGGTAAAAGAAATCTTTACCTCTGAAGGAACTCAAGTGTGGAGCCCAGACACACAGGATAGTGGATATTAAAGCAGTAATAGCTTCAAAACATCAGACAGATGGCAGATTAATGTAAGGATTTGGTCATTCTCGACCTCGCCATCTACACTCAGCTTAAACTGCCTTGACGAGTAGCAGGAGGTTCCTGCAAAGAAGATGGAGGTAGAAAATAATTGACAGCACACCAGCCATTACCATCCAAAAGTGGTCCTAAAAAGTGCTAGTTGTGGTTCTACCCCAGTGGTGTTTTCTTCAAGCTTGACCACAAGATCCTTGCTTGTGTCAAGAATGAGTGCTTCACCCAGACTGTTCTCCAAAATGAAGGAAGAGGATCTAGATTTTGAGCTGATAAAATGTTTTGAAGATCTTTACAGTGGTATTTGCTGGTCTAGATGCCCATCAATCATTTTGCAGAACAGTAGTACCGGTGGCACACTAAAGGAAAGAAGCTAAAAGGATCTACTACACCCATATAGGGAGAAAATACAACTGGATGGTGCAGAACCACAACTAGCACTTTAAGACATGACATTGACATGTAATATTTCTTTACATTTGCTTAGCCTCCGTCAAAAAACTCAGTATTCAGTATCTTCAGTAAAACTGAATAACAATCATGCAATAATGCATGGTGTCACAGGTAAGCTTTCCACTTGTACTTCTGTTGCCAAACATATATCTTCAACATAGTGGAAGAAGTTCCCGTCTTTTTCATCAAAATAGGAAAGAAGAAGGAGGACCATGTCCTTGAGATCTTCTGAGGAGCCCTCCAACTGTTCTCTAAGAATGTTTAGCTTTGTGACAGCCTGTGGTTCTCATAAAGTTCAGAAGCTGTTTTCCCTTTTTTCGATAGTGGTGAGGAAAGTCTCTTTTAATGATACCCCAGTGAGCTCTTGGAAGTGAACTGTCATGCCAATCTCCTCAAACAAAAAAGGCCAGTCTTCCACAAGGGATTGCAGATCTGTATCCTTGTTAATCTCTCTCTGGGAGTAGTACGTGCACTTCATAAGAGTTTTTACCTGATCTGGGCTGTTAGTTTGTTTACTGAGCACCTTCATTTTGTCTTTCTTTTCTGGTTGACTCTGTGTTGTCTCACCCAGTGGCATAAATTTCATGTCCCATCTTATGCAGCCATATGTGTCTTGAACAGCTGCCCTTTGTTTGGCTGGGATTTCAGTGTCTTATTCATGTGACTTTCGTTTGCGCTTTATCACCCATGGTGTTGAAGATCACTTCACATTTTCAATACGGGCTTGTAACTGTTTTCACCAGTGAGTAATATCCTGCTCCTACCACATCACCTTCTATGACATCTTGCAGTGATTTTGGATACTTTTCAACCATTTTTTGGCAATCTCAGTGGAGGCTTGTTTACTCGGAAAAGCAGAAGTCATCATTTCAGAAACCACATTCTGGACCATTTCTCTCCGTAGCCATGGGCTTGGCCTTTTTCCTGTCTCCAAACACTGCACCAGGGCTTCAGGACACTTACTCCATGGAACCTGGAAGCTGTCAACCCAATCTGCAGCAGAAATCAGGGAGGTGGGCGAGGGGGAGGCAGAGAATGAGGAGCATGTTGAGGAAGCTGAAGAGATCAACAGTGGCTGGCTGTGGATGTCAGTGGTCTGCGCTGTAAAACAAATATAATGAAATAATGACATTAACAAATACATTGAATGATGTTTTATGCTTGGTTATACTTAAAAACAAATGTTGTCAAAATGCACTTTTAGTACTGAAAGCAGATCAGCTTCCTGGATGAAGTGAAAATCCTCAGTGGTCTCCACCCCCAACGACTGTAGAGTTTCCTCTAGAGTATGTAAAATTGAGGCTGGGAGGTTTGGCAACACCTTAGAAATGGCATTGCTTATGTCACTTTGCTCTGCGTCATCCATGTCTGGATATGAAAGAGTGAATAAAGCTCAGTTAACACTAGAACAGCCCAAGACAGCCATTAGCATGACAACACACTGTGTTTCAATGAAATCATTTGGTATCCATCCTTCATGTAAAATGGCAGTGGATAGAAATCAATCAAGTCACTAATGTTCAGACACTGCACACTGGGCTGACCACACATGGCTTTGTAGAAGCATCAGAGGCGCAGTATTTAAACTGTTTAATGCGCCGATTCAGAGTGGTGTATGTGAACCATGCCTTTTTCTTTATGAAATACTTAAGATACAAAGCAACATCATAAGACAAAACACCCTCAAAGAGATCATGTCCTAGACAAGGTGGCAAACCTGGATGACAAACATTAAAGTATTTCAAAGTACTGAATACTGATTTGAACTTCAGCCCTTCCACATCTGGTGTGTCTTCAGACTGGAGACGATCAACAGCAGAGTTGTACCTTTCAGTGGTGCGCTTCAGTCCGCAAAGATTTGGATCGTCACCCTGAAATTCAGATCGGGTTATTAGGCAATACCTACAGAAATATTGTACGTGACTGAAATTTTCAATGAACCCACCAATACAATGCGAGCCCAAATTATCTCCAGCTATGCAATACAAGGTTCCTTTGACTACTCTTTTTTCTGATACCATAATCCTATTTTCCTCCAATTCCTTCAAGTCTGCTAGTAATTCAGAGACACCTTAGCATGCCCAAATGCTTTGAAATCTTTTTCTCTACACAATAAAACAAGTGACATATGGTCTGTGTCAGACCGTATATGAAGTGGCAAATTAGCATCCGATACATAAACAGCTAATACTTTATGTCTTGTCTTTGCAGAGCCTAAAGGGTTAACAACCTCAAAGGCATCCTGGTATAGTACTAGCTTGAAAGGTAATGGATTTCGACCAAAAAAATCATTGGATTTGAATATCTCACCATCAGTAATGTCACTTAGAATGTTTGAGGTAGACTCAGTCAAGTGTTGTGCTGACACACAATTCTGCCACAGATCAGATTGTGACAAACAAGTCTCTCTCAAAGGCACATAATAGGCAAACCTATCTGTTCTGTTCTCATCTCTCCCTAAAAACATTTTCTTAGGCTCCACATAGTTGAACAGTTTTTTGACAAACTAAACTCTTGAGTATGCTGTCCTCATTGGCCCTTTATGACACGCAGAGAACAGATCAAATGCCCTGATAGACTCACAACAACTCAACTTTGGTGATGTCATTTTTTAGCAGTGACGTAAATTTACTCAAAGTATATGACTGACCCAACTCATGTTCGTTTTGTATCTCCTCAACAATGTTCTGTATGGTCGAAGCAGGTAGCAGAAACTGCCCCTGCATTTTCAGGTAGAATAAACAGACATTTCCCGCCGCCCAGCAAAATCACCTGACGACCCATCAATGATAGCTGACCAAAGTCCAATCTGTCAATTTATTAGCTAGTTTAATCAACTTAGGGAACTCTAACCTAACCTTACACAGCAGGAAAAAAAAACGTCAATTTTAGGATTTTCAGGAGGACGTTGTTGCAGGGCGGGCAGACGTGGCGCTGGATTTGAATTTGAGCAGTCTCTCTCTCTCTCGCTCAGTTTTAAACGAGAAAATTAACAGTACTCATGAAGTTTATTTGCTGTTGGTGAAGCACTCACCAAATGCATGTAAAATATATCTCTTGCTATTCCCTGCCATGCCATTTTCAGCATTTTTTACACAGGCTTATTATAATTTCTGTTAAGTAAGTTTTAAGTTTTACCTTGAAATCAATATTATTTAGCTAAATCTTAACATCTTGTTTCTATAGAAATGAAGGTGTGTTTTTGCTGAATGGTGAAAATTTTTATTTTATTTTTATTTTAAGTTTAAATGTACTTATCAGCAAAATCTGTTATTTGGACAGATCAATACTGATATTTTTAGGTAATTGTATGCTGGCTGTTATATATACTACCGGTCAAAAGTTTTAGAACACCCCAATTTTTCTAGTTTTAGTTTTTTTTTATGCAGTTATTTTTTTATGCAGTTTAATGTCTCATTGCACTCTGAAATGAAAGCATAGTACAAATAAGCTATTGGAGTTAAAAAAGAAATCATGGAATCAATTTCTAGACCAAAATGTATTCTAAACTTTTGACTCATCAAAGTAGTCACCTTTGGCAGATATAACAGCTGAACACACCTGTGACATTCTTTCTACAATAGAAATCAAATATTCTTCAGAAAGTTCTTCCCATATCTGTTGCAGAAGTTCCCATAAATGTGTGGCACTTGTAGGTTGCTTTGCTTTCACTCTTCTGTCCAGTTCATCCCAAACCAGCTCAATGAGGTTTGAGTCTGGAGACTGTGCTGGCCACTCCATGTTTTCAAGCTTACCATCTTGTTCTTTTTTCCTGAGGTAGTTCTGGCATAGCTTGGACTCATGTTTTGAGTCATTATCTTGCTGTAGGATGAACCCCTGACTAGGCGCATACCAGAGGGTACTGCATTGCGCTGCAGAATGCTGTGGTAGCTGTTTTGGTTCAGGGTGCCTCTCACTCTGTACAGCAAAACAGCCCCAGACCATCACACTTTCTCCTCCATGTTTGACAGTTGATGCCACACACTGTGGAACCATCCTTTCGCCTACTCGATGCCATACAAAGATCCTGCGTGAAAGAAGATTTCAAATTTTGATTCATCAGTCCATAATACCTTCTTCCAGTCTTCAGTAGTCCAGTAGCAGTGTTTCGTGGCCCAGGCAAGCCTCTTTGTCTTATTCTGACATCTTAGCAATGGCTTTCTTGCTGCAACTCGTCCTGTCAAACCTGCAGTTTGAAGTCTTCTCTTCATAGTTGAAACTGAGACTTGCTTACTACGACCACTATTAAGCTGTGCTTGAAGCTGTTGTCCTGTGAGCCGCCTATCACACAAGCTGTTAACACTCAGAAACTGATTCAGTTGTGGCTTTGGGTCTGCCAGACCTCTTCCTGTCATAGTTTGCCCCAGTTTCTGACTGCCTTTTGATGGTAAAGGAAACTATACTCACTGACACCTTGATTTTCTTTGCAATTTCTCTGTAGGAAAGACCAACATTTTTAAGTGTTATGATGGTCTGTCTCTCTTCCATTGTTAATTGCCTTTTTCTCGCCATTTTTGTAACAACACACTACTTTCTGCAGTACAATACTGTTCAACTGATGCTCACAAGAGTATGGTACCAGTGTGTTCAAACACCACTTTTATGCAGACAGAGGAGCTTGTAAGTAATCCAGCAAAGTTGGAACACCTGTAGGAATTAGTAGCACCAGCTTTCAAGGCTTGATCACCCTCCATTGCTGCAGGACAGCATTAAATTGTTAACCCATTTTGTGTTCCCTGAAAAAGGCCATTTTGTATAATTTGTATAAAAAATAATAATTATTTTTCAGTTTTGGGTAACCTTACCTTTTTTTTTTAACCTCTGGCAGTTCACCACTTACCTTTGTACCATTTCAAGCTATTCATTGGACTTGAACGACTTGAATTGCAATAAATAACTGGAAAAATTGGGTTGTTCTAAAACTTTTGACCGGTAGTGTATATTACTGTATATGTTCATTATCAACGCAGTGTATTTAACATGGACAAAATTAATGTTTTACAAAAATTACTAAATGCAACAATTTACTGTATTGGCTGTTATATCTGATAGGTGGTGGACTGCCATGAGGTTACTTGTGAAGCTGAGGCTTTAATTATCTAGACAGGAGCTATTAGTGACAGGATGGTGCATTTACCTGTCCAACTTGGAGGGAGTGTATTTCTCAGTAAGTCCAATCATCAGGAGGGAGGGTGGAAGAAGGGTGGGAGCTCAGGTTAAAGTCTAAAACTAGTAGAAGTAGATTAGCTGGTATCTTAAAAGTTGTTATACATAGTATAACATTATACTTTAGGAAGTCACATTAAAATAATTTAATTACTTTTATATTTTAATAATATAATATAATTTTTATGCTACTATAATTTTAATAATAATTTTAATTACAACACAGTGAAGTTAGCTTGTTTGGTAACTTGAAGTAACAATAGACTATATGGAAGTGACGCAAAATAATGTTCCACTACTACAGAAACTTATATATAGAACTTAATTTATAATATAAATTGTCTGTTAAATACCAGCAATTAAACAGACAATTCTTACCTTTGGGAAAAGTTCTTACCTTTGGGAAAAGGCAGTGCGTGAAATGTGTGGCAGATGAGGGTTAACGTCCATGTGGGGGCAAGTGGCCCAGAATGCTTTGGGCTGAAGTGTAAATAAAGTGATTAAAACCAAAGACCTCCCAGCTAGTAGAATTTATCAATTTTTTGCATATTTGGCCTTCCTGATAAAATACAATTAAAATGTACTAAGTGATTCATAGCTGATTTTATTTAAACAAAACTTAGTAAATTTCAACAATTCATTTAAATTTGTTGAATTCAGCTCAGTGTGATTCACAACTGCACAGTCTTTTTTTATTATACATTATGTTTATTTATTTAAGAATTATTAATAAACCCCTATCCCACTTTTTTTTAAAGACTTGCAATTAGTGCACAAAGAGATTTTGAAAGAAGCACAGGATCAGCACAGATGGCTGTGATTGGTTGACTCCAATGTTGGTCTAAGAATGTAGTGTGGGATGTTGATCCAAGAACATTTCCAACTTGGCAAAATCCCATTGTGCAAGTGGAACAGGGGAGAAAAAGATGGAAAAAAAAAAATCAAAGAAGTGAATTAAAGACAGGGAGGGAAAGATGTCGAAGGAGTGATAAGATCACAGAAGCTCAGTTCTTGCAGAGGAAGTGTGACAGATAGTTAAACTTTGTTCATGTGAGTTCTAAAGGCATTGAATCTTAATAAGGAGACATTTATTTTTCAAAGTTCTTTTATAGGCATTACATTTTTTGTCTATCCTCAATGGTGGTTGCTCAAAGGATGGTGATGCTGGTCTGTCAGTCAGTTGTCCTCCCACCCCTTTGACAACCACCAACTACCGGACAGATTGCATTTTGTACAGGCATTCACATTTCTCATAAAAGGATTTTTTTTTGTCATTTAACACTGTTGCATTTTATGAGTTTTGACATGCAGGAAGAGATGAAGATAGGTGACTTTTGTCAGATGGCCTTTGATTTCTTGGTAGTGATAATCAGGAGACTTTCTTCAGTTTGATTTTGGTGTAGGCTCCAAAGTTACTTGGTTAGGTTTCAGAAAGTGCCGTGGTGTGGGTCACAATAAGTATGTTATTTACGTCAGTTGAGTTACGAATATAGGTCTATAGCTGCTATAGACTTGAAATAAGTCAGCACAGGCTTGTGGTCTTACATGGGATGCAAACAGGATGAAGGTCCTGTTTGTCTGCTTGTTTGACTTATCCATTCACCTTGCCTCCTCCCCAACTTTGTTTATTCAATGTCACCTCATACTTTTTTCACATTTTCACATCAAATAACACACCTTCTCTGCAAAATATAAGTCATTAGAGACCAAATGCCTTGAAGACTGTGACGTGTTATTCATATTCCATTTGGTTAGACCATGCTGTGTG
The DNA here is from genome assembly GCA_023238725.1 of Scortum barcoo. Taxonomy (NCBI): domain Eukaryota; kingdom Metazoa; phylum Chordata; class Actinopteri; order Centrarchiformes; family Terapontidae; genus Scortum; species Scortum barcoo. Next base: position 8,537,883 of record CM041549.1, on the reverse strand, counting down.
TTTTGTCTTGACCACGGACCCCTCTCAGGATGAATTTTTATAAACCTGGTAATCCTATGACTTGGCTTCTAACACCATAATGACCATAATGAAAGATGTAATGATATACCTAATGTTTTGTTTTTGCATTTAACAACATATACTATGACAGTAAACATTGTAGGGGTTTGACCAAGATTATACCCACAGAATTTCCTTATCAAACCCTACAAAGGATGCATGCAATTAAAATGAACATGAACCCTGTTGCTTTTCTACAATATACAGAACCAAGACATTACACACTCAAGCACAACAGCGGTTTGATTTTGTTAATATATTAAATCAGCTAAACAAGAGTACTTGTACTCAAAAATAAAAGAAAGAGAATAAATAATGTAAGCAAGGGAAGGATGACTGGGCTCACGGTGCCGGAGAAAAGAATAATGTCGAGCTCCTGTGTTGTTTGCTGGCGAAATCCAGATCCAAATCCTTTATTGAAATGGGCAGTGGAGAGCCATCATTGGCCAACAGTGGCGCTATCGCCACAACATGGTAAATATTATACCTGCTAGGCAACAGCATGCTAGTTACAGTATTGCTTTGTAAGCATGTTAGCATGCTGATGCCTTTTGCTCAAAATAGCCAGTGTGCCTAAATACAGCCTTCAAGAGCCCTCCTCTTCACCATTTCCCTATCATGGACTCCTCCAGCTATAGTCAGGCAGTGCACTTTCATTTGAGTGAGAGGCTTTGGAGTGAGGCCTGAAGAGAAGGGTGGTTGGATACTTTCAAAATCTAGCTTACTCTTGCTGGTTTATCAACCCTAGCTTTAATTCCTGTTTCATGTAGTTGTTTCTATTATCCCTTCTTTCCTATACTTTTCCTAATAACAGAGTTTTTACTATACAGTGTTTTTGTTTGCGTCTTTCAAAATGAGAGAAAACAATGAGGCAGTGAAATTTGTTTAAAAAAATTAAATAGATCTTAAAATACACATTAAGTGTTTGAGAAACTGTGGTGTATATTTAAAAAAAAAATCCATATGTATATTTTAGGCGACAGTCTGAGCTCAGAATTCAACATGAAAACATATTAAACCGAATAACTCAGAACCTGGTGATGTACACAGCTGAATGCCTGACTGATGGCACATCATGACACACACAAACTCCCACACACACACAAACACAAATATACTACACTCACATTTTATAGGCAGATATTAGTGAATGACTGAATGAGGCCACTTTTCTGTCCAGTTTGACATTCAGGCTGTCATCATTGCTCTTGGAACTATTGTCAACTTTACTGCACCCAGTCCAGCTGAATATGTCAATGTGCATGTGTAAACTTTTATTTGTGCTTGTGTGTGTCTGCACATTTGAAGAAAATTGATTAGTAATTGTTAGATTTATTCTGCAATGTGTATTGTTATATCTGTGTCTGTGTGTGTGGTAACATTATTTGAGTAGGACACATAATTTTGGTGTCCTGGACAGGATTCAACATCGAAATTACGATGCAGTTTATGTCTCTATCACAGGACCAAAATGCCTGACTGAAATTGCTCCTCCTCCCCACATGATGCAGTTTATTCTTGTAGATTACAAAGTTTATTGTATCATGGGGTGCTAATCATCAACAGTAATCATAAACTATGCTATTATAATAATGTTTTATCGCCACAAAAAGGCCAACACCTATTCAAGAAACAGTTAGATACAATAGTTAATTCAGAATTATGATCACTGGCAATGTGCCCTCTAAGCTTGTCACCAAACTCAGAGACCTTGGGCTTGGCGCCACCCTCTGTGATTGTATTCTCAACTTCCTGATGAGCAAACCCTAGGCTGTGCAGATTGGCAGCACCACATCCTGACACATAGAGGCTGCTTGCTCAGCCCTCTCCTGTAGTCCCTGTTTGTGGACAACTGTGTGGCCACCCACAGTTCAGACACTATTATCAAGTTACACTCGTGACACAACCATCATCTGGCAGTTGTACTGCTCTCAACGTTAAGGCTCTAAAAAGGCAGGTGAAAACTGCAAAGCACATCACTAGGATAAAGCTGTCATCCTCTACACCCCGCTGTGTTTTATGAAACTGGATCATTATAGACCCCAACCACCACAGACGATACCTGAACGGACAGCTTCATCCCTCAGTACCATCACTTCACTCACGTGTCATTAATATTAATGTCTCCTTTCCCTATACTTATATTATTTACTGGTTTCTTACCTGCTTACATTTCACATCAGGTTATAATGTATATAAACATGCCCTTATCCTGCTTGCAAGTATCCCTTGTGCAAGAATCCTCTTTGCATATATCCTTTTTTCAAGGATCTTCTTTACAAAAATTCTCATCAATGCCTATTAATGCTGTAATCATGCCATTTAGGTATGTCACACAACTGCCTCAAAAGTGTGGGGTGATGGCTTTCCAGTAACACATCATTGGCTTCCAAAACACAGCATTTACATGATGACACAAATCAAATTAAAAAAAATAAAATCAAATTTATTTATTTAGAGCCCAAAATCACAAACATCGTTTGCCTCGATCCAGGAGGGCTTTACAATCTGTACAGTTGTGACACCCTCTGTCCTTAGACCCTCGAACCGAAGGTCAGGAAAAACTTCAAAAAAACCCTTTATGGGAAAAAGATGAAACCTGAGGAAGAGCCACAGATGAGGGATCCCTCTCCCTGGGATGGACAGACGTGCAATAGATGCCACATGTACAGAGAACATCATCAGTCATATCATATTATGGAGTTATACATGGGTCGTAATAAACTGTAGATAAACTGAGTTCATTGGTTTAGTCCATGTGTGAAGGTATCACAGGTAATGGAAATGAGTCCGTGAGTCCAGGTGCATCCCTAGATGTCCTCATTTGGACCTTCTCTCCACAACACAGACACAGATCATGTCCCCACCAGGCCAGTGAACCTCAGACAGGTGGACCACAACCAGAATCAGTGAGGAACCTGCAAGACTGGAGAGAACAAAGAGGACCGGGGCTCTGACAATAACATGCACTTACAGGACATAAGAGTATTCACATTAACCGCTTTGACACTTTAACCAATTTAACCAATTTAACCACTTTAACTACTTTAACCAGTTTAACCACTTTAGCCACTTTTACCAGTTTATAAGATGACTCCAGTTTGCACTACTACCATAATAAGAGTAGAGGAAGCAGAGGAAGAGGAAGCAGAGAAAGAGGAAGCAGAGACAGAGGAAGAGGGAGAGGTGCCCGGTGCATCATGGGAGCCCCCCGGCAGTCTAAGCCTATAGCAGCATAACTAAAGGGCAAGCCTGTGCCCACCCTAACTATAAGCTTTATCAAAAAGGAAGGTTTTAAGTCTATTCTTAAACACTGACACTGTGTCTGCCTCTCGGACCCAGACTGGGAGCTGGTTCCAGAGAACAGGGGCCTGATAGCTGAAGGCTCTGCCCCCTAGACTACATCACCAGAACTACCCTGTCATAAAACAGAAATAAACTATTTATACCAACTATATCAGTGTGCTTTTTGGCTATTATGTACAGTCAGTCAGTTGGCATACTTCATGGCCTTTTGTTATATGTGTACTTTATGATATTTTGCCACCTAGCTTTATTCATCGTCTGCAACAGGGCAGCTCAGTGAGACCAGTTGCCCAATTCCATAGAGCAAAAAGCAGTTTCCTACCCATGATCAATTTACTGTACAAAAGCTTTGGTTACGTTCACAGCCAGTCCATTAAGGACTATTGTGTCAGCATCAACACATCTATGGTCATCAGCTATTGAATTAGAAGCTGGGTATCAGTTAGGGGATTCATCTACAAGTGAGTCACCAAAAAGAACTTGCCTTTTAATTCAGCGTTCATGCCTACAATCATGCCTCACTCAGGGACTGGGTTACCCTCATACCTCATTACCATGGTCTTGATACAGGTGAGGATAAGGGTGCAGCCACATAAAATAGGCAAACAAATCAGAGCTTGTGGAAATAATATCTGTACTAACATTGCACTCATAGATCAAACCAATGTGTTAATAGGTGTAAGGGGCAGAATATTATCTTTATTTTTTTAGTGGTAGCAATACTGGTAGTTGTAGTAGTAGTAGTAGTAATAGTGGTGGTAATAATAATACATTGCATTTATATAGCACACAAGATTCAGTTAGATGAAAAGTAAAATATGAAAAATGTGAATAGTGAGACGAAGGGGGATAGAAGAGTAAAAAGTGTGAAAAGGTGGGTTTTGAGGGCTTTTTTAAGGGATTACAGGGTGTTGGGTGTAGCTGGGGAGAGTGTTCCAGAGGGTGGGAGCACCATTTGCCCCACATCTGTTCTTGGACCTGATGGTTTGGAATAGGTTAGTGTCTGCAGACCTGAGGTGAGGGTTGGGGTATGGTGGTGGAGGTCAGAGAGATGGGGGGTGAGTTTGTTGATGGATTTGAAGGTGGTGACTAAAATTTTGAAATCTATCCATGATCTATACATGATCGGACCTACTAGAAGACATGAAGGATCAGGGTGATGTGGTCAGAGCAGTGAGCAGAAGTGAGGATGGGAGCAGCAGAGTTTTGGACATACTGGAGTTTATTGAGGATGTCTTTAGGGCAGGGGTCTCAAATTCATTTTCACAGTGGGCCACATCAGCATTATGGTTGCCCTTGGCCAGTTGTATAAATGGAACTACTCTGTAACAAACTTTGTACAAATAGTGTCCATGCATTTACATAAGAACTCCACATTACTTCATCAGTCAAAGATCAAACTTTTCAAGTGAAAAAGAAAAATGTCATCAAACTCAAGTTATTACATCAACTTTGTTCAAAAGTTTTTGTCACAGTTGAGAGGTGCAGAACCATGATACAACAAATAACTGTGTTCTGCTAAGAACAAAAACAAATGTCTGCAGACAGTGTTGATGAGGGATTATGCATCCAACTACTGAGAGTATCAGGAACTTATTTCAGCCAGGTGAGGACTCGGTGAGACGGTGGAGCCGTCACCTGAAGGTAAATCACACATGACCAACATGATGCTTGTTAAATGTTATAACGCCAGCTAATGTAATACTGTTGTTACCCAAGCCAAAGGCTAACGTTAGCTAGTGAAAACGGATTTTGGATTCCAAGTGTGTTTTTACTTGAGAGGCAATGATTTGCTTAAGGATTTTTAAGAAGAAGGGGAGGTTGGAGATGGGCTCGTAGTGAGCGTGTCACGGTTGAGTCCAAGTTTTTCTTTTTTTAGTCCGGTGGTGACAGCACAGCATCGGTCCAAGGATTGGATCGTCGAGGCTCCCTGGCCACGACTGCCACCCAAACCACATTGCACCGGCCCCTCATGGACCTTCCTGTGGGTGGTGAGCCTACTGCTAGGCGTGCCCACGTCGCCGTTTCAGGCTGAGCGTGTCACGCCTCCCCGGGAAGGTCTACGCCAGGGTACTGGAGAGGAGAATTCGGCCGATAGTCGAACCCTCGGATTCAGGAGGAACAATGCAGTTTTCGTCCCGGTTGTGGAACACTGGACCAGCTCCTATACCCTCCACAGGGTACTTGAGGGTTCATAGGGAGTTTGCTCAAACAGTCAACATGTGCTTTGTGGATCTGGAGAAGCCATTCAACCATGTCCCTAGTGGTATCCTGTGGGGGGTGCTCAGCGAGTATGGGGTCTGGGGCCCTAAGGAGCAGGAGCTTGGTTCGCATTGCCGGCAGTAAGTCAGACCTCTTTCTGGTATATGTTGGACTCTGGCAGGGCTGCCACCAGTTCTGTTCATAACTTTTATGGACAGAATTTCCAGACGTAGCCAGGGGCCAGAGGGAGTCCGGTTTGGGAACCACAGGATTTCATCTCTGCTTTTTGCAGCTGAGTGTGAAGCGACTGATGATGATGAGATGGGATGAGAACCATCGTGGTGAAGAAGGAGAAAGTCCAAAGGCGAAGCTCTTGATTTACTGGTCAGTCTATGCTCCCACTCTCACCTATGGTCTTGAACTCTGGGTAATGACAGAAAGGACAAGATCGTGGCTACAAGCAGCCAAAATGAGTTTCTTCTACAGGGTGGCTGGGTGCTCCCTTAGAGATAGGGTGAGAAGCTCAATCACTCGGGAGGAGCTCGGAGTAGAGCAGCTGCTCCTTTGCATCGAGAGGAGTCAGCTGAGGTGGCCCGGGCATCTGTTTCAGATGCCCCCTGAAGGTGTTCCAGGCATGTCCCACCGGGAGGAGGCCCCAGGGAAGATCCAGGACACGCTGGAGAGACTATGTCTCTCGGCTGGCCTGGGAATGCCTCAGAATCCTCCCGGAAGAGCTGTAGGAAGTGTCTGGGGTGAGGGAAGTCTGGGCATCTCTGCTTAGACTGCTGCCTCTGCGACTGTGTCCCGGATAAGTAGAGGAAGATGGATGGATGGATGGATGGATGGATGGATGGTGACAGCATCAAGTTTGAGGGCAGGAGGGACAAGACCAGTGGAGTTACTCAATGTGGTGTTGAAATGAGCCAGTGACGATAAACAAGCCTTGAGAAGAGTAGAGGGGATGGGATCTAGGATGGAGGTTGAGGAGTTCATGCCAGTGACCATGGTGGACAGGTTCGATGTGGTGATTTCAAAGAAAGATTAGAATGGGTGATTGAAAAGTGGAGGGGAGGCAGGTTCCAGATCAGAGAGGAAAAAGGTGGAGGCAGTAGTAGTAGGAGGTTAGTTTGTTGTCTATTGTGTCAATTTTGATTTGGAGGAATGAGAGAAATGATTTGCTGACAGTGAGGGAGTTGGACATGGATTCATGGGTTTGAGTAGTTTGCTTACAGTAGAAAAGAGTGCCTTTGGATTGCAGTGATAGTAGTAGTAGTAGTAGTAGTTTTCTCATTTTCTCTATTTACATCATTTTAATTTAGCTTTATTGACCCAGTGTGGAATTTAATGGAATCATAGTGTCTGCGGTGTAAACACTAAAAAATTAACAGTAAAAAACAAGTAATACATTAATCTATCATTTGCACACACCCAACTACATAAAAAAAGTACAATACATATATAATACAATATATAACAGTGATCAATCAACAGAAGGCATATACATATTTATATTTATTCACATATTTATGTCAGTAAATATCCATACACATATTCTATGAAAAAATAACTGATTGTATGTTAAATGTCCAATTTAAAAGGTGTGTGGATGAAATAAAAAAACTCATCATGGAAAAATGATCATGAATATTCATTCATAAATGGTCCAAGAATCCTAGACTAAAGATCTCAGTATTGGTCTTCAAGAATGCAAGTCCAAAACTACTGCACTAAAAAGACTTAAAAATGTACAAAAGGGCTAGAAATGAGGAGAGGTGACCAAGAGAGGGAGGTCATATTTAGGAAATAAAAATGGAGTGAGTGAGGAGGAGAGCAGTAGCAGCAATGACAGAGCTCCTAATGGACAAAAGGTTTGCTTCTGCACGTCAGGACATCTGACTAGAGTTAATAATACAACAGCTCTCTTCTCCTCTATCCCTGTCTCTCCTGCTTGTCCATTTTTTCAGGAAACTAAACCTAGTTTATTTCAGCATTTCTTCCATTTACTCTTTTACCTAGTTCTATCACTGCTCTCTCTCTCTCTCTCTCAGAGCTTTTGAGTTATTCACTGACTCGCCCTTTCCATTTCTTTAAGTGTGTTGTTTTTCAGTAAGTTAAAATCACAAAAAAACTATATTCGATAGTCTTAAGTTTTTACTGTAAGCTCTCTTCAATGAGGGGGATGCATTTGCTTTTGAACTTTTTGTTAAACTCCAGTCAAAGATAACAAGGTTACCCTATTTATAATATACATTTCATAGAAATTACACAATAAACCTTGATTTTTGTGATGATAACTATGTAATGCTATATAGTTTCAGTGAAGAACTTTAAAATATGCTGCATATGTGATGTTGCATTATATTATGAAAAAAATCTAACACTGAAGTCAGTGAAGGTGATATTATTATATTGTATTATTATAAGATAAAATAAGATAGGATAAGATCCTTTATTGATCCCACAGTGGGAAAATTTCACCGTTACAGCAGGTCAAACAACAATTTAAAAGAAACATTAAATAAGAGAGACAAAATAAACACAAAAACACAAAAAACAATATGTACAATAAATAGTAAATAGTAATAATAAGAGAAAAAGAAAGAAACAGTATTTATATACACAGCCTCACCCAGTTAGATGTGCAGTGGTGAGGTGTTATTGCACAGGTGAATATGGATATATAGCAAGATATGAATTCAACAGTATAAGTAAATGAGTGGAATGAAAAAAGACCATAAAGTGCATGGCTAGGACATCAGTAAACATCAGTGCAATGATAAAACATCAGTAAACATCAGTCCTGCTGTGGTATGAAAGTGTTATAACAGAATTATAGTGCAGCATTAAACAGTCTGACAGTGTTAGTATGTGCCCCGCCATTGGATCTCTCTTTCAAACACACACATACTCCAGTCCTCATTTGTGATGAGTTGCTTTTTTACGTTTTCCACCTTAGCTTGCATTGTTTCTCTCTCTGTCACTCTTCTTGTCCTCCTCAGTCTTTCCTGCTCCTCCTCATTAGTACATCCACTTCACTAATTGTATGTTCTTCCTCTCTTGCAGGTCGATGCTGCAATCTTTGCCTCCTCTAGCTACACTATGTCATCATACATCCCCTTTTCCGTCACTCATCCCACTAGCTTATTTCCCTTTCATCCTTCTTCATCCTTCTGTCCTCTGTCTTCAGTGTGCCTCCATCTGTCTCCCCTTCATCATTTTCATCCTCTCATCTCTCCTTCTTTTTTCTCTATATTTCTGTCTGCCTCTTCTGTTCTTTATGTGCAGTTCCTGTTGTGTAAGTGAGTTATAGTTTGACTTTGTCACTTTTCATCTTTCTCTCCCTAACTTGTTTTCTCAGTCATTGCTCTAAGGCCCTGTTCCCTGAAATGTTTTGTGTGAACATAAAGCTTCCAGCTGGATCAAAAGCCTAGGGCACAAACACACATAGACATAGAGATACAAAATAGGTCTCTTTTACTTCTTTAGCTTACGCCATAGACATTAGAGTCCTTTATCAGAAGGAAAGAGACAGTAGTGGGAAAGTATTGCTGAATCATGAGACCAAAGTGAGCTAGGTTAGTTTTCAGTTGTTTACTCTACCCAAAGGAAAAAAAAAAGCTTCCCTTGAGTGCCTCGACATCATACACAGGACACATAGGAATCTTTAGGGACTAGGGATCTTTGGAGCTGCCAGAATTGTTCATGAAAACAATCAAAATATTGCTTTCCCATAGGTGTGGACATGCTGATCAAATTCAAGTAAAACATTTATGAGGTCTGTTTTATTAAAATCACCAGCTACAGTAAAAATGCCATTCAGGTTGTTTGTTATATGACTATTGATAACCGCATAAAGTTCTTGTAGTGCATTTTGAATTTGTATCTGGGGGAATGTAATCACAGCTGAATTCTCTGGGCAAATAGAATGCTCAACATCAGAGAAACACTGTCTATCAACATTGAATGCATGTTAGCCCCGATTCTTTAGCCCAATTAAATTTAGCCCAAGAACAAACTGGAGAAATCTTCAGTTCACAGATGTAGAGTTTATTCAGGTCACAGGTAAAGTAATACAGCGCTGGGCTCAAAGTGACAGAGCTCTCGCAGGATCTCAGTCAGATGGAGCCTTGATTTCCGGGTGTTATTCACAGTTATCTTCTTGGGCTGGGACTGCCCCGTACAGAGGTTGGACTTACGCGCCACCGAGTCTCATTGGCCAGTTATCTCTGACATGAACAGGTCAACCACTGTACACGTGTTACTGAAATTTGGTATGAAACATGAGTGTGTGTTGTCCTTGAGGTGTGTCTATAACAACAAACCTAACTAACAGATAAAAGAAGAATCTGTGGGTACATCTGATTCCTGCTTATCAAGTTGAGGGTCACAGTGTTCTGATTAACTGAAAACAACTAAAAGTTACATGAGATCAGTGGAAAAGTACAAATGTAAAGTCAACAGAATATAAAGTGCAAATCTAAAGTGAACAGAGTAAAAGTGCAAATATATAATGAACCAAATAACAGTGCAAATATATAATGAACCAAGTAAAAGTGCAAATATATAATGAACCAAGTAACAGTGCAAATATATAATGAACCAAGTAAAAGTGCAACAAATTAAGTATGCATTTAAGCATGAAAGCTTAGGTCTGTCTCGACTTCTTATCAGAGTCTTCTGTTTACTGAGCATTGTCGTTGAACGAGGTTATTCATAAAATACCATTAATTTCAGTTTTATTAGAAAGATGTAAAGATCAAAAATGGATAGCTTCCAGTTATAGCCCATGTCAAAAAGACACGTTTTGAGTTGTAATTTAAAATTGTGCACTGAGTCAGTAACGCTGATTATGAGAGAGAGAAGAAGAGACTGACGACGGTGAGACATGTGTATAGCCGGCAGATGAAGTTGTGTTTGCTACTTTATATCGGTTGGTCTGCCGTTTGTGGTTTAGTGTGCGTCCAGAGAAACGTAAGTTGTGTTGTTTATTGACTGGATGCATTTCAATGTTGTTATATTTTATCTGTTTATATCTGCTGCTACAGTGTTCCTAGCAGTGTTAGTTATCACCGCTGATGTTTAAATGGTCATTTACGTTATATTAATGCCACTGACCGTTTCCTTTGTTGTCAGTTAAATATGTGATATTATATCATGTATATTCCTTATGTATATGATGTTTCACATATATTTTAATGCTAATGATAATTAGATTATTATTTCGGATTGTGTGCTATGGTCAAGCATATTGTGTGCTGTTTATTGATGGCTGTTATCGTTTGGTTTATTACAGAACCACACACAAACTACCACATCTGTTATTGTACACGGCTTACACTGGATTAAAGCGCCATAAAGGCTGGACTGTTTCCTGCTTCATTCCTTTATTTAAGTCTTGGGGGAACTTTATAGACTGCGTTCTAACAGACGCACACTTCGCGATTATAACACAGAGAAGCTGGTCTGCAATCTTTAAGCCTCCATCACAGTCATATTTGCTAAAATTGTCTCTGTGTCCTGACAGTAGTACATGAGACATATCATCTGTGTACACTTCAGGAGCAGTAGGAGTTCGTTCACACAACAAGCAGCAGCAGAGAGAAAACTGACCATCTCTCCCTTGACAGCTACTGGTTATACTTAAAAGTGAAGTAAACAGAAGATTTTTTTTAACAACAAACAAAAATTCCACTTCGGGATTTCCCAGTACTCTCAAAAAAATCAAAACAAGGAAGTTGCCCCAACCGCAACTCAGAGTAACCAAAATCCATAAACCACCCAATATGAATCTCAGCTGTTGTTTCAGGTGCCAACTTTGTCAAAGCCCCTTTCAGATTGTGCACTGGTGGTTCTCCTAGAGACTGAGGGAAATTAGCAGCTGTGCCTGGCTCAGTTGGGAATCCAAGTTGGCTCCCAGGGCAGGTGCAGGGTTGGGTGAGGGCTCCATGGAGCTGTGTGGTGACGCTCCGCCACTGATGTATCTGGTGGGGCTGGATACATTCTTTGGCATGGTCATGGTTCAGCTGGTTCCATAGAGGTTGGTGCTGGTAATCTCACAACAGCTGGGGCTAGCAGTGGGGCTGAAAGTGAGGGTCCAAGAGCAGCCTGGCCTGGAGTGTGCAGAAACCTCCCTGCCTGAAAATCTATCTGACTTCCCTTTGCCTGCTCGCCCTACACTAGCTGAGTGAACAGGTTTTCCTGGCTGATGGGTCTGGGAACTGGGGCTGGTATCCTATTGTAACTGGGATAATGGCAGGTTGGTGGAAGATATTGGCTGAGAGCATAAATGGTGGGTTGGTTGAACACATTTAGCGGGGGCCTAAAAGGTGGACATGGTGAAGTGGAAGGCTGGTTGAAGATATTCACTGAATATCTGAAAGGTGGATAGGTTGGGAACTCAAAATACAGCCTCTGACTGCCCCAGGATTGTATTGGTGTGCATGGTACCTGCTGGGCAGTGCTCTCTGATACTGTCATGACACATGCTCTATGCCTTTACTACAACTTTTTGTTAGTGGTAAACAGTATATCAGATTGCTGCTTTCAAAGCATTCTTCCAAGATATATTAAATTAATCATTCCTACAATGCTGATCCACGTGTTTGCCAGTTGGTGTGTTTAATGTGAGATTTCCTCATCCTCTTCATTTCTGTTAATGCTGTAGTGAGATTTCTCCATTCACTGTGGATGGTGTGCATGGTGATTGTAACACAACAGTCATCTCCTATCTTATCACATACCCCTTGATCTTCTGTTGTGTCCAAGACAAAAGTATTCTGCAAAGCCACATATAAGACTACATGCAATTGCTCCCTTGTTCCCTCTTATGCACTTGTGGTCTAATTAATGAATCTCTGTTGACTGTATCACAAGTCATCCATCTGTTGTTAGAGGTTAGACACTGGGCATTGATAACTTGTCCAAACGTATGCACTGCCCTTGTTGCTCGCTCTGAAATGATTCAATCCTGCCCTATTACCATTGTACCAATGTACACCTGATCATCTTTCTGTCATGGAGGCAGAATGCAGGCAGTGTCTCACGATGGTTTGGAGCCATCAATCAGCACAGTAAACTCACACACAATACACTTTCACATATTGCCTCTATCTCATTGTGTACACAGTGAAAGTCTCTGCAGTAGTGGTTCTGACAAAAACAAAGAGGGTAAGCTAGAAAGGGGCACCACACTCTCTGAGGTACTGGGCAGGCGAGGTTGCAACTGACCTCAGGACCTAACCCTCCACTGGACTGCCAGTGGAAATGGCCAGTATCCAAGACTGCTGGCAAGCTGAGACAGGATAGGAAGGCTGCAGGCTAACTATCCCAAGGCTAAATGATAGGATGCTAGTAGGCTGGGGAGCAGACTGAAAGCAAGGATGGTGGTTGCAGGCAGACTTGAGCTGGTAGCTGGGAACCTGGGGCTGATATAATGAGTAGCATCATGAAGCTGGGCTCTGTGGAAGAAAATATTCTTTCAGGTGCAATTATGTGGCTGATTTAGATTAGTTTTATTCACTGTGCAGTGGAGACAGAGGTTCAGAGCAAGACTGTAGAATTCTCTCTCCTAGAGTGAGTTTCTGGCCAAGATTAAGGTTACAGGAAACAACAGGCTAAACAAAAGGTGAGGGCAGAGCTAAGTTAATTATCAGAGAAGGGAAAAGAGACAATGAAACTATCAACACCCAACATGTATATTCTGTGCCAACCCTTGAAGGGGAGGGAGTGGAGTGTCTGAGAAGCTCAATTCACAAGTATGTTCAAGTTAGCTTCGTCCTACAGTATGCAATACAGAAAATGAAATGACATTTGTGTCACAGTCTCATGTTATGCAATTGCATCGAAGGAAGTGCACTACAGGGGATCTTATTGGAAATCTTGCACCTTAGTTTACACTAAGCTGATAACGCAAGCTAAGGAAATTCACTGAAAAGCACTGACAAGCTAGTCTGTTCTGAATATACAAAGGTCTGTATGATTTGGGAGAACTGGTATTTATTAACAATTTGAATAAATAGAGAAATTCTGTTTCCACCGCTCCTTGATCACAGAATCTTCTTATATCACTCTTAAGTCTGCCAGATGAAAGGCAGGTTGGAGAGGTGAGTGTCCACTGCGTCCATATTTGGTCAGTTTGTTCTGTTATGTAAAGTGGTGTAGGGTAGACCAAAATGCAGGACAGAGGCAGGCACGATTGAGTAATAGAACATTTATTGGCTTACTGGCAGGTGCAGGCAGGTAGACAGGCACCAAAAAACTTATTGGGACACAAGACCACAGGAGGAACTGAGGTACGACAACAACTGAAGCACAGGAACACTGGAGCACTCAGGCATGACAAAACAGACAGAGGAAGGGGAACTGGTACAAGTAGCTGATTGATTGGAAAGTGGGAAGAGGTGAGCAGATTAACTAATTCAGTCAGGTGTATGGCAGGAGCTGTGTAGGAGCAAGGAAAGGGAGGGGGGCATGCCCAGACTTAACTGGGAGACTGTGTAGAAGCTGCTGGCGCTGGAATCAAGGCAGGCCCTCATGTCGCTGCCTTAAACAAGTATATCTCTGTTGTGCATTATGGAGGTAAAAGCTTGAGAGCCCCATGAGAGAGAGTGCAACTGGGCTGCACCTCAAAGCTTGAGAGTTCCAGGAGAAAGTGGACAACTGGGCCACACCTCTCAGCTGAGAGTTCCAGGAGAGAGAGAGAGTGAAAGTAGGTAAGCTGGTCTTTTTATGATGTATATGACCCAATGAGGATATGTGTCATGTGTCAAGTTGACAAGTGTCAACTGAGAGCAAGGTACATGGGTGGAGTTTGCATCCAGGTGCAAAAGCGCTGAAGGATCTTGAGAAATTGACTTGAAATAGCTCCTTATATTCTCAGAACAAAAGAGACATGCAGTCTTAGCCATTTTGAGTAAGCTGAGGGCTTACATTCATTTGCAGTGGTGTTGGATGAACCTGTTATAAATCACAGCGGGATGATTTTAATGGCACTGGACCAATTAAATCTAAAAAATAGTAATTTAATACAATATTTTAGTTACTCACATTTCAAGAAAAGTAAATAAGAGAGACAGGCCGAAATTCCCTAAGTACGCTTTAGGCAACTTTCCACAGGCTATGTAACAAAATAGTTATCAAATGCATTTTTACTGGATAATATTTCTTAAACTCTTCCCTGCTTCAGGCAGCTATGACCAGAGCCTTCAGTATGTGAGCTAACAACTCTTGGCATGTGCAGCTGTTGCTAACCTTTAGTCGACACTGGCTTGATTCGTTTAATCTGTCCAGGCAGCCATCATGAACAATATACACTTTCTTCACACTAATTGCTTGCTCACTATCCACCAAGTAGCTTCATTTTTTTTCTGTCACAGTTTCAGGGATATCAAGCAGCAGGTAATATTTTATATTATTAATATAATTATATTATTATTAATATTTGGAACTATTGTAACAAGATTGTATAAGGACATGATTGTTCTGTAATCATTATAACAAGGTAGTTTAAGGAAAGTATTGCTTAAACATGCATAAGGAACAAGGGCTTTGTGACTCTTATGGAATGCACAAATGTACCAAATGTTCCTTACTGCTTCCTTTTTTATGAAAAACAAAGATATTGGTCCACCAAATGGATGGAAATGGAAAGTCAATCTTCTGTGGTATAACAGAATATTGAGTAGAGGTTGTCCTGCTTTGCATATTGAAATGGACACCTCAGAAGTCAGAACAAATTTGTCATTGGACAGCCACTTGAGTGACATGGAAACATCGGAAGCGTGCAAAAAAAAAGTATTATTGCTTTCATGGTGACAAAATTTGAGCAGTAAAAACAAACACCATGAAAGAGTGGCCACAGGCCCCTCAGGTCTGCTCTGAGTAAAATGAACAGATGATGTCATAAGACCATTGACACTGATACGAATACGAACAACTTTATTAATCCTGAAGGGAATTGTTTTGCCAGAGTACAGGTAATGAAACTGTAATAATAACAATGTAAACTGTAACAATAATAATAATAATAATAGATAATAATAAAAATAGTCTAAAAACTAATCAATAGCCTGTCTGGGCTGCAGTGACAAACAGGTAGCATGTCATCACTGCCCAGAGGTGATAAATAATCTCTATGTAGTGATCAGATCATGGTCTACCTGTATCTACTATAGATCTTCCAACAGTCAGGCACTGAATACACAGTCACATACAATAGATAGACATATCGATAAATGCACAGGGGTAAGGAAATGATATTTTAGAAGTTTTCAATTCTTAACTGAAATATATTTTTTACAAAAACTTAACAGAGATCTATAAGAAAAATTTGTACTAATTCAGCAGGTCAAACAGTGAAAAAGGCAATATCAAAGTAGTCAAGGTCAGTAAATAAGCACAGTGAAATAATACATTGTTAGCTCTTATGCTAGCTTGTGGCTAACAATAAGCGGCCATACAAGCAGTTGGTGTCATTTCCCCTCCATTCTCACGTAATTATCTCCCCTTGCAGGCACTTTAACCAAACAGAGGGGTTCACTGCAATACAGATGCAGCAGTACCTGTTGAAGTGCCCTTGAACAATAATAACCATTAATGATAAGCTTTATTTGTATAGCACTTTTCAGTTAAGTTACAAAGTGCTTTACATGGTTAAGATAGGATTAAAACATCACAAGATTTAGGAAAATAAAAGGAGACACACAAAAATAAAAGGAAGAGCACAACAGATAATAACAACACAGATAAAACTTGTTGAAAATAAAATAAAATAAAATAAATAGACATGTAGTAGCATCAATAAAAATGTTTTTTTTTTTTGGAAGAAGGAAATTTGGAAGAAGTGGTTGAAAAAATGTCACTGATTCTGCACACCTCCAATCCTTAGTCAGGGAGTTCCCGAGCCAAGGGGCCTTGACTATAAACTCTTGGTCACCTTTAGTCTTGAGCTGGGTTTTAGGAACAGCCAGCAGAGGCCTAACTGAGGATCTGAGGCTGTGCTGTGCAGTAATTCTGCAGTATAGCTAGGAGCTAAACCATGTACCAAATAGAGACATGGGCAACTTTAAATTGCAAAGCTTTTAACTTTTCATCAGAGGGTGTGGTCGTGGCGGTGTGGCAAATTTCAATAATTGCCTTCCTGGCCTCATTCTTGAATGAACTCCTTTTAGAGATTTGATAAGATTGGCTTCAAATTTAAACTGTAGAATCAACAGACATGAGTGATGCTAAATTATGAAGCTTTTTAGTTTTTATCGAACGGTGTACTCGAGCTGGTGCCCCCGACATGCCGGCCCCCCGATGAGCACAGAGGTGTGCGAGGGCCCGATCAATGCTGCTTGCAGCTTTAATTAGGGCCTGAGCACCAAAGGGCACCAATGGAGGTGTGAGGCCCTATTGAAATTCAAATGTTTATTATTAGGGCCCGACCACGGAAGGGCACCGATGGTGGTGCAAGGCTCTATTGAAATTCAAATGTGTATTATTAGGACCCGAGCACCGAAGACTGTGCAAGGTACTATTGAAATATAAAAGTTTATTGTTAGGGCCCAAGCACCGAAGGGCATCGATGGCGGTGCGAGGCCCTATTGTGCCCTATTATCCTTATTCTTCCTCCAAATGAATTGCCTTTTTGACAGCTTTAACAGGCTGGAAAAGTCATGAAAATTTGCACACACACACCCCCCCCCCAAGTCAGGCACAAAATGTATTATGTATTTTATGGGTCACGGACACGGACATCCAAAAGTGGCTCGACAGCGCCACCTATGTACAAGTTTTTGGAGGGGCCCCCGGACACAGTTTCCCCTACGTGTAACATCACAAGGCTTGCAAAAAAGTCTCCTGGAGCTCAACTACCCGATGCAAAACAGCTCCATAGCGCCCCCTAGAAATTTTCAAAAATGCAGCCCCCAGCCACGCTTTCACCTACGTGTTTGGAATTTGGGGGGTTTATGTAACTTCCCAATATCTACAAAAAAAAAAGTCTCTTGGACCCATGTTCTAAACCCGACAGGAAGTCAGGTATTTTGTTTTATGTGTGGAATTATTCCTGAATAGGAGCAATTTACAATCTTTGTATTTTAACACATTCTGCCCCGGGACAGCCTTTCACCTACATATCTGAAATTTGGATCACATATGTTACATCGCAAGCCCTACAAAAAAGTCTCCTGGAGCGAGACAGATTGATGCAAAATGGCTCTGTAGCGCCCCCTACAAAGTTTCCGAAAAGTAGTCCTGGGACTGTATTTGAATTTGAATGAAATTTGGCACAAACATGTATCATCCCGAGCCCTACAAAAAAGTCTCTTGAACCCATATACTAAACCCAACAGGAAATCAGATAATTTCATTTATGTGTGCAGATTTGCCAGAATTTCAGCCATTTTGAGGGCTTCTATTCTAACGTACTCCTCCTACAGATTTCATCAAATACAGTTCTAATTTTTTCTCTAGAATCTAGAGACATGGGTGACGCTAAATTGTGAAGGGTTTTCATTTTCATCCAAAATTGTATGCATGGTGGCATGGCGATTTTCGATATTTGACTTAAAATGGGAAGTTGATGTCATTTGCAAGTCTCACACTTTAACGAACTCCTCCTAGAGATTTGGTCAGATTGGCTTCACATTTAAACCGTAGTAATCTAAAGACATGAGTGACGTTAAATTGCGAAGCTTTTTAGTTTTCATCGAACAGTCTGTTTGTGGGAGCATGGCAAAGTTTGCCATGCAACAGGAAACTGCTGAGGATGGGCCAGAAATGCTCAGAAAGTAACAAAATTTGGCACATTCATCAGAAGTGGTAAAATCTCACAGGTGATGTGGGTCGAAGAACTGTGTGTAATAAAATGCCTCCATAGCACCCCCTAAATGGATAAAGAAAAACAGCCACAGTAAACATTTAATCTACAGTGGATATAAAAAGTCTACACAACCCCTGTTCAAATGCCAGGTTTTTGTGATGTAAAAAAATGACACCAAGATAAATAATTTCACAACTTTTTCCACCTTTAATGTGACCTATAACCTGTACAACGCAATTGAAAAACAAACTGAAACCTTTACAGGGGAAAAATAAAAAATCCATCCATCCATCTTCATCTGCTTGATCGGGGACCTGGTCGTAGAGGCAGCAGTCTGAGTAGAGATGCCCAGACTTCCCTCACCCCAGACACTTCCTCCAGCTCTTTCTGGGGGGACCCTGAGGCATTCCCAGGCCAGCTGAGAGACATAGTCTCTCCAGCGTGTCCTGGGTCTTCCCCGGGGCCTCCTCCCTAGGGAGGTGTTTCAGGCATGATTCAGGTCTGGACTCTGTCTTCATCTTCAGTTTTCTAACAGAAGTCAGAAGGTTTTGTGCCAACACTGACTGGTATTTGGAACTGTTCATAATTCCCTCCACCCTGACTAAGGCCCCAGTTCCAGCTGAAGAAAAACAGCCCCAAAGCATGATGCTGCCACCACCATGCTTCACTGTAGGTATGGTGTTCTTTTGGTGATGAGCAGTGTTGTTTTTGCGCCAAATATACCTTTTGGAATTATGGCCAAAAAGTTCAACCTTGGTTTCATCGGACCACAACACATTTTCCCACATGCGTTTGGGAGATTTCAAATGTGTTTTTGCAAAATGAAGCCGGGCTTGTGATGTTTTTCTTCGAGAGATAAGGCTTCCGTCTTGCCAACCCTTCCCCATAGCCCAGACATATGAAGAAGACGGGAGATTGTTGTCACATGTACTACACAGCCAGTACTTGCCAGAAATTCCTGCAACTCCTTCAATGTTGCTGTTGGCCTCTTGGCAGCCTCCCTGACCAGTTTTCTCCTCGTTTTATCAACAATTCTTGGACGGATGTCCTGTTCTTGGTAATGTCACTGTATCGTGCCATATTTTCTCCACTTGATGATGACTGTCTTCACTGTGTTCCATGGTGTATTTGATTCCTTGGAAATTCTTTTGTACCCTTCTCCTGACTGATATCTTTGAACAATGAGATCCCGCTGTAGAAGTCATAAAATGAATTAAAGCTGCAAGCAGCATTGAAGGGGCCCTCGCACCTCTGCGCCACATCACGGGCACCAGTTCGACACCGGGCGGCAAACACCTGAGCCTTATCGGCCATTACATGGACCATGAAGTTTAAACATGTACAGTGGATATAAAAAGTCTACACACCCCTGTTCAAATGCCAGGTTTTTGTGATGTAAAAAAATGACACCAAGATAAACCCACATCCTCCTTTCATTTTCAAACTAGAGTTTAAAATTCATGGACTCCCTACCAGGCAGTCAAAAAGCCTCTTGGATGTGAGATGAAACATTTTCAACAGCTTCAAGCAACTCCAATAGACTTGTGACAGACTCTAACTCGGTTCTGAAAGTGGCATAAAAATCTTGTATTATAGCAGAAAGGAAAAATACTATTTATTCACACCTATGGTCAGAACAAAAGGTTCATGAGCCTACCAGAAGTTTTGTTAGGCACTGCAGTGATTGACAGAAACACTTTTTCTAGACTGCTGTCATTTTTCAGTTTGTCTCTTATAGTCTAGTTTGTCTGTTCTGCTTGTCCTGAACTATGCAGATTCACTTAGTGATGTTGTTTATTAAATGGCCATGATGTGAAGGCGATGAAGAAGACTCCACTGACACTGTCTTACTTGTATATAAGAAAGGTTTATTACAAAGAAGTACAGCATCAAAACAAGCATCATGGATTGCCTGTGAGAGGGATCGAAGCCAATATGAATCTCCTCTGCATACCAGACTCTAACTATCTGCTTATATAGGTTAGTTGTTTTCGTGAAGATGCGGCAGAACTTGTGATTTACATTAAGAAAAGTCATGGGTCCTCAAACAGAGAGGCGCCAACCCTGGGGCCCCTAACTAAGCGTAACAAACCCAGGACAGTCATCCAACATATGGAACATCAGATGCTACAGTGACTTAGAAATAGATAGTGTTCTGTTATCTAAATACACATTGGAATTCCAACTAACTCATTAAATTATCATCATCCTTTATAAAACATTTTTAAAAACATTAAATAGCATGATTTTACACTGTCCTGGGGTGGTCCACACGCATCTTTATCCCACAGCCTAGACAGGTGTGGCCTACTTTCTGTGGCCATTTTCTCTGCACAACAAATTATGCTTGTGAACCAAGAGAAAATATGCATTCTGTGGCAATATTCATCATGCCTACACTCAGCATGAATGTCACAGGAATAACATGGAAATTAAATGGAAACTGGAAATGGAAGGTTACTGGCTATTCGCAGGCAATATACACTGCTCAAAAAAATAAAGGGAACACTTAAACAACACAATGTAACTCCAAGTCAATCACACTTCTGTGAAATCAAACTGTCCACTTAGGAAGCAACACTGATTGACAATCAATTTCACATTTCACATGCTGTTGTGCAAATGGAATAGACAACAGGTGGAAATTATAGGCAATTAGCAAGACACCCCCAATAAAGGAGTGGTTCTGCAGGTGGTGACCACAGACCACTTCTCAGTTCCTATGCTTTCTGGCTGATGTTTTGGTCACTTTTGAATGCTGGCAGGTGCTTTCACTCTAGTGGTAGCATGAGACTGGAGTCTACAACCCACACAAGTGGCTCAGGTAGTGCAGCTCATCCAGGATGGCACATCAATGCGAGCTGTGGCAAGAAGGTTTGCTGTGTCTGTCAGCGTAGTGTCCAGAGCATGGAGGCGCTACCAGGAGACAGGCCAGTACATCAGGAGACGTGGAGGAGGCCGTAGTAGGGGGCAACAACCCAGCAGCAGGACCGGAAGGAGGAACAGGAAGAGCACTGCCAGAGCCCTGCAAAATAACCTCCAGCAGGCCACAAATGTGCATGTGTCTGCTCAAACGGTCAGAAACAGACTCCATGAGGGTGGTATGAGGGCCCGAACGTCCACAGGTGGGGGTTGTGCTTACAGCCCAACACCGTGCAGGACGTTTGGCATTTGCCAGAGAACACCAAGATTGGCAAATTCGCCACTGGCGCCCTGTGCTCTTCACAGATGAAAGCAGGTTCACACTGAGCACATGTGACAGACGTGACAGAGTCTGGAGACGCCGTGGAGAACGTTCTGCTGCCTGCAACATCCTCCAGCATGACCAGGTTTGGCAGTGGGTCAGTAATGGTGTGGGGTGGCATTTCTTTGGGGGGCCGCACAGCCCTCCATGTGCTCGCCAGAGGTAGCCTGACTGCCATTAGGTACCGAGATGAGATCCTCAGACCCCTTGTGAGACCATATGCTGGTGCGGTTGGCCCTGGGTTCCTCCTAATGCAAGACAATGCTAGACCTCATGTGGCTGGAGTGTGTCAGCAGTTCCTGCAAGACAAAGGCATTGATGCTATGGACTGGCCCGCCCGTTCCCCAGGCCTGAATCCAATTGAGCACATCTGGGACATCATGTCTCGCTCCATCCACCAACGCCACGTTGCACCACAGACTGTCCAGGAGTTGGCGGATGCTTTAGTCCAGGTCTGGGAGGAGATCCCTCAGGAGACCATCCGCCACCTCATCAGGAGCATGCCCAGGCGTTGTAGGGAGGTCATACAGGCACGTGGAGGCCACACACACACTACTGAGCCTCATTTTGACTTGTTGACTTGTTTTAAGGACATTACATCAAAGGTTGGATCAGCCTGTAGTGTGTTTTTACCACTTTAATTTTGAGTGTGACTCCAAATCCAGACCTCCATGGGTTAATAAATTTGATTTCCATTGATAATTTTTGTGTGATTTTGTTGTCAGCACATTCAACTATGTAAAGAACAAAGTATTTAATAAGAATATTTCATTCATTCAGATCTAGGATGTGTTATTTTAGTGTTCCCTTTATTTTTTTGAGCAGTGTAGATCTTCTTGAGTCCTTTGACTCCCATTTGTGCCTGAGTGGTGTAGCGACTAGCTGGAAAGCACGCCCATTTTATGTGGAACAATGCTGTGTGAGCAGACTGGCAAAGTTTTTACCACAAACTGCCATGCTTTCCCAAGCCTGTGCTGAGACAGATTAATGCAGCAGTCCAGTGAGCAATCTGTAGACCAGCTCTCATTCTCACTTAGGTAAGCAGACCACACTGGAACGTCAAACATGTTACAACATTCAATGCCAAGAAACACACGTATGACATCTTGCCTGTGTAAATAAAGGAATCAAGAACACCACATATGCTTGGTGCTTATATAACCATGTGTGGTGTGGTCACCATGGCTGGTGTGTCTTAAAAATATTCACATCAGCTTCCACTGTGGGGCATGATTTAACCGAGTAAAAAGCATAATTTTCCTCCAAAAGAAATGGAGCAGAAATTAAAAGTATCTTAAAATGTAAATGTAAATGTAAAAGCTTAGCTTTGGAAATAATAATGTTTATTTTTCATTATGTTTTTGCTCATCTCCTAACTATTGGTTTATTTCTCAGTTTTGTAATCCCTTGTCTCTCTCTTTTTCTTCCTTCTCTTCTTTTCTCTCTTTTCTGACACCCATCTTATGTGCAGTATTTCCAACACACCAAATATTAATGATAGGCAGCAGACAGGAAGGAAAGCAGAGATGGATGAGTTGGGGAGGAATACAATAAGAGAGTGGAAAGAGCAAGCAAATACAAATCAGAAATGTATCTGAATAGACCAAACCAGAGAGAGGAAGCAAAACAGTGAAGAGGAGACAGAGCTCAAGAGTCAGGAATTTAGATGGAGAGATGAACAAGATAAAATAGTTCTGAAAAAAACAAACAAACAAACCAAAAAAAAACATTGCCAGTGGACACAAACCAAGGTGCATTTACATTTCCTCAAAAAATTATTTGACAAAAACAGTTTTTGTACATGGACAAAATCATCATTAGCAGCAGCACCTGTCTTTTGTCCACCTCAATTGGCAAACACCTCTTCCACTGGATCAATTTCTTTTAATCTTCTCTCTCCTGTGCACCCACTTCAAGTAGGTTAAGTCAGACTCAGTAGAAAGCCACAGTACAAGAGGCTGAGTTGAATTACTGTGTGTGTGCATGTATAGTGTCAATGACTTCAATGGGCTTCTCTTCTCCCTTACATCCTCCTCTTCCTCCTTGTTCTCATCATCTAACTCTCCTTCTGGTTAGCTTTCAGCAACACAGGCCTCCTCCATTTTGCATTGAGGTAAATAGTGTGACCATGTGTGTGTGTGCTTGTGTATGAGTATTTGTGTGGTGCATTAGAGTGCAGCCTAAAGTGGCAGCCAGTTCTACTGATGTGTGTGCTCGAGCAGAACCATGGCATTTGGAGTAAAAATAGACTTTACTCTGTTGGAGGAAGAGAAAACCCAACAAAGAGTGACAGGAAGATGGGGAGAGGAAGCAAGTGGAAAGATAGAAGCTTGGCCATCATGCAGTCATTCATTGTATTTGGGATATGATGTTTGCATTGACTATGGCAGTGGGGTAAGAATGAAAACAATACAGTAGAAACCACTCATACTGATTACAGAAATAGCGATCAGCCTCTTGAGTCTACACAAATGCTGTTAAAATAATTTGCTTAAGGTAATCAAGTAGTCCACTTACTGTGTTCAGTTTGGGTCTTTTCATACAAGACAACTTACGGTGGAAAAACATATGCTTGTATTTTTTTCATTACTTCCCTGGTACTTTGCCTTGCAGTTACCCATCTTCTTTCAGCAAGGTACCTCAGGCTTCTGCTGTGCGCACATTAAAAATCATAACGGGAAATAGAAAGTCATTTACTCTCAATAAAACAATATTGCCTCTGTGAAGCTTGACAAAAACCTGCCAAAAATAAACCATCAAAATAGAGCAGCAAAACCTGGTGTACCTCACTCAACTTATGATAAATGTATGTAAAATCAAATATAGAATGAACAAAAATAGTTCATTTCTTTTTATTTTACATTTTTTTAGAGTTATATCTGATGCATAACAATGGAAAGTTCATCAGTTTAAGTGTTAACATGTATACACATGGATGACAAATTAAAGTAAAAAACTGAATAAATGACTGGATAAATTTAATGAATGCAGATGCTTCCACACAGATGGATGCATGGTACAATTTATTGCATGGTATAATTAAACAATTAAAATCCAGTCCTTTGCTGTGGAAGGTATAAAAATACTGAGCAGGCCGAGATGATTCTGATTTTGTGTCAAGATGAAAAGATGAAAAGAGGAAAAGATCGAAAAGCCATGTTTCTACCACAGGCACTTACTCCAGGAGCTAGGAACCTTGGGAGGAAAGGAAAAAAAAGTCCTTGCTCAGGGGTAGTACTTTTTGGAACTTTGTGGGTGGGCCCTGTAGTGCTGAGAGCATTCCCAGCATTTTATTTTAACCAACTATGAACAACTAAGGTAAATCACATATGGCCAACATGATGCTTGCTAAATGCTATTATGCTAACTGACATCCCTTGGCAAAAGCTAACGTTACCAGGTGTTACATGCTAATGCCAATCGCTAGCTCTAGCGCTAACTGCTAATACTATCCACTAATGCTGTAGAATCATGATATTTGTAGGCAAGTGTTG
The DNA here is from genome assembly GCA_023238725.1 of Scortum barcoo. NCBI lineage: Eukaryota > Metazoa > Chordata > Actinopteri > Centrarchiformes > Terapontidae > Scortum > Scortum barcoo. The sequence goes on along the minus strand of CM041549.1, from coordinate 8,512,772 downwards.
GTTAAATCAAATGTGATTAAGAAATGATAAACCTTTGCATTCACGAGTAGCCATCCGAGTTATAATATTTACTATATAATTCCATATGTGTTCTTTCATAGTTTTGATGTCTTCAGTATTAATCTACAATGTAGAAAATAATAAAAATCATTAAATGGGAAGGTGTGTCGAAAGTTTTGACTGGTAGTGTATGTAGCTGCTACTGGAAAGGACTGGACAAAACACTCTCCAATAGTTTTTTTATACCCATATATTTGGCGCATTTGTATTTTTGATCAGTAAATAGTTAGAACCAAATGTGTGTTTTATAGAGGCTGTTCTTTAAATTCATATTCTAATATTTATAATAAATATGTGTGTAAATATGTAAATATGTGAATAAATAATGGCTATTTAATTTTAATTTATTTTATTTAAGTTAGTTAGTTTCTTCAATGTAATTTTAATTTTGAGGATTTAAGTGATCTTGTAACATTAAAATAAAACGTGTTTTATCGCACCCTGTATGCATCACCTGCTGCCGCCAAGCAAGTTACCTTTTTCAAACTTTTCGACCCTTGGTAAGCTAACCATGGATAAGTCCAAAAAAAGAAGTTTCTTCTTTTAAAAATAGAATGTTTAATGCAACATGGACAGATGAATTTGCTTTCACTGCTGACGAGGCTGGTTTACCTGTATGCCTACTATGCGGCGAAAAATTAGCAACATCAAAGTGATGTCTTACAGCCCTGATATGGAGATGCTGTGCAGTGAAGTTCAGGAGCAGAAATCACATTAACCTGGTGAAAGAAATCATTTAATGGATATTATTTTGCAAATATATTATATATTATTATACAAAAAGTTAGCTCAGTTTGATGCTGCAGATTTATTCGGAACCACACACTGGTTACTGTGGGCTGTAACCACACCAAAACAACAAAAGCCCTGCTTCAGTAACTCGCACACATACATGTGTAGCTCTAACTTCACACAACATCCGCTGTCTCGTGTCCCTCCCACTGCCTAACTTGGGGCACACAGGTGACTCTCGACCAATCAGGGACCGCTATCCCACACACTTACAGACACTGGCTGCATAACTGTCAATCAGAACCATGATGCATTCACTTGCACACCGTAAATCTCATAACTCTTGACAACAAAACACATTGTAATAGTCAAACTTGAACATTCAATCCAGTCCATTACAATATATTTTTATATTGGACCCTGAACTGACAGTGTCTGATAGTGAGAGTGTGTTTATATTCAGGCTGACGGCTGAGGAGATAAAAGGATGACGGCACACCACAGTAGACTTAAATCATAAAAATGTAAAATGGAATTTTTGGTTTGCTCTTTTTATTGAGTGAAGTGAATATGCTGCAGCTGGATGATTTTAGTTGGCACGGGCTGATTTTTTTAAATTATAGAAATACGAGAAGGACTCAAACAGGCCTGCATTGTGTATTTTATTTGAAAGTTAACTTATACGTGCCGTTATCTTACTTTCTAGAGTTTAAAATAATTTGTTTTCTTCGTTTTCTCTTTGTAGTTCTTTGATTTCATAAATGCAACAAACGATATACACATAGCACACACATCCTATACACATAGCATAAGGGTAACGAAACTATATATGTGGTGTTATCTTCATTTTAGGGGTCAAATAGAACAAATCCCACTGGGAGCTGCAAAACCTGTGGGAAACAGGCACAAATGGCTCTTTCAAAGTTAAAGGTTCCTGACCCCTGCCCTATACTGACCATTCCAGATCTGCAGAAGCAGTTTGTGGTGGAAGTAGATGCTTCCAATGAAGATATTGGAGCATTACTGTCACAGAGGTCAGAGAAAGCAACAACAACAAACTCCACCTGTGCGCTTACCTGTCACGGAAGTTGACTCCTCACGGAAGTATGATGTTGGCAATTGCGAATTGTTGGCGGTCAAAATAGCCCTGGAGGAATGGAGGCATTAGTTGGAGGGGGCCGAGCAGCCATCACTAGTATGGACTGATCATAAGAGCCTCGAATACATCCGAAAAGCCAAAAGACTCAACTCAAGGCAAGCTAGATGGACTAGTTTTTTTAACTGCTTCAATTTCACACTGTCTTATCACCCAGGTACACAGAATGGAAAACCTGATGCCAATGCCTTGTCCCATCTACACCCAGGGAACCAGAAAACATCCTACCACCTAACTGGGGCATAGGAGCCATAACCTGGCCAATTGAACAGACAATTAAGGGGGCTAATGCTCATACCTCTGTACCACATGACTGTCCAAATAACCACTTGTTTGTCCCTGACACCTTGCAGTCTCAGTTCATCTACTTTGCTCCCCATTTTGTTAGTTCTTTCCCTGTATCTAAGGTTATTAACCCTGTCTCTGTGCATTTAAGGCCAGTTTCATAGTGGACCAACTCATCAGGGACTTCTACAGCCAGAACCCTGAGCATCCAGTTTAGTTTTATTTTGTCTCCACTCTCTTTTTTATTGTGGTGTCTAACTCTTGCCCCGCCATGATTGTTTCCACCTGTTCCCCATTACCTGGTGTATATATTCTCTGCATTTTCCCCTGTCCTGTGCCAGATCGTCTTGTTTCTTTGTGTCGTGCATTCCGGCATCCTAGTCATTGTTCAATCAGATATTAGTATAGTAGTAAGTATCCTGTCTGTTTGGTGTCTTAATTGTGTTTTTGCTACTATTAGAGCAACTTTTTTGAAAGATCTGTCTTGCCCTGTGTCGTGCACTTGAGTCCGTGTTCTTGAGCACTTGTGGTAACAAGTGGTTCCAGGGACTAAAAGTTCCATGGCTTAAGTGATTTTGAAAGAGGGTTCATTGTTGGGGCACGGATGGCAGGAGCTTTAAACATAAAAACTGCTGAACTGGAAAGCATGTCAATAGGAATAGTGGCATCTGCCTTTAGATCTGTGTGAAAGACATCCAAAAATAGGGACATAAATGTTGGTCAACAGTGCACATTTGATGAGTGTCACATATTAGTGTGATATGCAAGGAAAACAGAAAAAGCATCTCTTCCTAAGATGACTGATAATCTCAATTTCAGACATGATCAGACTGTCAACAGTTACATAGAGAGGGATATTACTACATGCAGGGACTACCTGCAGTGGTCTACCCAGATGTGGACAGATGAGTCATGCTTCCTCATATTTTCAACAAGCAGGCAAATGCATGTGTAGCATACACCAAGAGAACGGTATAGGCCCGAATGCTGGACCCCTACAGTGAAGGGATCTGGTGGCTGTTATGCAAATCAATACAGAGTTGTTCTGAGGGATCACCACTTTATCTTATGATGAAACACGTCTATCCTGATGTGAGTGGTGTTTTCAACAATGACATTGCCCCAATCAGTAGAGCATGAGGGATCATTGTATGGTTTGAGTATGGAAATGATATGAATCATATTTATCTATTCATTCTTGTTCTGCCATCATAGTTACCTGATCTTTATTTTGGACTCACCCCCACTGTTAGCAAAACACTAAATGAGGAAAAAGTTTTTGAAAGAATGGTGTTCATCCCTTCAGTAGAGTTCCAGAGACTTGAAGAGTCAATGTCAAGCCGCACTGAAGCTGTTATGGTGGCACTTGGTAGCCCAACACCTTCCTAAGACATTTAATGTTGTTTTTCCTTTAATTTGTCATCTGTCTGTACTAACACATAGGCAATATCAAATATTGCCCAGACACACAGTAGGTAACTGGGTTAGTCTCGGATTAGATTCTGGGCTCTTTGCTGGATGTTATCCCTCACTCACCCCCATCTTTCCTGTATCTTTTCTGCTGTACCGCTATAAGATGAATGGCAAAATGGCCAAAAAATATGTATAAGAAAAATTCCCAACAAATGATTCCCTCTGGGAAGATATGACAAAAATGTCTCCCTGACTGAGTAATAGGAAGGCCTCTCTGTGGCTGAGGGGTAAAATATGGGGTGTACAAAATGATGACTTATTTACACATTTTTGCCATGAATCAAATCCAGTGATGGGTGAGATATGGTATGCTATAATATATATAAAATGTTCTTCTATTGTAAAATGTAAAAGGGGAGTAAAATGAGGACTTAGAGAGGAACAAAAGCATAAAAGAGACATAGGAGCATAAAAGAGCAACAAGAGAAAAAGGGGAAAATGTTTTAACAACAAATATTAAAGAAAAGTAAAATAAACTGCTTTTAAAAAAAAAGCTCCAAGAGAGAGGAAAAAGACAATTAAGTAGTGTAATGATGTGTGTGTGATGATGTAAAAATGAATGTAGTTTTGGAAGTAGCACTCATGCACCATAGACACAGGGTCAAAATCTTACAGTACGTTCCAGAATTAAGACCTTTAATACATGAACCTCAGATCAAATAATCAAAGATAAATGTGTGGTGCAGTTTTATATTGAGCTGTAATATTTAAATGCCTTTTGCATTTAAGTCTTTCACACTCTCATATGCTTACCTGCCAGCTGCCCAGGGTTACAGTGTTGCACTGTTTGCTGGTGAGCAGTGATAACCTACCTGCTGACTTTTTGACAGTCGTGGTATTCAAGCAAGCAACATTTAACTACTATCACATTATTACCTCTTTCAAGTGTATTTTTAGAAACATACTTTCCCTAATTTTTTATAGTGCCTTTCCTCTTAGGTTGATGTTGATGCTTTGAAAATCTTATGCAGCCTTTATAAGGCATTCAGAATGCTCTACAGGGAATATCTGATAATTTGGCTAGATGTACACAACAACATTAAATAGTATATTACAATATTACCAGAAACATGTCTTTACTATTATGAAAAACAGGCCGGTTGTCATTAGCTGTCCTCTCTGTCTTTCAGAAAAAGGAGTGGTTGTGTCTCAACTGCCAGACCCAACGGCTGATGTCTGGAGGTGGTCTTGATGATCCTCCACTTCCTGTTCCTCACCAGTCTCCCAAGCACCAGCAAAGGGGCTCACTCCATCACCAGGTGCCAACCAGCCAGCAAAGTCCTCTCCACAAACCCACCAATCAACAGGGATCTAGGCCAGTCCAGTCCCAGATTCAGAAACCGCATACTGGTGGTAGCGGAACATTTGCGGCCACTGCTGCCAAACAACTGACCGATACCAAGACCATGGCAACAGTACCAACTACAGAGACACAGAAACAACTGAAACTCACAGAGGAGCACCCCATGACCGAGCATGAGAACCAAATTGTCAAAGAGACCAAACCCACCCAAAAGAAAGGAGAACAGATTACACCAATCAAGGATATTAAGAAATCCAAGCACTGTGATGTAAGTCATACATTTTTTTAACATTGTTTTAGCCTAGTGTGCTTCTCTATGTGTTAAATTATTGAAAACAGCCAGAAGTGAACCCAACAAATAATGCACAAATAGATACACAATTAAAGGAAATACAAAACAATGATGTTGATTTCCATTGAATATTCAGTGGAAACCATGGAGTTGTTGGAGAAAAAAGGACTGAACCCTTTTGCCAACACTGTCAGATGGAGCTGTTTTTAAAAAATACAATACTTAAGTCTGGCTGAGTCTGAAATGAAATTAGGTTTATTGATCACTAAAAAAATGTGATAATAAACTGAGTTGCACTGGTGAACAACAAAATATGTTTTTGTGCTCCATTTTATAAATGCACTTTTCTGACAATGCAAAGTCAATGCACTTTTCTTCTCCCACCTTATTTTAAAAAAAAAAAGTTTATTGAGCACTTTGCAGAAAACAATGATAAAAAAATCCCTATTGGAAAGCCCTAGTGTTCACTGGCAGGTCATGGATTTCTGCCAACGCCTAATACTATTAGAATTAGCTGATACATGTATTTTGGGAAATCACCCAACTTTCGAAACAAGTGTTTCCTGCTTTCCTGAGCCAGTTATAAAAACAAACATTTACTTGCCTGTGGTGTAAGATGTCACAAACAATGTATAAAGATCATAGTACAGTTAACTCGAAGTGTAGTTTTAGAGCAGAGGTTATATGATTTTAAGTTTGATAGGGTATAATACATTAACATGTTATATAATCACACACAGTAAATGTTATGCAATGATAATTATTTATAATGCTCTTTTTTGGGGGGGGGGTTACCCCTTTATTATTATTATTATTATTATGGATAGGACAGGAAAGGTGGGAGAGAGAGAGAGGGGATGACATGCAACAGAACTGGCTTGAGGTGGGAATCAAACCCCGGGTCATTGCTGCAGCGAGACACATGGCCTCATACATGGGCATGCGCTTTACCAACTGAGCCATCTGTGCGCTGTTTAAATACTTAACACTTAAAAAACTGATATACTTTTGTAAGTGTACCACTGTACCACAAATGTACCACAATTCACCACAACAATCCCATCTTTGTGGCTCTTGCCAAAATTGTGCACTGAAGGAGATCAGATCAACTTAGCTCCCAGGGCAGGTAATGGGTTAGGTGTTGCCTCCATGGAGCTGGTTGGTGAGGCTCCTCTGCTGATGTATTTGGTGGTTCCATTATGGGTGGGCTTGGACTTAAGTGTGGATTGGCGAGTGACCAATTATTTTTGGTAACCTGCATGTGTAGGCTTGGTAAACACTAGCTGGTGAATGTCCCTCAAATTGTCTGCTCCAAATAGGAGGTTACCAAAGAAGTCATCATAGCAGGTGGTCCTTGGTTTGGTCCTGGCTGGACTGGATACATTCCCCGGCTTGGTTCTGGTTTTGCTGGGTCCATGAAGGTTGATGGTCTCACAAGTGCTGGGGCTGGCAGTGGGGCTGGAGGAGAAGATCCAAGGTTTTCTGTACAGAAAGTAGGCAGAAATCTCCCTGCCTGGAAATCTAGCTTACTTCCCTGTATGTGCTGCCCTTGTATTAGCTGAGTGAAAAGTTTTCCTGGCTGAGGGGCCCGTGAACTACCTGTGGGCGGTATGCTATCCTGACTGGGATTGTGACAGGTTGGTGGAAGATACTGGCTAAGGGCACGAGTGGTGGATTGGTAGGTTGGCTGAAAACATTTGGAGGGGGGGTAAAAGGTGGAGGTGATGAAGGGGTGGAGATATTGACTGGAGACCTGAAAGGTGGATAGTTTGGGAACTTTAAAAAAGGTCTCTGACTGCCTTGGGTTATGTTGGTGGGAATGGTACCTGCTGGGCGTTGTAGTACCTTTGGTCATTCTTCCATCCATATCCCATGTCTCCAGCCATGATTATCTAACAACACAATCAAAACATGCAATTACTATAACAGGGTACTATGCTCTGGCATGGTCCATCAACCTTTCTGTGTGATAAATGTAAATGTGTCCTTATGCACATCATAAGTTCTCGGAACCTGTTGTGAAGCACGTTCTACGCCTATAACACATCAATGCTCTGCCACTGTGATGGAAATAGAACCACACCTTCTTTCCTTTGACTTTCAGTAGTGTTGAAGTGGCTAGGCAAACCTTGTAGGGGCCTTCCCCTCTGGCCTGGTTCTACTTCCTTTTGAACATTCTGATGTACACCCAGTCTCATGGACTAGGTGTAGGTCAAAGTGAAATAGAGCTACTATTTCAAAACATCTATAATTTAACTGCTTTCAGAAATACATATATACGTTCTAACATGTTAATAAACAAGAACATATATTATTATCATACTTAAAATAGATAAACAATATTTGACTTACTTTCCCTCTTTCCATGAAATGTGCTTGCTGCTATGCCATCCATTTTGGAGAGAAAATCATATGCTTTTGAGGATATCCTGAAGTACTGTCGGAGAACACTTGGGTTGGTCTTGTGTTTTTCTTTTTTCTGTTTGGACAGTTCTCCCGGCAGTATCAGATGATACATGATGGATTATGTGATCTGACAACAGTGGTCCCACCACAACATCCAAACACTTCTGCATATCTTGTGGCATAGATTGGAGTTCCAAGTTGAGTTTCATCTTTTCACTTGTGCTAGTTTAGAAATTTGGCAGGACACTCATTAGCATTAAATTCTTCACATTCCAGCTTCAATGAATCCATTTCCTCAGGATATTGTTTCCTGAGCTCTGCCCCAGTTTTATTGTGATGTCCTTCAAATCCCACATGATCTACTGCATTGCCAGTCACCACTGTCCCCATGCCAGATTTCTTCAGTTGCCTACTTTCCTAGTATATGCACGAGGAAGGCCTTAATTTCTCCACGTGCCAAGCTTATACTTGCTGTGTTTTCTTCCATAGTTGTGATCCACTTATTAGCTCCATCAGTAACAGCTGCTGGTTAAGCCTACCATGTCTGTGAATGACTGTGGTCCTGTGGTGATTAAAGGAAGCACTGTCCCTATCTTCATTCTCTTCATGAATGTGGCTTAGATTGACAAATTTAGTGATCAGTTGTTCATCCAGCCAATGTTCTGCACCCTCTTCATCTTTATATGTGCTCTCTAACCAAAAATGTGTCCTGATTCCCCACGAGAGAGGCCTGTTATGATCGGCAGCCTGCCAGAGTTACTCCTTGTTGTGTCTTTTTTTAATCTTTTTTTCTTAATTTTTTTTTTACCTAATTCTTTTTCCTTATAGTAAAAAGTTACATATGGAATTTGAGAAAGCAGGAGATGTTGCTCCACTCGTTCTTTTTTGTTTTTGTTGTGTTTAGAGTGTTTTTTTCGAGCCAGCTCCCGGTCCTGGCGGAGCAGCGCCATGGTTCCATTGTTTACACCAGGGACCAGCTCATGGAGCTCTGACGCAGCGGCGGGGGATTGGGGAGAAGCACAAAATTCCCAAAGAGCTACGGAAGAAATACCGGGGCTATAGAACCGGGAAGAGATGGTGGCTAAGGAAGAGGAGATACTGACTGTATCTCCCCTCCATTGTGATGGGGAATGTAAGATTGCTGGGCAATAACATGGAGGAGTTAACAGCACTCACACGGAGCAACAGTGTGTTTCATGAGACCTCGGTATTGTGCTTCACAGAGACTTGGCTGCATGACAACATACCGGACTCTCTGGTGAGTTTACCCAGCTTTCAGTTGGTTCAAGGGGACAGGAGTTGTGCCGACAGCGGCAAGAAGAAAGGAGGAGGAGTCGCTGTGTACGTGAACAACAAGTGGTGCAACCCTGTACACATCATGGTGAAGGAGTGTGTGTGCAGCCCGGACATTGAACTGTTAGCAGTGAGTCTTCGTCCAAACTACCTGCCATCATCATCATGGACATGAATGACATCATCAGCTCCGCGACTGCAAGATTACAGACTCTGCACCCCAGTGCATTCATAGCTATCTCTGGGAATTTTAATCATGCCAACCTGTCATCATCCCTGCCCACTTTCAAACAGTTTGTCTTTTGCAGGACCAGAGACAATAAAGCACTGGACCTGCTGTTTGCCAATGCCAAGGACACATACAGCTGCCAGTGGCAACCTCTGATCACCAGAACTGTCCGGAGGTGGTCACAGGAGGCAGAACAGACTCTACAGGGCTGCTTTGACACGACTGACTGGGATGTGCTCTGTGAAGCGCAGGGAGAGGACATTGGAAAACTTATAGACTGTATCACAGACTATGTTAATTTCTGTATGGACAATATCACCCCCACTAAGACTGTGCATTGTTTTCCAAACAACAAACCCTGGGTAATTTAGGACATCAAGGACGCGCTGAACAGGAAGAAGGCGGCATTCAGGAGGGGAGACAAAGAGGAGCTCAAGAAGGTGCAGACTGAGTTGAGGGAGAAGATCGCAGACGGCAAGGATAGTTACAGGAGAAAGCTTGAGAGCAGACTCCAGAAGAACAACATGAGGGAAGTGTGGAGTGGGTTTAAAACTACCACCGGTCATGGAAAGAAGGCGAGCCAGATGATGGAAGGAGACCTACTTGAGGCCAACAAGCTAAATCACCTCTCACTCCTACGACCAATCCCTCCCCGACGCCCCTGCACGCTCCCCTGCACTACATCTCGTCGACACATCAGCCCTCCTGCCCCCACTGGGGTTTTCTCCACCCTCTCTTGTCACCTTTACTGCTGAAGAAGAGAGTTCAGTTGCCTTCATCCAAGGAAAGCTGTGGGCCCTGACAGCCTCAGCCCCAGAGTGCTCAAAGGATGTGCCTTTTAGCTGTGTGGGATCTTCCAGCACATTTTCAACTTGAGCCTGATCCAGATGGTTGTCCCTGACCATTGGAAAACCTCATGTCTGGTTCCTGTGCCCAAGAAGAAGCATCATCCCAGCACACACAGTGACTACAGACCAGTGGCCCTGACGTCACATGTCATGAAGTCACTGAGAGGCTCGTACTTAGGCACCTTCGCACACAGTCGTCGGATCATTGTTGGACCCCCTGCAGTTTGCCTACCAGCCCCAGTCTACACCCACCTGGAGGAGGCAGGCAGCACTGTGAGAGTCATGTTCTTTGACTTCTCCAGTGCTTTTAACACCATACCTGCCCTGCTCTACAGGAAGCTACTTGACATGCAGGTGGATGCTCCACTCGTGGCCTGGATCCACAACTACCTCACAGGCCAGGCCGCAGTATGTGAGGCTGGGGAACATCTTATCAGACACCACCTGTAGCTCAGTGTCACAAAGACAAAGGAGTTGGTTGTGGATTTCAGAAGACAGAGGACCAGTTTGAACTCAGTTACCATCAGGGGTACAGAAGTGGACATTGTGGACAGTTACAAGTACCTAGGTGTCCACTGGAGTATAAACACTGATACCATCTACAAGAAGGGTCAGAGCTGCTTGTTCTTCCTCAGGAGGCTCAGATCTTTCAACGTCTGCAGGACAATGCTGCAGATGTTTTATCACTCGGTAGTATCCAGCATCATATTCTATGCTTTAGTGTGCTAGTGCAGCAGGCTGAAGATAGCTGACACTAACAGACTCAACAAGCTCATCAGGTGAGCTGGATCTGTCCTGGGAGTTTAACTGGAGTCTGTGGGGGAAGTGTCAAAGAGAGGAGGATGCTGAGGAAGCTCCTCAGTATCATGGACAATGTCTGTCACCCCCTGCATGCCACACTGACATCCTGTCAGAGCTCTTTCAGCCATAGACTGAGACCACTGAACGCCACAGGAGGTCTTTCCTACCTAAGGCTATCAGACTTTATAATTCCTCCCCCTTCAGCCGCAGGGAAATAAAAAAACAACACACCTTACTGTAAATAGGATTTGCAATATATCTGTCCATAGCCATTACATGTGCAATATATTTTCTATTCTATTTAGGTGTAAATAATATATTATGTACACTGACATAGTTTTATAGGTGATAATATATTCATACAAGTTTTATTATTATGTGCAATATTGTTCATGTGGACTTTTTTTCATGGAAATAGTTTTTACATCTATGCAAATGTCTCAAACTGGCTCCTTCTCATTATATGCAGCAACTCCTGTGCACTCCTTTATCTTCACTTATTACTTAGACTTTAGACATTTTATATTTGTTTTTTCGTTTGTATTTTCTTATTTTTACTTTTTAGACAATTCTTTTATTATTATTATTATTATTATTATTTATTGTTACTGTATTATACTCTGGCAAAACAATTTCCTTCAGGATTAATAAAGTTGTTCGTATTCGTAATCAGAAATACCTCTGATTGAGCTGTTAGGGTCTAAGTTAAATATAATGATCACTAAAAAATATGATAATGGCCTGAGATGCACTGGTGACCAACTAAATCTTTGAGGTCTTGTGTGAGGTCAGGATCCTGTACAGCCAGGCCAGGAACACATTGACTAAGGAAATCTGAGTAGCTAGCAGGAGCTACACTGAAAAGCTGAAAAACAACCTTTCAGGAAGCAATCCAGCGTCAGTGTGGAGAAGCCTGGAGGCAATTATCCAACTACAGGAGACCACCCCCCACACTGCAGGGAGCCATCACCTAGCTGAGGAGCTGAATGGGTTTTATTTTAGGTTTGATAGGCCATCTTTCTCACCCCTCACCCACCTCAACACCAACACCTTACAACCAGGTCAGTGGATGATGCAGTCAACATGGGACTGCACTACATTCTGCAACACTCTCGACTCCCCAGGGACTTACTTATGCAAGGATCCTGTTTGTGGACTTCAGTTTGGCATTCAATACCATCATCCCAGATAAATTTCACTCCAAACTCTCCTAGCTCACTGTGCCAGCCCCCACATGTCAATGGATCTCAAACTTCCTGACCGACAGGAGGCAGCAGGTGAGGTAGTTGGGGAGCATCACATCCAGCACCCGCGAACAATCAGCACTGGAGCCTCCCAGGGGTGTGTGTTCTCCCCTCTGCTCCTCTCCCTCTACACCAATGACTGCACCTCAGGAGACCCAAATATTAAACTCCTAAGACACAGCTGTCATCGGCCTCATCTGGGGCGGTGATGAGTCTGCTTACAGACGCAAAGTCAAACAGCTGGCCCTCTGGTGCAGTCAGAACAACCTGGATCTGAATACGCTCAAAACTGTGGAGATGACAGTTGACTTCAGAAGGAGCCCCCCAAACACTGCTCCTTCTATCCATCCTGAACAACACGGTGTCTGCTGTGGAAACTTTCAGGTTCCTGGGTTCCACAATCTCCCAGGACCTGAAGTGGGAGTCCAGCATCAACACCATCAGGAAGAAGGCCCAGCAAAGGATGTACTTCCTGTGCCAACTCAGGAAGTTCAAGCCTGCCTCAGGAGCTGCTGATCCAGTTTTATGCTGCCATTATTCAGTCTGTCCTCTGCACATCCATCACTGTGTAGTTTGGATCAGCCACCAAACAGGTCAGGAACAGACTACAACGGACAGTCACGACTGAAGAGAAAATCATCGGTGCCAACCTGCCCTCCATTCAGGACTCGTATGTGTCCAGAGTCAGGAAACGGACAGGTAACATCACTGCAGATCCATCACACCCTGGACATAACCTGTTCCACCTCCTCCCCTCCGGTAGGCGCTACAGAGCTCTGTACGCCAAAACAACCAGACACAGGAACAGTTTCTTTCCTCAGGCTGTCACTCTGTGACTGGTGTTAAATGTTCAGAGTGTCAGGAACAGTCCCTGAATCATAAACATCCACTGACCTCATCAATATAACATTTCTATAAACATATATAATATATATAGTATATGCTGTAAATAACACACTTCTGTGCATAACCTATTCTGTACATAAGCTATACACATGCATCATTGCACTTTCACCACTCTATTGCGCTCAATAGTCACACTTTACACACGTTATGTTATGTTATGCTATGTTATATAAGTTATGTTTATTTATTCATATTTTTTTGACCTTTTACGTATGAGAGGGTACTGTAAAAAACCAGAGTCAAATTCCTTTTATGTGTACACATACAAAGAACACACCTGGCCAATAAAGCTGATTCTGATTCTGATTCTAAACATTTACGTGTAGGATGACCACAACAGCATAGCATACAGTCATCAAGAATCAAGAATCTTTATTGTCATCATGTGTTTCACATGTAACAAAATTAAGATTGGTGACTTCCAGCTTTAAACACAAATATATGTAAAAATATGTAATATGTACATAAATATCTAAAGATTTAAAGTTGTAGCAGCAATGTACAGTAGGGGGTGGGTCAGTTGTTTAAGTGTAGTCAGTGCATGGCTCAAGTTCTCAATGCGGGAAATGGATTGAACAGAGCTGGGGAAAATGCTGTTGTTCAGTCTGGTAGTATTGGTTTTTATGTTTCTGTACCGCTTTTCCAGAGGGAAGCAGGTACAAACAGTCCATTGCCCGGTGGGTAGGGTCAGCGGCAATATGTCGGCAATATGTCAATATGTCCACGTCTGGAAGAGGACTTCCCACAATCCCCTGTGCCGTTTTCACCACCCGGGCTAAGTCCTTTTGGTCTTGTGCAGTGCAGCTGCTACATACCACACTGTTGCATTGAGACAGAGGATGCTCTCTATTGTGGCCCTGTAGAAGTTTGTCAGTGAGCTGAGGGGAGAGTCCAGCACGTTTCAGCTTCCTGAGGAAGAAGAGTCTTTGTTGAGCCTTCTTTACCAGGTGAGCTGTGCTTCATGGACCAGGTCAGTTCAGATGTGATGTGGATGCCCAGGAACTTGATATTGTTGACACGCTCAACTGCTTCCCCGTGGATGAAGGAGAGGAGCGTGCTCTGTCCTCCTGGACCTCCTGTAGTCCACTATGACCTCCTTGGTCTTGCTGGTGTTCAGAACAAGGTTGTTGTTGTTTGAGCACCACTGAGTAAGGTGCTGGATCTCCTCTCTGTAGTGGGTCTCATCATTGTCCGATATGAGGCCCACTATGGTGGTGTCGTCTGCAAACTTTACGATTTACGATGGTGTTTGTGGAGTGGATGGCAGCAGAACAGTCACTGGTGAAGAGAGTGAAGAGGGCTGGGCTGAGCACGCAGCCCTGTGGTGTGCCTGTGCTCAGGAGTAGAGTGTAGTGTAGTGTAGAGGATGTGTTGTCCCCAATTCTCTCACCACCTGAGGCCTGTTGGTGAGGAAGTCCCTGATCCAATGGCACAGCGATGAGGGCAGTCCCAGGTTGTGGAGCTTCAGTATCAGCTTGTCCGGGATCACTGTGTTGAAGGCTGAACTGAAGTCCACAAATAGCATCCTCACGTAGGTGTTAGGAAGCTGCAGATGGATCAGGGCTGTGTGAAGTGCAATGGAAACTGCATTCCTCTGTCATCGATCTGTTCTCCCTGTATGCGAACTGATATTTATCCATACCAGCAGGGAAGATGTCTTTGATGTGCTTTAGGAACGAATCCTCTCAAAGCGCACTTCATGATGACCGGAGTTAGAGCGACAGTCATTTAGGCAGGTGACAGCAAATTTTTTAGGCACAGGCACAATGATGGTGGTTTTGAGGCTGACAGGAACTGTAGCAAGCTGCAGGGACAGGTTGAAAATGTCCAGAAAAAAAAATTCAGAGTGCGACAACACACCTTATCTGGTCATTCAGCTTTCATCATGTTGATTCTTTTCATGGAAGAACTTACTTGGTGCAGCTATAGGACTAGAACCTGATGCAGTTCTTCCAGCTGGGGAAGGTGAACATTCTCTCTCTGCTGCCAGGTGTGTCAAAGCGAGCATATAGAATGTGTTCAGGGTGTCGGGGAGAGTGGAATCGTGGCTAACCAGCTGATCACTGCGCTTATAGTCCATTATTGTCTTGATGCCTCTCCACATACTATGTGGGTTGTTGTTTTCAAAATGCTCCTCAATGCGCCGTTTATACCTGCTTTTTGCTAGCTTAATGCCTTTTTTTCAGTTCTTTTCGGGCAATGCTATAGGCCAGCTTGTCACCTGACCTGTAGGCAGCGTCACAGGCTTTGAGTAGGGGCTTCACTGTGCTGTCCAGCCATGGTTTTTGATTTGGGAAAACCTTGATGGTCTTTGTGGGTAGAACAGCATCATTACAGAATTTTAGATAGGACAGAACCAATGACGTGTATCCATCCAGATCTGTGCCCTCCTTGAACACTTCCCAGTCAGTGCACTTAAAGCAGTCCTGTAATGCTTGAAGACGCCTCCTCAGTCCAAACCTGTACAATTCTGGTAGGTTGGTCTTGTCCTGTAGATCAGAGGTTTATAGGCAGGGATCAGATTCACAGAGATGTGGTCCGACATGCCCAGGTGTGGAGCTGCAACAGCCTTGTATGCTCCAGGGATGTTAAAGTAAACTTGATCCAAGGTATCACAGCCACCTCTGGATTGTTGTTCATTTGCAGACTGATCATGCAGTACAGCTCCTCCAGTGCTAATTTAGCATTAGCTCGTGGTGGTATGTAGATGGCTACAATCAGGATAGAACAGAGCTCTCTAGCCGTCTTAAATGGTCTGCATTTCACTGCCAGATATTCCAGATCAGGAGAACAGTATGTTCCGATGATGTTCGTGGCTGTACACCAGGCGTTATGAATGTATAGAGCCAAACCTCCACCTCTGCGTTTCTCTGAGGCTGCAGTCCTGTCTGCCCAGAGAAGAGAGCACCCCACTAGCTCTGTTGCCACATCCGGGATGTTGTTATTCAGCCAGGTCTCGGTAACAATCGCCACACAGCTGTCGATCTTTGCAGAGACGATCCTCAGCTTCATCTCGTCCATTTTGTTTACGAGTGACCTGGTGTTTGTTAGGAAGAGACTGGGAAGAGCCGGTCTGTATGGGTTAGCTTGTAGCCTAGCACACAGGCCGCCACTCTTGTCCCACTTTTGTTTACGATGTTTCCTCCGTCTACTTTGCAACAGAGGGATCGTGAAAGCCTCAGTGGTCCGCTGAATCTCTGGTGGTATAAAATCCAGCCTTGGAAAGGCTGGATTTTGAACCTGCACCCGCAGGTGCGCACTCTCCCCAGTCTCCAACAGCTTGGCCCTACTGTACTCAGTTGCTCCTGTAGGTGACTGTAAGATAACTAAAAAGATAACTAAAAACATAAATAAAAAGAAACAAAGCCGGGAGCACCAAGCCGCCACGCCACCATGGCAATCAGAATAATCATATGTACCATAATGGCTATTGTGTGACTGTGTAATACAATATGATGCAAGAGTCCATCTCTGTCCCAATTCCTGTTATCTGAAAAACATTTCATAACACAGAGTTTAGAGACTTTTACCTTATAAATATAGTCATTCATAAAAAAACCTGAAATGTCATTTTAAGCAGGTCATTAAACAGGTATCACCTTTTCATCACTGCCACAAGACTTGATGCATGTCAATTCCATGTTCTCTTTACTCTACCTAAATAAATCCAAGTCTATAAATATTCTGATGCATAAATTAAGAAATGTGAATTTCAAACTTAAGACCTGTTACTAGATTATTTTACCCACTCTGAAGGCTTTAGTAAAATAAATACAATGTTATGACAGTAGTGTTCGTAGTGACAATATTGACAGACAGTTCAGATACTAGTAAATAATCCAACTTCCCATGGAAGGTGTCATCAATGAATCATCCATAATTATTTTCTATGTATCTTCCATGAAGCTGTAGCATGGATACTTTGCACTGTAACCTGGGGAATCTGATCTGTTGGTAGAGAAAAAGCACTGTACTTCAATTGAAATAAGGACAATATTATGTTTTCTAGTACAATTGCTTATTACCCAGCTTGCATCCCCACAATATTAAATTTCCCTCATATATGTCATCAGCTCTTACTGCATTTCAAGCTTCATGAACCTTGTATAAGGTACACAGGCTGCACTGAAAAATAGGCTGTCCTCTTTGGCAAATGGAACTTTAAAACGTAAGCCAACTCTGCTGCTTAAGACAAAAGGTTGTTTTCCGGTGCCCCTCTGATATCAGCACAACAATGCCACATTCCACTGTGCCCAATGGATCGTTACTTTGTGGAAGAAAGACACAGAAAGCTTCTTCATCAACTGATGCCTCCTGTGAACTTCTGACATGCTGTTTTCTAGCTATTAAATTTCTTTAGTATGACAGTAATATTTTCTATAATTATTTTGAGGACTAGTCATTTGAATAGATGCCACAAACTTATTTACACTCAGTATAGTCATAATACAAATAGATAACTTGGTGTAAAAGTTGAAATACTTAATTTTCATCAGTATGTTCACTGACAGTAAAGAAATACATTATGCATTGCCTTCATACATTTTGTGAAGAAACAATGAACCTCTGACAGCACCCATGACAGCGCCTCTGATTGAGGCCTAACAGCAGGAAAAGCAAGTTAAGCTACAAAGGTTTTTAAGGACGCCCGACTCCAGGCTCACCGCTGCGAGCGACGTTCAGGCCCGGTCCCCTCTGCTCCAAGCTTCCTGCCTACGAAGGCTCTTCGGGCCCCAGCGACTCTGCTGTGGATGTGCCCGAAACAGCCCCCAATGACGCCAGAGGAGCAGAGCTGGCGCATTCGTGCGGGCGAGTGCCTGTACTGTGGCCAGACTGGCCATTTTCTGCCTGCCTGCCCGTGGAGACCAAAAGACCAGGCCTGTCAGTAAGTGTAGGGATACTGGCGGGCCAAGTCCAAGACCCACGTTGCCTCCCTCCACGTTTCCAGCTCCAAGCCATGGTCTGTTTCCAGCTCCAACACCTCCCTCTCCGGGCTCTAGTGGGCGGAGGAGGACTTTCTGGACCAGCAGGTGGCCGCTCGGGCAGTGGATAGGAGGGTCCTGGCCCGCGTGACGCACCGTACTCAACCCCTGACGCTCGTCGTATCTGGTAATCATAGAGAAAAGATTCAACTACTGTTAATTTCTGCCCCTAACAGCCCTCTTGTCCTAGGTTACCCCTGGCTGGCAGCCCACAACCCACACCTGGACTGGGCTGAAGGTAAAACACTGGATTGGAGTCTCCGATGCCACGAAACATGTTTACACACTTCTCATCACGACTTAAGGGAGGTTTTCAATAAGGACAAAACTCCCTCCCTGCCACCGCACCAACCATATGATTGTGCAATCGACCTGGTACCCGGCTCTCCGCTCCCCTCAAGCAGACTCTACCACCTCTCTCGTCCGGAAAGTGAAGCCATGGAGAAATACATCATCATCATCATACATCTGGCGGCTGGAATCATCTGCCCATCCAAGTCCCCGCTGGGGGCTGGATTTTTTTTTGTGGAGAAAAAAGACTCCTCTCTATGCCCCTGCATTTATTTCCGTGGTCTCAACAACATCACCCTAAGAAATAAATATCCCTTACCTCTCACTGATTCTGCCTTTACTTCCCTGCAAGGTGCTGTAATCTTCACTAAACTCAACCTGCTCAATGCACCTGGTGTGCATCCGCAAGGGGGACGAGTGGAAGACTGCGTTCAATACTCCGCTTGGCCATTTTGAATACCTGGTGATGCCTTTTGGTCTTACCAACGCTCCCACAGTTTTCCAGGCTATCATCAATGATGTTTTAAGAGATTTTTTAACCGTTTCGTGTTTGTCTATCTTGATGACATCCTTATTTTTTCTCGGTCTCTAAAGGAACACCAGTCACACAGGTTCTGCAGCTGCTCTTAGAGAATCGCCTGTACATCAAAAAGGAGAAGTGTGAGTTCCACGCTTCCGGGTCAGCTTTTTGGGGTTTCATCATCGAAAGGGTACAGGTCCAGGCTGATCCGGAGAAGGTGAGAGCAGTGGCAGAGTGGCCAATTCCTACCTCACGTAAGCTTTCTGGGCTTTGCTAATTTCTACTGTAGGTTTATCCAGAATTACAGCTGCCCCACTCACCACCACTAACCTCACCAGCCCACCCTTTCCAGTGGGGTCTCGAAGCAGATCACGCCTTCAACCAGCTCAAATGCCTCTTCACCTCAGCCCCCGTCCTCAGCCTGATCCTGCCACTCAGTTTGTGGTCTAAGTCAATGCGTCGGATGTCAGTGGAAGCAATTCTGTCTCAGAGACAAGGCCCAGATGCTCGCCTGAATCCCTGCCAGGCCCGGTGGGCTTTGTTTTTTAGCCGCTGCAACTTCACACTCACCTTTTGCCTTGGATCACACAACGTGAAGCCCGATGCTCCCTCCCGTCTGTCCGCTGATGAGGAGGTGCCTCGTGGCACTGAAAACATCCTTCTGGCATCCCGAATCGTCGCGTCTCTTACCTAGGGCATGGAGGAGTCGGTGCGCTGTGTCCAGGAGCAACAACCACCTCTATGTTCCGGGTCCTGTCTGCGCGGAGGTCCACTCCTCTAAACTGGCCTGCCATCCAGCAATGAACCAGACTCAGTCTCTGGTTAAGTGTGTGTTCTGGTGGCCCACTGTGGAGGGGGATGTCCGGGACTACGTGCTAGCCTACTCCAACTGTGCCCGAAGTAAAAGTGCTCACACGCCTCCCGCCGGACTCCTTCAACCCCTCCCAGTTCCTCCGTGGTCTCACATCGCTCTATACTTCATCATGGGCCTGCCCTCCTCTGCCAACAACACCTCCGTTGTTACTATAGTGGACCGCTTCTCCAAGGCTGCCCACTTTGTGGCCCTTCCCAAGCTTCCCTCAGCATGTGAGACGGCGGACCTCCTCACCGTTCACGTAATACGTCTGCATTGCATCCCTCAAGACATTGTTTCAGATCATGGGCCTCACGTTGAGTCTCACGGTGAGCCAGACGGTGAGTTTGTCTTCCGGCTTCCATCCTCAGACAAACAGCCAAACTGAGCATACTAATCAGGACCTTGAGTTAGCTCTGCGCTGTGTGGCCACAGCTAACCCCAGTTGCTGGAGCACCTTTCTCCCATGGGTGGAGTACTCGCATAACTCCCTCACCAGCTCAGCCACCGGAGTTTCACCTTTTGAAGCCTCCTACTTTTCCCAGGCCAAGAGGAGGAGCTCGCTGTCCCCTCTGTACAACATCATTTCCAGCACTGTTGGGCTGTGTGGCAGCAGACCCGTACAGCTTTGGAGGAGACTACTAAAAGAAATCAGTGGACGGCGGACAAAAGACAATCTCCAGACAATCTCATCAACCCATCTGCTGTCCGCCTCAAACTCCCGGCTTCTATGCACATCCACCCCACCTTCCATGTGTCTCAGCTCAAGCCAGTTGTCACAAGCCCACTGATCTCCACGCCTGGTCTCACCTGCACACCTGTCTCCGATCAGCCACTCGGGCCACCATCACCTTTACTGGATAAAAGCTGGCGTCTTCATCCACTCCCTGCCAGACTGTCTGTTTTACCACTATCGAATCCAACCATTCATCCCTCAGCCTGATCGCGACTCCTCGTCCTCCACTCGGCATCATTGGCTGCCTTCTCCGCCCTGCCCTGCATTCCACCTCCAGCTCTGCCAGCCTGGCGTTCCACCGCCAGCTTCGCCTCTGCCCTCTCTCAGGCCTGTCAGCCCAGCGTTCCATTGCCAGCCTCGCCTCAGAGACTCTCCGAGTACCTCTGGCACAGCTTGATAAGACTCTTTTTGCTATTATTAAAGATCCTTGTTTTTGGCATAAAGCCTGTCTCAGTTGTCTGGTCCTTTTTTTTCTGGGTCCGCAATACACCAGTGAGCCTTAACAGTATCATGAATGAACTACATTCATGATAAAAAAAACAAAAACATCTAAACTTACCCCATGCACAGAAATCTCCACATGATGTATACTCTAGATGTCGTATAAATAGGTGTAGTGAATGAAATATTTCAACGCACTAGTTCCTCAATTTACTACTCAGTTCAAGGAATACAAGGGTATTTTGTGTCATGTCAGACAGCACCAGGCTTGGCCCTCTATTGATCTTGATCTTTATTTTACTTAACCTTAAATATACTTTTTTATAGATGCTGTTTCATATGTCATTTGCTTTTGAGCAAGCCCAAACATCCTAATGCACCGTTTTATAGTTTAACAGATTTATGAAATCCGTTACTTTAGTTTCACAATTTATTGTGTTTTACTAGCATGAAATTTCTGTAGTCTTCTTACATTGTTGATTAAAAATGGCATATAATGAATGCTGGATGGAATTAAAGCAATTTCTGTGTGGCACAGAGTTCAGAGTGAAGCCACACAAAAAATAAAAAAAAACAGAAAAAACACAGCGTCCATGTCAAAACAACAAATTTGAACAAAGTATCTGACATTGCATCAATTGTTGTTCTTACACAGGTTTTACTAAACTTGACTCCTCCTAACTCAGAGTGGACATACAGTAACAAAAGATAAACAACAACCGAACTACTAAGCAATGAGACAGTTTACACAAAAGATAACTAAACAAAAGAGAAATGAAAAAAAAATTCAAGAAAAATTGAAGAAAAGCTAAAAAGGAAGAATTACACCAAGCAATGCTGTGGGATGGGTCTTTGAAAGTGAGCTGGTACACACTGAAGTGAAAGGGGAAGGGCCTAGAAGTTATTTTCACTCTATTTTCAAAATAGGAGAACTTTCTCAAAATCCAAATTTAACTGTTGCTTTAAACTTGTTTTTTCTCAAATTAAAATGAAAGGGAAATACCAAATTCAAATTGTGCTCTTGAACATATGCCTTTGTCTTTGTTTTGTTTTTTAGTTATGTTCATGAACTATTTTTTAGATTAAAAGATCAAATTCATAATTACAGTGACAAGTAAGATGCTTCAAATTTCAAAATTTTCAAATTTATTTATTTAGAGCCCAAAATCACAAACATCGTTTGCCTCGGAGGGCTTTACAGTCTGTACAGTTGTGACACCCTCTGTATTCCTTAGACCCTCGAACCGAGTCAGGAAAAACTTCAAAAAACCCTTTATGGGAAAAAGAAGAAAACTGAGGAAGAGCCACAGATGAGGGATCCCTCTCCCTGGGACGGACAGGACGTGCAATAGATGCCACATGTACAGAGAACATCATCATCAGTCATATATGGAGTTATACATGGGTCGTAATAAACTGTAGCTATACTGAGTTCATGGGTTTAGTCCATGTGTGAAGGTATCACAGGTAATGGAAATGAGTCCGTGAGTCCAGGTGCATCTCTAGATGTCCTCATATGGAGCTCTGGGCCACTCGACCTTCTCTCCACAACACAGACACAGATCATGTCCCCACCAGGCCAGTGAACCTCAGACAGATGGACCACAACCAGAATCAGTGAGGAACCTGCAAGACTGGAGAGAACAAAGAGGACCGGGGCTCCGGCAGTAACATGCACTTTATAGGACATAAGAGTATTCACATTAAACACTTTAATACTTTAACCAATTTAACCACTTTAACTACTTTAATCCAGTTTAACCACTTTAGCCACTTTTACCAGTTTATAAGGTGACTCCAGTTTGCACTACTACCATAATAAGAGTTAGAGGAAGCAAAGGAAGAGGAAGCAGAGACAGAGGAAGAGGGAGAGGTGCCTGGTGCATCATGGGAGCCCCCCGGCAGTCTAAGCCTATAGCAGCATAACTAAGGGCGAGCCTGTGCCCACCCTAACTATAAGCTTTATCAAAAAGGAAGGTTTTAAGTCTATTCTTAAACACTGACACTGTGTCTGCCTCTCTGGACCCAGACTGGGAGCTGGTTCCAGAGAACAGGGGCCTGATAGCTGAAGGCTCTGCCCCCTAGACTACTTCTGGAAACCCTGGGAACTACAAGTAAGCCTGCGTTTTGGGAGCGCAGCACTCTAGTCGGATGATAAGGAGTTATCAATTCAAGTTAAGATATGATTCGGTGCCAGACCATGTAGAGCCTTATATGTGAGGAGTAGGATTTTAAAATCCACTCTAAATTTTACAGGGAGCCAATGCAGAGAAGCCAATACTGGAGTAATATGGT
The DNA here is from genome assembly GCA_023238725.1 of Scortum barcoo. Lineage (NCBI taxonomy): Eukaryota > Metazoa > Chordata > Actinopteri > Centrarchiformes > Terapontidae > Scortum > Scortum barcoo. Next base: position 8,489,626 of record CM041549.1, on the reverse strand, counting down.
CTCTTTTCCTGGTTCTAGTCAGCACCCGAGCAGCGGCATTCTGGACCAGCTGTAGAGTCTTTAACGACTTGTTCGGGCAGCCTGATAAAAGTGAATTACAATAATCCAGCCTGGAAGAGACAAATGCATGGACTAATTTTTCAGCATCGCTTTGGGACAAAAAGTGCCGAAATTTTTGCGATGTTGCGCAGGTGGTAAAAGGCAGACCTTGAAATATGCTTAATATGGGTGTTGAAGGACATATCCTGATCAAATAAAACACAGAGGTTCCTTACAGTGGTGCTGGAGGCTGAGTTAATGCCATCCAGCAAGGCTATATTAGGAGAAAACGTGTTCCTCAGGTGTTTCGGACCTAATAGGATCACTTCAGTTTTATCTGAGTTCAACAGTAGGAAATTTCTGGTCATCCAAGCCTTTATATCTTTAAGGCAGGCCTGGAGTTTCAGGAGCTGATCAGTTTTGTCTGGCTCCATTGATAAATATAATTGGGTGTCATCAGTATAACAATGGAAATCTAAGGAGTGCCTCCTGATTATATTGCCAAGGGGCAGCATATACAACATAAACAGAATTGGACCTAGCACAGAATCTTGTGGAACTCCATGACAGACTTTAGTAAGCACAGAGGATTCATTATTAATGTGGAGAAACTGAGACCGATCTGATAAGTATGATCTGAACCAGTTTAATGCAGACCCTTTAATGCCAAGCAGTTTTTCCATTCTCAGCAACAGAATGTGATGGTCAACTGTATCAAAGGCAGCACTGAGGTCTAACAGGACAAGTACAGACAGAAGCCCTTTATCTTCAAAGATCATTATTGCAATGGAAGCCTTCTTTATTTACAATTGAATGGGGTGGTTTTGAGTTTAATAGCATAACCAAATTTAGGAAACCATTTCCAGAATTTTTATATTGTTTTTCCTTGCACATATTTAGCCACTCACCCTTTGAAATGTTAAAATATACAATTTAACAAGGGATAAGTGCAAGTGTTTGTGTGATTTTGTTTTTCTCTATAGTATTTCTTGCTTCCATAATCACTAATTTGGTCATTATACACTACTACATTATACCCCATACTTTGAACCCTTATCCTTATTTAAAGGCAGTTTTTTCTTTCACATATAACAATGCCCAATAACATACTTCAGTTTGATTATCACAACCTAGCCTACCCTAACCCTTTATAATATATATGAATTGTAACTACATAGTAAATATCAGACATAGTTGTTAGTGGAGCTCATAGTAATATGGCTTTTTTAATTGTGGAAATAGGAAGGGCAAATCTCTGCCTTTTGTTTATTAACCCTATGTAACAATGTTTTCTTATATAATTCTACATCAAGGGTGTAATTGATTCAAGATTCAAGATTAAAAATATATACAATAGAATATACTGTCAAATTACAAGGTGCAAGCACTGAAAAGTGCAATTAAGTGGAATTTAACAGTCTTATCATGTAGGGCATGAAGCTGTCCCTGAGCCTGCAGGTGTGGGATTGAATCCTGCAGGCAGCAGGCAAAACAGTCTGTGGATGGGGTGATTGGGGTCTTTCATGATCCTATCAGCCTTCTTCATACACCGGTGGGTGTAGAGATCCTCCAAGCATATTCTCTGTTGTTTGGGAGTTCAGTACTGTCACTTGTTTTTTGTTTTTTTTAAATTTAGAAATTTCTTCATGTGATAAATTGCATTCAGTTTCCATTCAATTTTCGCCCACATACCTAATAAGCTAATAATCAAATAAAATAGTGTAATTTTTGTCATGTAGTTTTAGGGTTCTTATGAACCTAATCAGATTTTTTCCTGAGAGCTTCAAAATGCAAAAAGGAGAAACAGGAGCAAAAGAAAAAAAAGACAGCAGGCAATTTATTGAAAAATGCATTTAAACTCAAACAGGCTGTTCATCATCTGATCAAATGTTTAAGACCATAGCATTAAAAAACCCAAAAAACAGAACTAAAAGTGTCAAAAAAGACTCAGTAGTGTGCAGCCCCACCGTTTTTGTTGATCACTTCAAAAATGATTTTAGGCATGCTTGATGCAAGTGTTTCCGGAGGCTGGTAGGAACGTTGCTCCATGTGGTGAAGATGGTCTGGAACTGACGTACATTTTTGTAAACTTCCCATGCCATTCATCCCCAAACGCTCTCAGTAGGAATTAGATCAGGGGAACATGCAGGATGGTCCAGAAGAGCTACATTATTCTCCTGGAAGAAGTCCTTCATCAGACGGGCCTTGTGAACTGCAGCATTGTCCTGTTGAAAGATCCAGATTATCATACAGACGAGGGCACTCAGTTAAGAGTGATGCCCGCTGCAACATCTCCACATAGCCAGCCATCATTTGATGGCCCTGCACAACCTGAAGCTCCATTGTTCCACTGAAGGAAAAATCACCCCAGATCATGATGATCTAATGTGTGCCTGGGTGTAAATAGCATTGTTGGCTATGAACACCTGGGTGCTTCTCTCTTCCATGATATATATAACCAGATGCAAATGGCCACATTGGTTATTCCAAATGCCTCAAAAAAGTAAACACTTTGCAGCTATCTTGTTATCCGGCTAATTTTAAGTAAATAAATCTAGATTCTGTGTTGCAAATAAAGTGATGACATGCTAAAAATCAGATCCTAATATCTGTGGGCTTTACTTCCAGCAGTGAGGTTGCCCATGTAAGGCCCTCTAGAGCAGGGGTGTCCAAACTTTTTTTCCTGAGGGCCACGTACAGAAAAATATACGAAGGACTGGGCCACTCACTAGAGGTGAGGTATACTGCCTCACTTCTAATGCATTAATGTTAATAAAATCAATCAAATGGAGGTAAATAATTGATAATTGAACATGCTTTAATGAAAAAAAGCTTCACACACAGTTCACAGCTTTCAATTAATGGATTTTCATTTTTGTAACACAAAAGTTGGCAGGTCATTCTCTCAGTGACAGTCTCAGGTTGCTTCTTAGGATGGTGATCCTCCTTCATAGTCCTGTATGAAGGGAGAGACAAGAAGGGAAACAGGGGATATGGATTTCAAGCTTGTTAAGCAAATAAATTATTGGGATTGTTAACACTTCAACTAATGTCTGTTAAAAATGATCAACCTTAATTGACTACATTTATGAAGTAATTGGGCTTATTAACAGAAAACTGTGTGTATATTTTTAACTCGCCTGGGAACTCACTTTTTAACTCACCTGGGAAGAGTGTTGCGCTCAGTGGGAGCAGTGATGCTGCGTTTTGGTCTGAAGAATATCTGGCAGGTCAAGAGTAAGTTTTGTGGTTGAGAAGGACATCACAGAGATGGCTGTCGGTCATTCTGTTTTTTTTTTTTGCTGCTTTTCTGCTTTTGTTCAGTCAACAGAGAGAAGGTCTGCTCACATGTATATGTTGAGCAGAACAGGCTCATCATTCTTTTTGCTTGGCGTCTCATCAGAGGAAACTTGGCCTTTTCCAAGCTGCGATAGAAGTCAGGTGGGGAGAGAAGCTGATGTTGATTCTTCAGGGAATCATCACAATGCATTTCGATAAGTTCTAGTTGCAGACTCTCTTCCACTTCTTCTGAATCCATCAAAAACGGCGTCGCAAACAGTGTGATTTCCTTCTCAATGGCAGAAAAATCTTGGAAGCGCTGACTGAATTCTGTACTGAGAGATGTGATCACAGACATATTCTCCCATTTTAGCAGAGAGCTTGGCCTTTGGAAATGTGCATTTGATTTTGGACAGCAAGGGGAAGTGCGCCACATTGAAGTTGCACAGTTGTGACTCAAAGAGACAGAGCTTTGCACAGAATGCTTTCATATGCGCATACAGTTGTCGTACCAGCTGCTCTTTGCCTTGTAGTCTCTTGTTCAGTATGTTAAGATGATCAGTGAGAACAACTCAGCCAGGTCTGCCAACCATAGAGGGTCACTCAGCTCATGAAGAGGTCTGCCCTTCACTTTTAAAAACGTGTCAATATTTGATCTCAGAGAATAAAACTGCTGCAGCACGGAGCCACGACTCAGCCAGCGCACATCAGAATGGTAGAGGACGTCCCCGTATTCAGCATCGACATCAGATGGGAAAGCTTGAAATTCTCTGTGATAGAGCCCTCATGTCTATATTATCCATATTATATTACAGTTTTCACAACAGTTTTTATTACATGCCCAAGCTGGACTGTCTTGGCACAGAGACAGACTGACAGACTGTATTATCTTGGTGGATAATACAGTGCATTTTAACAGCCTCACCTCCGCTCTCTCGCACCTTGGCGCATACCATAGATGCCATTCCTTTGCGCTTGCCTGCCATTGCTGGAGCTCCATCTATTGTAACTCCACACGGCTTGTCCCGTTTAAGTCCCATCTGGTCAACTGCATCTGACACAGCTTCAAAAATGTCTTTACCAGTTGTTGTCCCCTTTAGACTCCGTAACGCAAAAATTATCATCGACTCCGTGCAAAAAAATTAACAGTTGTGCGGTGTCCGTGGCATCTGCGCTCTCATCACATGCCATCGAGTAAAAATCATGTAGTCTCCATCTGAGAAAGGTTTTCCGTGTAGGGCAATGAGCTGCTTCATAACTGGCTATTGTGGCAGCAGGCTAGCTGTCATTTGCTTAACTTTCTCCTCTCGCTCGGCGCCAGTGTAGGACGTGAAGGACTGATGTTTGGTTTCATAATGTCTTTGTACATTGTACTCTTTCATCACTGCAACAGTTTCATTGCAAATCAAACAGATACACTTCCCCTTGGTTTCTATGAAGAAATATTTTTCCACTGTGTCTGAAATTTTCTGCACTCACTTGCGATCTTAAGTCTCTTTGGTTCTGCCAGCAAATTTTTTCTTTGCCTGTTTTATGAAGATGCTGCCTTGTTCAAGACAGTAGCTCCACCTAGTGTTAAAACTTAGAAGTACAATACAGCGCAAATATTACGTAAGGGCCATAATTCATTCTATTTTTAGAATTTGATACAGGCCAATTAAAAATGGATGGTGGGCCGCAGTTGGCATGCAGGCTGTTGTTTGGGCACCCCTGCTCTACAGGGCTAAGTTAATGGAAAGACACTGATTCTTAGTTATATGCATACCCATGCGCTTATCCAGCATTTCACACAGAATTCTGACTTAAATTAAGAATCCTAGCTTCCCAAAATCTAATGCATGTTTTCTTTCTTGCTTCTTCTTGTAGGATACAAAAAACAACAGCACCCATGACTTGTCACGCAGCCCTCAGAGCCTTAGTGACACCGGCTACTCCTCTGATGGCATCTCCAGCTCCCACAGTGAAATCACAGGTCTAATACATGAAGAAGAGATGAAGCTGAGTGAGAAGGGGGTCAGTGGGCAGAGCTCCCCGCCAAGCCCTTCTGAAATCACCAAGCTAGAAAGCTCCATGAGGCCTTTGCTGGAGAAGAGCCTTTCTGAAGAGAAGGTAGACAGAAGAGGGAGAAAGCTCAAAGACAGAGATCTGGATGACAGAGGAAAGCAGCGCCCTCGCTCACTGTCAATCCCACCAGATGTATATGACTCCGATGAGGACTTAGAAGATATACTGGAGGAAGAAGAGGATGGAGGAGATTGGGAGAGTAAATGGAAAGAAGGAAAGGAAGAGAAGAAGGAGAAGAAAAATAAAGAAAAAGAAGAGCCCACAGAGATGACAGATGAGGAGTTTATGAGGAGACAAATAATGGAGATGAGTGCTGATGAAGAAAATGAGGAGGAAGAGGAGGAAGAGGAAGATGAGGAAGATGAAGGGTATGGCTACCAGAAACCCAAGAAAAGCCACCATAAGCACATAATTTCTGACTCAGGGAAAGAGAAGAGACGCCTTCAGCACCACTCCAGCAGTTTTGAGGAGGAAACTAAGAGCTCTGCTGATGTTTATAAATGCTCAGTGGAGGAGGGTGAAGAAGATGTCATAGCATCACAAGGGGGCCTGAGGCGCTTCAAAACCATTGAACTCAATAACACCAATAGCTACAGCCGCGACATGGAACTGAGCAATGAAAATGATTTGAGCCTTGAACGGGAACCAGAACTAGAAATGGAGAGCCTGACGGGATCTCCTGAGGACCGTTCTCGGGGTGATTATTCCTCCACTCTGCCAGCCACTTCATCCTCATATGGGTCAGGTCAGTCTCCTACTTCCATCTCATCAATGGAGGAGGACAGTGATAGTAGCCCCAGCAGGAGGCAAAGGCTGGAAGAAGCTAAGCAGCAGAGGAAAGCTCGCCACCGTTCCCACGGCCCTCTCCTTCCTACAATAGAAGACTCTTCAGAAGAGGATGAGCTGAGAGAAGAAGAGGAACTTCTGAGAGAGCAGGAAAAGATGAGGGAGGTGGAACAACAGAGAATAAGGAGCACAGCAAGAAAGACAAAGAGGGATAAGGAGGAGCTGAGGGCTCAGAGGCGCAGAGAGAGATCCAAGACACCGCCTAGCAATTTATCACCGATTGAAGATGCTTCTCCAACAGAAGAGCTGAGACAAGCTGCAGAAATGGAAGAGCTTCATCGTTCCTCTGCTTCTGAATATTCCCCTCAGAGTCTGGACTCTGAGGCTGAGGGATATGAGTCCAAACTTTACAAGTCAGGCAGTGAGTACAACCTGCCTACCTTTATATCTCTCTACTCACCAATAGAGAAATCATCATCTACAACAACCACCACAGCACCATCTTCAATATCAAAACCACTAAAGAGTGCGGAGGAGGTTTATGAGGAAATGATGAGGAAGGCAGAGCTACTTCAAAAACAACAGAAGCAACAGCAGCATGGAAGACATGGACAGTACTATGAGGGGGACGTTAATGGACAAGGTTATGATGACGAGTTTGAATATGAACCAGATCACACAGGATATAACAGTGAGCCAGCAGAGACAGAAACAGACATTTATAAGGAGATCCGACAAACTTCTCAGAACATCACTAAGATGCAGCAGGCGACCAATGAGCAAGTAGAGATTGAGATTGAAAGCTCCTATTCAGATAAACAGCTTCTAGACACAGGCCCAGCCTTTACTAAGCTACTGGAGCAAAGTAATACTCTGCTTACTCCAGGGACCAGCCCCACCCAGATCTCAGCTCCTGTTTCCTTTGCTGACACTGGTGGACGTATTCCTGATGTCCGAGTAACACAGCACTTTTCTGCAAAGGATGGGCACAAAGAGAGGATCAAAAGCCAAGCAGGAAAGAATGGAATAACTCCAGCTGTGGCTGCCACCACCATTGCAGCTTATGGAGTGTATGCCAGGGAGGCAGTGACCACTTCTCAGACTAGTTCAAGCACAACTGTGATATCTACTCAGTCTGGTATATATGTCAGACCCACAGGAAGTCCTGCCACTTCTTCAGCTTCAGTCTCAAGTGTATTCAGCAAGATTGCAGAGATTACCCAGGCCTACAGTCAAAGGGAAGTGATCACCCGAAGAATAGGGGAGAGCAGGGGTGTCCAAATGCGAGATAGTTCAACATCTTCCACTGAGAGAATTATTGAACCATGCTCTCCCAAGTATGCTACTTACCACAGGAGCTCCAGTCCTCCTCTTTCTCCATCGTCACCATCACAGAGTCCAACCCGTTCACCCTCCAGAAGGGCTACAGCTGAGTTCTCTACACAGACTTTCAATTCAACATTGCGCATGGAATCAGCTGTCTCTGGTCCTACATCTCCAGTGATGGCTCAGGGAACACAAACATCATATAGATCGGTTTCCCCACGACTCTATCGACAGCAGTCTTCACAGGATTCCCCATACTCCCCACCTCCAAGCCCAGCTAGGCCAATGACAGTCAACACTGCTACTTCTCCCCTGTCTTCACCTACTCGATTTAGCCGCCAGTCAACATTTGACTCTTACTCCCCATGTAGCAGCCCTCCAGACACACCACCTTACCAACAGTCTCCTACACGCAGCTTCTACCGAACTCACAGAGTGGAGAAGGTAAATGTGGGAACAAGTATGGTCACCATAGCCAGCACTTATACCAGAGGGTCCGTGTCAATGGATAACATCTCCCTCTGTAGAATATCTACAGTGCCAGGTACTTCCAGGGTAGAGCAAGGCCATATGATTCAAGGTGGAAGTGTTGTGGACCTAACAACAGCCACCAAAACAGCTCCTATCATTATGACTGACCAGGGAATGGATCTCACATCCTTGGCCACTGAGAGCAGGAAATACCATGGATCAGAGGGTAGCAGACTTTCAACGATTGTACAGCCACTGATTATGAACCTGAACACCCAGGAGACTACCACTCCAACCACTGTCAGTGTCACTGTGGCTGCTTCCATGTTCATGACCCAGCCCAAACAGCCAACGGTCTATGGTGATCCCCATCAAAACCAAGTGGATCTAGGTCATGGTGTGGGTTCAGCCATGTGTCTTTCCCAGAACAAACCACCAATTTTAACACCAGCTGACCCATCAATACCAAAGATTGATGCCAAACTAGAAGACCTCAGTGTCCAACAGAGAGAGCTACAAAAACAACAAGAGAAGCTGCAGAAGCAACAAGAGCTCCTGGAACAGCAACTGCAGCAGCACCATCAGATGCAACAGCTGCAACAGGCATCTGCCTTGGCCAGGTACAATCTTACTGGCCAGGTCTTACCTTTACTGAAAAAGGATTTGCTAGTCAGCCAGATGAGCAGCACCTCAACTGTAGTCAGTGCTGTATCATCATCAGTCATTAACCCTGAGCTGTATGGCAGTGGTCCTATTAAGCTCAAAGGTAAGCCCAGTCCTCCTGGTTTGAAGACAGGGTGTAAATCACCACATAGCATGATTGTGCAGATGGATGGAGGGCCAGAGCAGACCAGGGTAGTGACTGAGCTGATGAAAGTAGAAGAAGGAGAGGATGCTATAGATCTAGCAGGAGGCCAAATTAAATCTGACAACCAACCAGCTTGCTGTGATGTTGTTTACCGACTTCCATTTAGCGGAAGCTGTGTGGGTGGTTCTGAGGGCATGAGGCCTCCATCTGCCCCACCATGTACCTATGAGTCTGACCAAGAAAGACAAACTGGAAATTACAATGAGTATTCCATGGATGGACATAAAGCCTATACATTACCATTCCCTGGTAGGCTACAGCCTTCAATCTCTGATACAAACCTAGCTGAAGCTGGGTTACAGTCCTACCACTCTAAACTAGAACCACAACTCCAGGCCTCAGGAGAAGTTGCTATGGATCTAACTGCCTTGAAACAGGGCTATGGAGGATATATGGGGTTGCAGTATGGTTCCTATACAGATCTACGGCATGGAGGAGACATCACAGCCCAAACTCTGCCTATAAGGAGATATAATTCCTTGTCTAATATAAGTTCCGACTATGGGTACTCTGCTCGTGACATTGCTAGCTTTCAAGAGGCTAACTTGGCTCAGTACAGTGCTACAACTGCCAGGGAGATCAGCCGAATGTGTGCAGCACTTAATTCCATAGATCGGTATGGAAGCAACCCAGATTTGATGCAGTTTAGCAGTTTGGGGAGGGGAACTGGGCCTGGGGCTTCTAGACTTGCAGTAGGTCTCGGCATGAGACAAAACCTCTTCTTTGGACTGGATGGAAAGGCAATCTCCCACAGTCAAGCACTAACCAACCTTATCAATGCCAGGCAGGCCAGTCTCAGAGCAATGTACCCTGCTGCTTTTAGGTCCTCTGATGGGATGATCTACTCCACTATTCAAACCCCCATTGCTTCTACACTTCCCATCACAACCCAGCCTGCCTCTGTTCTTCGACCATTATTGAGAGGGGTTTACAGGCCATACCCCTCTGCTAACATGACACCACTGCCCCTATCCAGTCTTAGCAGACTGCCAGTAAGCCCCAGAATGCCCTTATCTGGACATGGTCCAGTCCATTACCCAGCACCAGGCATTTTCCAAACAGCATTAGCCACTGCCAGTACTGCTCCTGGAACAACTCCAGCACCAATTGTTGCCCCAGTGTCTGTTTCCATGACAACTTGTAGCACCGCTGGCCAGAATGAACCAGTTTACCTTGGTAAAGGTGCCACAGTGACCTCCCTATCAGCAGAGGTCACATCAGTACAAGGCGTGGTTGTCATACCAATGGAGACTCAGCAGCAGCCTGTAAACCTGTCCCAAGCACACCTGAATGGTCAACAACAGCAACAGATGACAATTTCTCAGCAGCCTCAGCAGCCACCTGCAGCAGCCAATGTCTATCCTCCCCCAGCTCAGTCACACACTCACAGCTACACCCAAGCCCCAGTGGGCCCCTCTGCCCCCCCCAGTGGCTTACCCATTCCAGGGGGTCTTCCTCCATTCCCCCCACCAGGTGCCATACACAAGGAAGGTGAATCTGAGGCAGAGAGGCTGCATCGGCAGCAGGAGCAGCTTCTGCAGATGGAAAGGGAGCGTGTGGAGCTGGAGAAACTCCGTCAACTGCGCTTACAGGAAGAGCTAGAACGGGAAAGGTTGGACCTGAAGCTGCATAGGGAGAAGGAGCAGATACTGGTGCAAAGAGAGTTACAGGAGCTGCAGAACATCAAGGAACAGGTAGAGAAACAGGACCCGGAATTCAAAGTTTCATAGTCTTGTTTGATGTTTTTCTGGTTGTCACTTTTACTTTGGATATTGGTTTGTGTTTTGTTGTTTTTGTGAAGGCGTTACTTTTGGTATTGTGTCCTTTATTGAATTTTGAATTATATATATATATATATATATATATATATATATATATATACACACACACACACGTTGGACGTGGAAAAATTGTTGGTACCCTTCTGTTAAAGAAAGGAAAAAAAATCCCACAAAGGTTACTGAAATAACTTGACACTGACAAAAGTAATAATAAATAAAAAATTTACTTCAAAATTAACTAATGAAAATCAGACATTGCTTTTGAATTGTGCTTCAACAAAATCATTTCAAAAAACAAACTAGGCCAGGACAAAAACGATGGTGAGTTTTTCTTTCTTTAACAGAGGGGTACCAACAATGTTGTCCACGTGGGTGGGTATATATATATATATATACACACACACTATACTATATATATATATATATATATATATATATATATATATATATATATATAGCCTTTGTTCATTCAGTGTGATTAAAATTTTGTCACAAATTCTGTGTAAAGTATATGCATGTCTTTTAATGCATGTCCCCAATCAATTCCTCAAAATAATATGTAACAAACTGTTTTATTTATGACATCCCTTCAGTTTCTACTTATAGTAATGATTTTATATTCAGAGAATTGCTTGCATCCTGCATTAAAAATATACTTTTACAGTATGCATGCTTTATTGTTTCACACATTACCTTTCCTCTACATGAAGTGTGCATGTAGTAGTATGTATGTGTGACAGAAACTGATAATCCTCAGTTTTTCTTATAAAGTGGTTTCTTCTTAATTTTTTTTGTCTGATTTATATGCAAAAGGAAAATGGGGGTAACATGACAATTTTCTTCTTTCTTGATAGAACAAGTACATGAAAATCTTTCAAGCTAACACTGTTAAACAAGTGTGGAAGCCTCCCTTGAGATTGACAATGAAATAGACATTAAATGTTTAATGTCCTTATAACCTGTACTATAACCAAAAAGTTCTTATTGGCCTGTCATTTATGAAACTAGGAAAATGTATTATGTTCTCATGGGTATGTGACTGGCAACAGAAATTACCAATACATGTTGCATTTGATTTATTTTGTGCATACACTGTTTTTTGCAATTTATAGGAATTTGACTAGCTTGGAACCATTTTCAAAATTAGTCCAACAAAAACTAAGTCTTGTGATTGGGTTTTGTATGTCACCATATAATGAGATATACCAAAAGTAAAAAATCTTGTCTTGTCTTCTTCTTCTTCTTCTTCTTCTTCTTCTTCTTCTTCTTCTTCTTGGAGTGAGAGGAGTGAGAGTGGAAGAGCTGAACGCGTGTGAGTGTGTTTTCATCTGTTTTTTCTGTCCTTTTTCTTTATAGTTGGTTATCTAGTGTCTGTTCATTGTTAGCGTGTGTGGTTTGTTTATTTTGTTCATTTTAGTTTTTGTTAGTGTTTTGTGTGTTTTTGTCAGCCAGGCGCCATGGTGAATGGTGGTGACTTCTCCAGGCTGACTTGGAAGCACGGTGTTAAAGTTGGTGCTGGCTCTCCGTGCAGCATGGAGGTGGTCGCTTTGGCTGTTGGAGAGCTGATCGGACATGGCTCTGTGAAATCAGCTGCTTGTATGAACAACGCTGTTATTTTGTTTGTGGAGAAGGTGGAGTAGGCGAACCAGCTGGTGCAGACAGGTATCACTGTCAGCAGCATGTTTGAGCCGGTGCTGCCACTGACGCAGCCGGCCACCAAAATCACCCTGTCCAATGGGCAGCTCTTCATGATCCTCAACAACCGGAATGAAGAGTTTAACTGTCGCTTCCATGTGAGAGTCGATGACTTTGATTACATGCTGTTTGCGACCTCAGCACTGATGAAATGAGACTGAATGGTGTAGAGAGTGGGAGGGGGAAGTCATCCTCAGTCGTAACACCACACTTAGTGCGGGGGTGGGCTTCCTATTCTCTAGATCTTTCACTCCAGCATCTCTTCAGATAGAACACATAATTCAGGGGAGATGTCTTCAAGGTTAAAGCTGGTTTTTGATCATTTTACTGTTGTTTTTATTAATATCTATGCTCCAACCAACGGTACAGAGAGAAAGCGCTTTTTAGAAAAAAATTAATGAGAAATTAAATGATTATGGGTCAACTAATTATTTATTTTAGGTGGGGATTTTAATTGCACTGAGAACAAGCTTTTAGACCGCAACCATGCAGAGCCTCATCCAGCATCCCAGCATGCTTTGAGGCAGCTGGTCTACTCCCATGGCCTGGTGGACGTGTGGAGAAGAATGCACACAAGTTCCAGACAGTACAAATGGTCCCACATCAGTGACAACAAGATCTCCTTTACCTGGCTTGATTGCTTTTATTGTTTTAAGCACCAGGCTAGTACTGTTAAAGTGTGCAAGATTTTACCAATTGGTTTTACAGATCACTCTTTGGTTTTATGCAGTGTTTTTATCACAAATACTTTTACCCAAAAGTGCCTATTGGCATTTTAATTCGGTTTTAGCTGCTGACAAAACTTTTAGAGATGTTCTTAGTTATTTTTGGACTGGTTTTAGACAGTGAAAGGGTGAGTTTGACTGTTTAAAACAATGGTGGGACCATGGAAATGTTCAAATCAAACTGTTGTGTCAGCAGCATACTCTCAATGTCACACGTGACATCACCAGATCTATTAGAGATCTGGAGACTAGTATTGTGGACCTTGAGCATATGAGTGAGTCCACAGGAAATCGAGGGTATCTCTGCTGTCAGACACAGGGCAGGAGCTGACAGAGCCAGGCCAGATCAGAGGGCGTGCTGTGAGCTTTTACTCCTCGCTCTTCAAAAGCGACTACAAGGAGAACGAAGAACCGTTCAAGGAGTTTTGTAACGGACTGCCTCAGGTGTCTGCTGATACCAACTCAGCACGCTGCTTTACAGAGCATGCAAGGACGAAAGGCTCCTGGGATTGATGGACTCACAGTAGAGTTTTATAAGGCCTTCTGGGACATCCTGGCTGGGGATTTGCTGGATGTTTTTAATGAGAGCCTGGCTTCTGGTTTGTTACCATTGTCCTGCCGAAGAGCTGTCATCACCCTTTTGCCTAAGAAGGGTAACCTGCAGGACATAAAAAACTTGCGCACTGTGTCTGTCCTGTGCACGGACTACAAAATCCTGTCTAAATGTAATTTTCCCACACCAATGTGTTTGTGTCTGTTTTTAATCACAGTGTTTTAAATAAGTGCCCATTTTGTTTTTTATCTGAGAACATTTTTCATGTTTTTACTCATGTTTTTAACTTATTTGGCATTTTATTCACTGCCCCTCTTTTTATCTGTGGACTTCAGTACAAAAAGGAAGAAAAGTGCCATCTGTTGAATTTTTTAATGGGAAAAAATGGCAATCTACCTCACTTATCAGAACAAACTGCAAGCTGGGCCTACGCATGATGCTGTGACCTTGTGGAGGTTCAGTGTTAAGGCCAGGTTGAGGCTGGAGTTCAGCTTTCACAGGGTCATAGGAGATTTAGAAAGCTTCATACAGAAATGGGCCTACAAAGACATTTTATGCCAGGTATCTGACCAGGGAGAATTAAAATTTGCACATTTTCTAAGATGTTGATTGTCAATCTGTCTGTCAAGTGTTTTTTTATGTAAATAGTTTAAATAAAGTCTGTTTTAAAAATCAAAATCTTCTCTCTCTCTCTGTCTCTATCTGTCTGTGTGTGTGTGTGTGTGTGTGCACGTGTGGTGTGTGTGTGTATGTGTGTGTGTTTCTGTTATTTATTTCCTTTTTTTTACCGTTTTATGTTTCTTGATTGCTCATTTCTTTTCCTCTCAACCCATTCCCTCTCATGTCTCTCTTGTGCCATGCTTCTCCATACTTTCATGTCTCATCCTCTTTATATTTCCCTTTCTGCCAACATTTTTCAGGTTTTACAGCAGCAGCAACAAGAACGTGAAAAACAACTTGTTCTCCAAAGGGAGCAGCTGGCCCAGCAGAAGTCCCAGCTAGACCAGATCCAGTCTTTACAGCAGCAGCTCCAGCAGCAGCTTGTAGAGCAGAAGAGACAGAAAACAGCTGCTGCAGCAGCTCAGAGCATGCAGGTGAGGGGACTAAGGATCAGTGGCAGATGGCTTATAATGATGTGACATAATGAATTCTACCATTGATGTCTTTGCCTTCTTCAACTGTTAATTTTCTATTGCATGATTAATACAAATTGATTCATTAAGCTACCAACACATACTGTCAACTTTTGAATTAACTGGGATGGCAAAAAAATGGGAACAGCTAAATTTATTGACTTAATTGACTCAGGGTATAACTCAGAATGTTTGCATGTATGTCTGAACTCAGCCAGCTCCTTGGTGGAAATCTGTCATTGTGATATTAGGTGCAATTGTAAAACCTTTCCTGTCTCAACTAAATCAGTGAGGAAGTAATACTATCAACAATGAACAACCTTAAAACAATCCTGTTTTCTTTAGCTGGAAGTTACTGGACAACCCCTGCACCCCTACAATGACTCTCAGATGGGTACCCGTTCCCTGCCCAACTCCTCATCAGAGACGTGTCTGAGGAGCCAGGAGGAGTACATGGAGACTAGGAGCAACATGAGGAAACACAGCTCCATGACGAGGCTTAGCAGGGACAGTTTGGACGGAGACAGCATTGTGTTTTATGGCACACCCCACAGGATCATGGACAGCTGTGTACAGACAGATGATGAAGACAGGAAGGAGAGGTAGAGATGTGTGTATGTTTGTGGGTGAAGTAAGAGAGTGGATAGATACATAGATGTGTGTGCTTCACTCAAACCCATCACTGATCATTTTCCACAGCATGCTTTGGCTGTCAGCCCCATTCTGTCGGTCTGTAGAGTGGGTTAGATCAGAGGATGATCAGTTTGTACCCTGGCTCCTCCAGTCTGCATATCAAAGTGACCTTAGCAATTGGCAAATGGCCATGGCAAGTTACTGAACCCCATATTGCTCCCAAATGCATAGCAATCGGTGTGTGTGCATGAATAAGTATTAGATTAGATCCTGATGATCCTGAGCAGCATGGCACCGTACACCTCTGCCATCAGTGAATGAATTCATGTGCGGGTGAATGTCTTGTAAAGCGCTTTGAGTGGTCAGAAGACTAGGAAAGTGCTATATGCTTTTTACCAAGAGTTCAATTTTTTACACACATGAAAAACATGCATTTTAGCCTAAAGTTACTGGGATTATGCATAGGAAAAGATGCCCCAGGGACCCAGCCAAACTTTCACTTATCTAAAAGTGCATCTGTAATGTCACCAAAATGCCAAACCACTTTGTGGGTCAATGAACAGGTTTGCACCGAATCCAAATGACCTCTTCTTTCTTATGACCTCTGCACTCAACAGTTGTCTGTAGGTGTCAGTGTGAGTGTCTCTAAAATGGCCTGTTGGTGTGAATATGAGTCGTTGTCTGTCTCAATATGTGTGATTGGCTGGTGACCAGCCCAGGATGTACCCCTACATTTCTCGCAATGCCAGCTGGGATCCAGCACCAGCACCCCCACAACCCTATGCGAGGATATATGTGCGGTATGGATGATGGATGGGAGCACATTTTATCACAGTCCTTGACCTAAACCCTATTAGTAATAAATCTCAGGACTAGTTCTCTGGACAGGTTGATGCCCTCCTTGATTCCCTATCAAAAACATCTCATTCAATATATATATATATATATAGGAATCACATATACGCTATACGGACAAAAGTATTCGTACACCTGACCATTATACCAATAGGGATGTAATGACATTGTCAGGCAATGTCAGGCACTGATGTCAGGCCTGATTCACAATCTTCATTCCAGTTCATTCCATAGGTGCTTGATGGGGTTGAGGTCAGGGCTCTGTGCAGGCCAGTCAAGTTCTTCCACACTGAACTCATCAAACCATGTCTTTATGGACCTTGCTTTGTGCACTGGGGCACAGTCATGTTGGAACAAAAGAGGGCCTTTCCCAAACTCTTGCCATAAAGGTGGAAGCATAGCATTGTCCAAAGTGTTTTGGTATGCTCAAGCATTAACATAGCCATTCACAGGAGATTAGGGGCCTAGCCCAAATGCTGAAAAACAGCCCCATACCATTATCCCTCCTCCACCAAACTTCACAGTTGGCACAATGCAGTCAGGCAGGTAACATTCTCCCGCCATCTAACAAGCCCAGACTCGACCATCTGACTGCCAAACAGAGAAGCCTGATTTGTCACTCTACAGAACACATTTCTACTTCTCCACAGTCCAGTGATGATGCGCTTTACACCACTCCATCCGACACTTGGCACTGGATGTAAGGCTTGCGTGCAGCTCGTCCATGGAAACCCATTCCATGAAACTCCTGACGCATAGACAGACATGAAACTTAACAAACATGATGAGACATAACAGTACCCACCCCCTTAGGACCAGCTCCTGGTGTCTCAGGATGACGATGGTAAAAGTCTTCGATCAGGCGGTGGTCAACTATGAAGCTTGCAGGTATCCAAGATCGCTCCTCAGGTCCGTAGGCCTCCCAGTCCACCAAGAACTGTTGTCCCCGGCCCCCCTTGCTCACCGCCAGCAGTTTCTTCACTGCGTAAACAGGCCCACTGTCAACCATCTTGGGCAGAGGCGGGGCCTTGGTGGGCGGCACCAGATGAACGAACCGGCTTAACCTTGCTGACGTGAAAGGTCGGGTGCACACGGAGGGACCTGGGGAGTTTGAGTTGTACAGAAACAGGGTTTAATACTTTGGACACAGGAAAGGGGCCTAGAAACCTGGGAGCTAACTTTTTGGTGTGGACGTGAAGTGGCAAGTCTTTAGTGGATAGCCAGACTTTTTGGCCAGGTGTGTAGACGGGCACAGGTCTGCGATGGCGATCCACTGCTGTCTTCATCCGGACCTGACCCCACAGGAGCATCCGCCGTGCAGCAGCCCAGATTTTCCTGCACCGCCTCGCCAAGGCATGGGCTGAGGGAACCGTAACCTCCTCTTCGTTGACAGGGAAGAGCAGCGGCTGGTATCCGTGGACAACCTGGAAGGGAGAGAGTCTGGTGGCAGCAGTGGGGAGCGAGTTATGCGACCCATGTGATGTGGTTGCTCCAGGTCGTCTGATTCTGCACCACCAGACATCTTAGACACATTTTCCAGCTCTTGCTTGAGCCACTCTCTCTGCCCGTTCGGGTGGTGGTAACCAGATGACAGGCTGACGGTGGCACCAAGGAGCTGAGAAAACTCCTTCCAAAACCCAGATATGAACAGGGGGCCCCTGTCAGAGACAATGTCTTTGGGGAGACCGTGAATGCGGAAAACATGATTAATCATAACCTGAGCAGTTTCTTTGGCAGATGGCAGTTTAGTCAATGGAATGAAATGTGTCATTTTAGAGAAACAGTCTACCACCGTCAGCACTACAGTGTTACCTTTTGATGTAGGCAGACCCATGACGAAGTCCAGCAAAATATGTGACCATGGCCTATGTGGCACCAGTAGTGGCTGGAGGAAGCCCCCATTTGGGTCCTGCCTCAGCACGCCTTGCTTCTAGGCACAGACAGAGCAGGCCGCGACGTATACTTAGCCACATCCTTGGTGAGGGAAAGCCACCAGAATTGCTGCTTGACCATGAAGACAGTCCTTTTGACACCAGGATGACATGTAAGCAACGCGATGGTATGCGTTCCGCAGGTCCAGTTTCATGAAGACTCGAGCCTGCTGGAGCAGCTCGAAAGGCGGAGGAAATGAGTGGCAGTCGGTACCTGTTCTTGACAGTGATGTCATTCAGGGTGCTGTAGTCTATGCATGGCCGTAGCAAGCCATCCTTTTTTCCCACAAAGAAGAAGCCCGCTCCAGCCGGCGACGATGAGGCGGACCTCAGCGAAGCTTCAATATAATCATCCATGACCTTCCTCTCAGGTCCAGAGATGGCGTATAGCCTGGCTTTGGGGATAGGGGCTCCTGGAAGAAGGTCTACTGGAGCAGTCCCAGGGACGATGAGGGGGCAGAGACATGGCCTTGGTCTTGTTTAAGACTTCCCTGAAGTCATGGTAGCAAGGTGGGACTCTCGACAGATCCGGATAGTTGCAGAGGGCCTCAGTTTCTGGGGCTCTGTGGACAGAAGAATACAGGACAAGACAAGACACACTACAGGCTTGATCCCAACATTTAATCTTTCCCGTCTCCCAGATGATGTAGGGGTTATGCTTTTTTAGCCACAGGAAACCTAAAATTAGCGGATGTTGAGAACAATCAAACAAGTGAAATGATATCGACTCTCTGTGGATGGCGTCTATGGTCATAGTGAGAGATTGTGTTCTGTGGGAGACTTTGCTAAGGAGTCTATTGTCCAATGACCTAGCACAGACAGGCTGACTGAGAGGTTTTGTCATAATGCCTAAGATCTTGGGTAGAGATCGGTCCATTAAACTCTCGTCAGCCCCAGAGTCTATGAGTGCATGTAGTGGAGTGGTGACGTGTAGGTCGCCGGCTGGAGCACGCTTGAAGTCACTGAGCTCTTCAGAACGACCCATTTTGCATCACAAATGTTTGCAAATGGAGACTGCATGGCTAGGTGCTTGACTTCATACACCTGTAGCAAGGGGTCTGATTGATATAACTGAATTCAGCAATTAACAGGTGTGGCCAAATACTTGTCCATATAGTGTACCTTCTCCCTTGACTTAATCACGATATGTTTGTATTTTAATTACTCTGTACGTAGGCCTATACAGTGGCTCTGATTACATGAAGGCTGCAATCAAATTGTCTGCTCAACCTAATCACAATTCTCTAGTGGACTAATGCATGTACATGCAGCAGTGCTAATATCACAGCATCTGTTTATATGAAATCCGACTAGGCAGCTCCTGTTTGGCAGTACGCCAGTGTGTGTGCCATGCCTAGTCATAATGAGCTCTCAGAGAAGGTTGATGCTTCCCTTATGCCCTGTCAAATCAGCCTTGTTCAATGTTCTTTGGCAGTGGGATAAAATGTACCATCTCCCTTGACTTAATCATGACACATCTGCTTCTCAGTGACATGTAAATACATATTGTTACATGTATGCTGTTGCATTCGGACACCGTATACCTTAAACGAGATGAAATATTAATGCGCAACTTCCTATCGGACTTCAGTTTTTTTACAAAACAGTGTACTAAACTAGAATCTACCAAGTACAAAATTCAGAAAAGAATTCAACAGGGTTGTTTCTTTTCTAAAGGTGGCTGTTAGCCTAGTTCAGCTAATACTGCCGATCGATAAAAATCCTAATCTGAGCATCCTTGGTTAAAGCACTAATGACTATAACTGTGGGGCTTGTACTGTACAATAAAGTCCATACTGACCATAGGATTTGTGTAACAGATACAATGCTGCTCACATAAATCCAAAGAGATGTTCCTCAAAAATCAATCCATAGTAGATGTTTCAAAGAAATCCCAGTCAGGTTATGACTCAGGTCATAGGACATTAGAAGGAGCACACTTTGACCTTTGGTGAGAGGTTATGTAAGGAACAAAAAGGACATCTTCACAATTTCCACCCTAAAGGAATGGGAGATCTAGATTCATATCCATACAGTGGACTAGAAAAGCATTCTCAATAGTGCATATACAGGTTGGCAATATATTATCAGTCACGATAAAAGTAGTTCCTCCTAGCTGGGCTAAATTTGATACATGATTAAGGAAAATACAAATACAAAAAGAATATATTTCAATAATTTTCTAAATGCGATGATTGAACATGAAATCTTTCAGGGATCACTTGTGTGAACAGTTCACTATGGACCCTTCCACATAGTATTCAGTGTTGTTTGGGACCCAACATCAGATGAACATCTAAAGTGCTACATGTCCTTCTCTTTAACCACTAGAATTCAGATCTTCTTCAATATTTGGGATCATTGCTTTGCTGCATGACCCCATTTGGCTTGGCTTTACATTACAGAAGCAGGGACTATCATTTCTCCATATAAACTGAAAATAAGACATGTACAGCTTCCTGTTTGAAAAGCTAATTTTTCATAGTATTATTTGTCCCTTGATTGTTATTGTAGCCTACTAAGAGAAGCGAAAGCTGCACTGATGGAAGAATCAAACATTAGTTGACAAAGTGGTCTCCTAAATAGGAAATAACCCAATGGTCCTGGTAATCTAACAAAAAAATTAACTGTTATTGTAATCCCGCCTGTGACACATGTGGGGTGGCTCTCTCATCCCTGCGCAGTCTGGTGTCCTCCTTTGTCCACAACAGTATCTCCAGCAGCAGACCCCTTCTGAAGTTAGTAAAAATCACAATATCTCTGGTGGATTTCTGTTGGGACTCTCTGCCCCCTACCCCAGCCTGGCCCAGTGCCATCCTATGTCTTCAGCACTTGTTCCAGCTGCCCTATTCTAAAATTGGACAATGTGCATAGGCAATTAGTTACTAACACACTACTATACTGTAACACACATGCTCACACATATACACACACCCTCCCTGGCCATCCTTAGTAGTTTAGTGTATGATATATGTGAATACCGTTAAGTGTCACATTGCTCCATCAAGAAGACTGACTGCTTTGTCACAAATTCATGTGTTGATACTGGACTGTTGCATATACTACTTCGCCCATGATGAAAAAATGGATATTTACTTTGGGTAGTTCCTTACCTTAACTCATATACACTTGCATTTTTCCTGTGTACACAGATAATTCTTCTGTGATCATTTTCTCTACTTTGGTATGAAACTCTAGAATAATAAACACTCTTCATATGTTATTAACTGACTTCCTGGACGCATCTGCACAGACTTAGGTATAAGCATCAATATATACTTATTTGGTATGTGAATTATGATTCTAATAAATTTTCCCCTAATCTTTTCCCTACATCATTAATATTATCTGAACTGTGAATTTTAACAAAAGATTTACTTAATATCTCTGCTTTTTTCTCATCTCTTACTGCACTGATTGCTTTCACCATCATTTAAGATTGGATACCCATACTCCCTTTTTTTTTATTCAAATTAATTCAAATTTATTTATTTAGAGCCCAAAATCACAAACATCGTTTGCCTCGGAGGGCTATTACAATCTGTACAGTTGTGACACCCTCTGTCCTTAGACCCTCAAACCGAGTCAGGAAAAACTTCAAAAAACCCTTTAAATAAATAAATTTGAAATTTGAATTTGAACAAAGAGGACCGGGGCTCCGGCAGTAACATGCACTTATACAGGGACATAAGAGTATTCACATTAACCGCTTTAACACTTTAACCAATTTAATCCAATTTAACCACTTTAACTACTTTAACCAGTTTAACCATTTTAGCCACATTTTATAAGGTGACTCCAGTTTGCACTACTACCTTAATAAGAGTAGAGGAAGCAAAGGAAGGAAAGGAAGCAGAGAAAGAGGAAGCAGATTCTCATTCTCCAAATTTGTCCAATTTCTGTCTCCATTCATACTGAGTTTCAAATTTCCTCCAATAGTGTTTCTTTATGATTCTCCTCACATTTTATGCAAAGTTTTATATTCACTAAGATTACAAAAACCGTGATTACTTTTTAACATTTGATAAGCTTTTTTCTATTCTTAATTGCTTTGCATTTGGTACTGGGATTGTCATATGCTCAAATGTAATCTTGCAATATTTAGTTTTTGGCAATGAACCTGAATAAATACAGTTGTTTGAAGGAGAAATTTGTCCATGTTTTCACGGCAATAAAAAATAGATATTAGGAAATAAATTACACACTGTCTATCTTCCTAACACTTGGCAGCTCATAATACAAAGTTAAAATTACTATTGTCTAGAATATTTTATTAAAGCAGATATTTAAATGAAAATACTACAATTTATTTCCAGTCATTTAAATTGTGTGTTATGCAAGTAACCACTATAAGTGAGAATAAAAAAATAAAAGGATAACATTTAAAATTTTGGCTGGTTCGGAATGGTTGAAATTATTTATTGGGACAGTGAAAATTTAGTGACAAATTAGTCTGGAGCCTTGCATTCTAACTCTTTTCACGACTCTCTTATTGAGCCAGTTAATGTTAATCATTTATGCAGTATCTTTTACAAGTCAAGAAGTTCTACAGTGCTCCTCTCCTCCACTCCATCCCCCTCCTAATCTCTTCACACCTACAGTGGATCAGGTGAGAACGCAGCTGAAGAAGATCAAAGCCAAGGAAAGCCACAGGGTCCTGATGGCATCAGCTCCAGACTCCTCTGGGACTGTGCAGACCAGCTCTGTCAGGTGGTCTGCTACAATCTTCAACCTGAGCCTGAGTCTGGAAAGAGTTCCTGTCCTGTGGAAGACTTCTTTGTGTGGTTCCAGTCCCTAAAACTTCGCGCCCCAAGGAGCCCAACCACTTCAGACCCGTGGCCTTAACGTCTCACCTGATGAAGGCACTGGAGAGGATCGTCCTCAGGCACCTCCGTCCCCTGGTGAGCCCAAACATGGATCCCCTGCAGTTTGCATACCAACCCGGCATTGGGGTGGATGATGCCATCATCTACCTGCTGCAGGTAGATGATGGCACCTGGAAGACGCTGAAAACACTGTAAGGATTACCTTTTTTCTTCTTCTTCTCCAGCGCTTTCAACACTATCCACCCCTCACTACTCAGGGTGAAGCTGGAGAGAGCGGGGCCAGTGACCATCTGGCTGCATGGGTCACCAACTACCTCACCCAGTTTGTGAGGCTGCAGGACTGTTTGTCCGATGTGGTGGTCTGCAGCACTGGGGCCCCCCAGGGAACAGTCCTCTCACCACCACAAGAAGAGGCTCAACAGACTAATAAAAAGAGCTAGCTCAGTCTGTGGCTGCCCCCTGGACTCCATCGAGGTGATGGGGGAGAGGAGGGCTCTGGCCAAAACTGTCCACCATCATAGACAACACCTCCCACCCTCTGCATCAGACTGTGGGGGCCTTAAGCAGCTCCTTCAGTAACAGACTCAGACATCCCAAGGTGTAGGAAGGAGCGCTTCCACAGGTCCTTCATACCAAACACCATCAGACTGCACTTTATGGTCTTTTTTTCATTCCACTCATTTACTTATACTGTTAATTCATATCTGCTATATATCCATATTCACCTGTGCAATAACACCTCACCACTGCACATCTAACTGGGTGAGGCTGTGTATATAAATACTGTTTCTTTCTTTTTCTGTTATTATTATTATTTACTATTTATTGTACATACTGTTTTTTGTGTCTTTGTGTTTTATTTTGTCTATTATTTAATGTCTCTTTAACTTGACGTGAATTAACATGAAATTTTCCCACCGTGGGATCAATAAAGGATCTTATCTTATTTTAAAGTTGTTCCAAAGTTTGATGCTTTCTTCTGGGGGTGAGGACATATAGTCTTCAGCCAAGTCCCAGAAAAGAAGCAGCAGAAAGACTGGAAAGATGTGAAGGAGTCGGTAAACTTATCAAAGCAAGGAACAACAGTAAGTTTGGTGACTTTTGATCATTTATAGTTTGTGATTGCATGAAATAACATTGACAGCTTCATTTATTGCTATAACATTCAGTGGCAAAGCATTTTTTTTCACATTTCCCCTTGAATGATACTGACAGCTATAGCTTTTTGTTAAAACTGGCAATGCATGCTTTTTGTATCTTGGGGAACTTAACATTTCAAAAATAAACATTTCCCCGAGGTGTTTTTCCAGCAGCGATGCTGAAGTACTAGCTGAAAGATATTTAGTTCGTCCACTTACACAAGAAGGGCTGTAGTGGGGCTGGAAATGTAGATTGTGTGTGTTTACTTCACGAAAAGAAACTCTAAATAGGAAACTTATTTTAAATTAAAGCTTTTCAGTAAAAAATAATATTTTATATAATGTTTAAATAATGTTTTTTATCTCAGGAATCTTTTATCTTTGTCCCTATATAAGTATAAATGTCAGTGTGGTAAATAAACTAATTAGATTGTTCCTATATCATAATAAAGACCAGCTATAAAATTAAGGCATTAAGTTACATGTGAGGGAGCACTTAAACTTTCTGTCATTCTCGAGATGCGTGCTAGGCAGAATCAGAACTATAATAGAGGAGATGGTCCAAGGTAGAACGTTAAGAGCAACTGTAGTACATAATATAATTTTATTTATATAACACTAAACATTTCGAATTCAAGATCATTAGTATAAAGTTCCATTCCTAGCCGCAGTGATTCTCAGCAAACTGGCAGTGATACAGGCAGTGATGACTACCCACTAACATACTTGACTGCTATTGTTCTATAACCAAATAATCACTGCATGTCAGATGATACCTTGCTGCCCCACATAAGTATACAGAAGGGTACTACGGTAGTGCTTGAGTATACCTTCTGTTTTAGTTGAGTATACTTGATATGTAAATGCTATGCAAAATTGGGAATAAATGCAAAATCACAAATATAATTTACTGGCATGAGAAGTACACTTGCTTTATAATTATACTTTATACTTAACAAAGCATTTTAGTTAATTTGATGGTTGTGTACTTGTAATTTACCTTGTTTTAATCTGCCTCTTTATGTTTTTACAGATCTTCCCAAGTAACTCCAAAGTCCAGGTCTCTAAACACTTCTACCAAAGATACAGCATGTTGCTATTCCCCCAGGATCTAGTCACATTAATCTTTGGAAAAGATACCCTGGTCAAGTCTACCCTTACTGGGAAGGGGAAAAAATTGGAGTTGTAGGACCAACTTAATCTGGAGATATTGAATACAATTATAGGTATAGATATCCTGTATTAATGTCATCGTTATCAATGGATTTCAATGTAATATGTTCTTTATATTATCAAGTCCTTAATACCAAGCTTCTTTTCTGTTAGCTATAGTGAGAAACAGATTTCCTAATACTGACATTAGCAAGATCTGGGCCCTGGTACAGTTAATGTAACAATGGGGGCTACACCAATAAGGTTCCTCCATAGTGATTGGCCATGGCCACCATTTTGAGTTCTGTTTCTGTTCAGGATCCCCTCCTGTGAAAAACAGACTTCTCAGCCAAATAAAGAATGATCAACCCAGTAAATGTTGTGAGTGCAATAATATTTTTTCTCAGGTTATATTAGCTAAGTAAGCCCATTATCTTCTTGACCAGTCTGTTGGATACCCACCTGAATACACTGTTTCAAGTTACATGCATTGGGAACTTTAAGAAAAATGCTTTTAGTTGGTGAGTTACAGTTGTCCAAGTGAAGTTTTACAACACTCTACTGGATATAAAATTAGTTCATATATTAATGTCAATAAAATTGCCTTTTTCTGTGGTGCAGGTGGTTCAGTGGTAGAGCACGCGCACACATGTCCGAGGCCTCGATGTCTCGATGCAGTGGACCCCAGTTCGACTCCTGGCCAGGGTCCCTTTGCTGCATGTCTTCCCCTTCTGTCTCTCCCATCTTTCCTGTCTCTCTCTCACTATCTTGTCTGTTAAAAAAAAACAATGAAAAAAAGTCTTTTTCTCATATTTGACATTTAATTTGTCATGGACCAGAATACTTGGAAAATACTAAAATGGTACCAGAAAGTAAAGTGCATTGTAAATACTAGAAAATTTCTGGAGAAATGTTGAAATGTGCCTGCTGCTTACTATTAGCACAAGTATTGCTTTTTCAATAGATTTATGTCCTCACAACATGAGTAATCCAACAACAGCAAAAACAACAATCTCTCACTGTGTGTGTGTGTGTGTGTGTGTTTGAGAGAGAGAGAGAGAGAGAGAGAGAGGTATATTACTCATGCTGTGAGGACATAAATGTCTTGAAACAGTCACATTGAGGGGACAGTACTTCCGTTTGGAGACACAAAGCTACTCTCCATAATTAATAGTATGAAATTTCAACAGTGGTGGAAAGTACCTAAGTACCAAGTACTGTACTCAGGTAAGATAAGATAAGATCTTTTATTGATCCCACAGTGGGGAAATTCCACTGTCACAGCAGCTCAAAAAACAAGTAAAAGAGACATTAAATAGTAGATGAAAAAACACACAAGACATAAAAAACAGTATTTACAATAAATAGTGAAAATAGTAATAATAATAACAGAAAAAAAAAAAGAAAGAAACAGAAACAGTATTTATATACACAGCCTCACCCAGTTAAGATGTGCTGTGGTGAGGTGTTATTGCACAGGTGAATATGGATATGTAGCAGATATGACTGAACAGTAGAGTAAATGAGTGGAATGAAAAAAGACCATAAAGTGCATGGCTAGGACATCAGTAAACATCAGTAAACATCAGTGCAATGATGAAACATCAGTAAACATCAGTCCTACTGTGGTATGGAAGTGTTTGTTACGATGACTGGTTTATATAGTGCAGCATTAAACAGTCTGATGGTGTTTGGGATGAAGGACCTGTGGAAGCGCTCCTTCCTACACCTTGGGTGTCTGAGGTCTGTTGCTGAAGGAGGAGCTGCTTAAGGCCCCCAGTCTGAGTCTGATGCAGAGGGTGGGAGGTGTTGTCCATGATGGTGGACAGTTTGGCCAGAGCCCTCCTCTCCCCCATCACCTCGATGGAGTCCAGGGGGCTGGCAGCCACAGACTGAGCTGGCTCTTTTAATCAGTCTGTTGAGCCTCTTCTTGTCCCGCTCAGAACAGCCCCCTCCCCAGCAGACCACTGCATAGGAGACCACAGACGCCACCACAGTCTCATAAAAGGTCCTCAGCAGTGGCCTGCACACACCAAAAGATCCCAGCCTCCTCAGCATGTAAAGACGACTCTGACCCTTCTTGTAGAGCGAGTCAGTGTTGTCAGTCCAGTCCAGTTTGTTATTTAAGTGAACACCCAGGTACTTGTACGTCCTCACTCTCTCGATGTCAAGTCCCTGGATGTTCAGCTGGTGCAATGTCAGCTGAGGGTTTCCTGCTGAAGTCGATCACCATCTCCTTTGTCTTGCTGGCATTGACTTGAAGGTGATTCAGCTCACACCAGTCGACAAAGTCCATGATGACCTTCCTGTACTCACAGTCGTTCCCCTCTGACACACATCCCACAATGGCAGTGTCATCGGAGAACTTCTGGAGGTGGCAACTGTCCGTGGAGTACGTGAAGTCCGATGTGTACAGGGTGAAGAGGAAAGGTGAGAGGACTGTTCCCTGGGGGGCACCAGCTGTGCTGCAGACCACCACATCGGACACACACAGTCCTGCAGCCTCACAAACTGGGGTCTGTCAGTGAGGTAGTTGGTGACCCATGCAGCCAGCTGGTCACTGGCCCCCGCTCTCTCCAGCTTCACCCTGAGCAGTGAGGGGTGGATTGTGTTGAAAGCACTGGAGAAATCAAAAAAGGTAATCCTCACAGTGTTTCCAGCGTCCTCCAGGTGAGACAGGGATCTCTGCAGCAGGTAGATGATGGCATCATCCACCCCAATGCTGGGTTGGTATGCAAACTGCAGGGGATCCATGTTTGGGCTCACCAGGGGGCGGAGGTGCCTGAGGACGATCCTCTCCAGTGCCTTCATCAGGTGAGACATTAAGGCCACGGGTCTGAAGTGGTTGAGGCTCCTTGGGGCGCGAAGTTTTAGGGACTGGAACCACACAAGAAGTCTTCCACAGGACAGGAACTCTTTCCAGACTCAGGCTCAGGTTGAAGATGTAGCAGACCACCTGACAGAAGCTGGTCTGCACAGTCCCAGGAGGAGTCTGGAGCTGATGCCGTCAGGACCCGTGGCTTTCCTGGCTTTGATCTTCTTCAGCTGCGTTCTCACCTGATCCACTGTAGGGTGTGAAGAGATTAGGAGAGGGAGGGGGTGGAGGAGAGGAGCACTGTAGAGATGGTGGTGAAGGCGGGGGGGATGGTGAGAGCCCCAGAGATGGTGGAGGTGTTGATGGTGGTGAGGGGGCGTGCAGGCAGAGGGAGCTGGAGGTGGGCTGGTCTGTGCTCAGGCTGAGGGGGGTGGAGGTGGGTCCCAGTATCAAATCTGTTGAAGAACAGATTTAGCTTGTTGGCCCAGTCTCTGTCTCCAGGCTCAGGGTTCCTCCTCTCATTTTTTACCCTGTCCTGAGATAGCTTGGAGTCCCTCTCCAAACCTCCCTTGCGTTGTTTTGCTGCAGGTGGTCCTCCATTTTCCTCCTGTAGCTGGCCTTGCACTCTTTGATCTTCCAGTTTCAGAGATCCCTCTGCACCCTCCTCAGTTCATCTCTGTCTCCTGACTGGAAAGCCGTCCTTTTCTCCTGCAGCAAGGCTCTCAGATCAGGAGTCACCCAGGGCTTGTTGTTTGAGAAACACCGTACCCTCTTGGTGGGCACGGTGGTTTCTACACAGAAGTTAATGTAATCTGTGATGCAGTCCGTTAAACTGTCGATGTCCTGTTCATGTGGCCCACAGAGCACCTCCCAGTCCGTGGTGTCAAAACAGTCCCCTCAGTGCATCTCTGGCCTCCTCTCAGACCACTGCTTCACACGCCTTTTGTTGGGGGGCTGTCTCTTCACCATAGGTGTGTAAACAGGGCGCAGATGGACCAGGTTGTGATCTGAGCGGCCCAGCGGGGGGAGGGGTGATGAGCTGTAGGCGCCTGCTGTGTTTGCATACAGCAGGTCCAGAGTTTTATTGTCCCTGGTGCAGCAGTTCACATACTGGTGGAAGTTGGGGAGAGTGGCAGACAGGGAAGCGTGGTTAAAATCCCCGGTGATGAGGAGAAAGGCTTGAGGATGCTCTGTCTGAAGCTGTGCCACAACACTGTGGAGAAAGCTCGCAGGCTGCATCTGCGTTGGCCGAGGGAGGGATGTATGTCGTTATTGCATGATGACATGTGAAAACTCCCTCGGCAGGTAGTAGGGCCGGATGCTCACGGCCAGCAGCTCAATGTCCCTGGTACATCGTTGCTCCTTCACATGGATGTGTCCAGGCTTACACCACTTGTCGTTCACAAACAGCACAATTCCCCCGCCCTTCTTCTTACCACTCTCCCTTATATTCCTGTCCGCTCTGACGAGATGAAATCCGTCCAGCTGCACCAGAGAGTCCGGGGTGAGGTGGTTCAGCCAGGTCTCTGTGAAGTGCATCAGGCTGCACTCCCGGTACTCCCGCTGCAGCCTCGTCAGCGCCGCTGCTAGCTCTTCCATCTTGTTCGGCAGAGACCTCACGTTTCCCGTGATAACAGATGGAAGACAGGGTTTGTACCGTCGTCTCCACTCACGGCGCGCTTAACTCCGCGCTGCTCCCCCTTCTCCCTCCTCCGAAGTTCAGCGGGGATCTCCGGTCTCTCTCCCGGGGGTTAGCCTAGCCTGGCTAAGCGCCAGCAGCTGCTCCCGAGTGTAAACAAACAGGAGCGGGGCTGAATGAAAGTGTTGGCTGACACGGAGTTTAAAAGTCCGCAAAAAAGTAAAAAGCACAACACCAGTCTCACCAGCTTCACATCTAAGTGTGGACGTGACCAGGAGCGACTAGTGTAGGTGGAAAAGCAGTAGAGAGAAGTTAAAAGTATAAAAAAGTCAACATAAACAAAGAAAGAAGTCAGAGCTACTGTAACTGGCTGCCACTCACTTGGCGCCATCTTGAAATCATGGCGCCAAGTGAGTGTACAATTCTGAGGTACTTTTACTTTACTTTAATGTTTCAATTTTATGCTACTTTGTACTTCAATATCATGTGAGGGTAGATAAATACTGTACAGCATTAGCTAGTAGTTATGAGTATTTGAATCAAAGTGCAAAACAAAAGGCCAATGAGAGTTCTCCTGTCTGTCATGTCCAATCAGATGAGCTGTGAATCAGTGGTTGCTGTGGGGGTTGCTACGGTGTGTCTGTCTGCTTAAAGCTGCTGTTTGATATGTCCTGCTAGAAGAGGAAACATAGGTGACAGTAAAAATGGGTCCAATGACACAAACAGTGGAAAAGTCTAATTAGATAGCGAGAGCTTTTGTCCATATCTGCCCAGCAATACAATCACTCTCACCTTCTGAGCAATTTGTCGCTATAGTGACTGGGGCTCCCAGGGGGACACAAAACTGTGTATTCCCCAGATTAGTGGTCGGCAACCTGTGGCATGTGGCTCTTTCATCTCTCTGCCGTGGCTCCCTGTGGCTTTGGAAAAAAAAAATGTGAATAAATAATGGCCATATAATTGAGTTTAATTTAAATTTGTTTTATTTTAGCTAGTTAGTTTCTTCAGTGTAATTCTAATTTTGTAGACTGAGGTGATCTTGTAACACTAAAATAAAACGTGTTTTAATATTTTGTCGATCAAAATATGGGTTGCACCCTGAATGCGTCACCTGCTGCCGCCAAGCAAGTTACCTTTTTTAAACTTTTTGACCCTCAGACAGAAAAAACAGAAACGTTTCTGATTAAAATAGAATGTTTAATGCAACATGTGCAGATTCATTTGCTTTCACTGCTGACAAGGCTTGTTTACCTGTATGCCTAATATGCGGCAAAAAATGAGCAAGATCAAAGTGACGTCTTACAGCCCTGATATGGAGATGCTGTGCAGTGAAGTTCAGGAGCAGAAATCACATTAACCAGGTGAAAGAAATGATTTAATGGCTATTATTTTGCAAATATATTGTTGCGGTCCCGCAAAAGAGGCTACAAAAACGTTAGCTCAGTTTGATGCTGCAGATTTATTTGAAACCATGCATTGGTTACTGTGGGCCATAACCACACCAAAACAACAAAAGCCCTGCTTCAGTAACTCGCACACATACATTTGTAGCTCTAACTTCACACGCTATCCGCTCTCTCGCTTCGCTCCGGCTCCCTAACTTGGGGCACACAGGTGACTCTTGACCAATCAGGGACCGCTATCCCACACACTTACAGACACTGGCTGCATAACTGTCAATCAGAACCGTGATGCATTTACTTGCACACCATAAATCTCATAACACAACAACATGTTACTCATTTGAACTCTTGACAACAAAACACATTATAACAGTGAAACGTGAACATTTCACCCAGTCCATTACAATATATTTTTATATTGGACCCTGAACTGATAGTGTGTTTATATTTAGGTTGACAGCTGACTGCAGAACACACCTGAGGAGGTAAAAGGATGATGGCACACCGAAGTAGACTTAAATCATAAAAATATAAAATGGAAATTTTGGTTTGCTCTTTTTATTTAAAGTGAATATACTGCAGCTGGATGATTTTTGTTGGCGCAGGCTGATTTTTTAAATTACAGAAATACGAGAAGGACTCAAACAGGCCTGCATTGTGTATTTTATTTGAAAGTTAACTTATACATCCCATTGTCTAGAGTTTAAAATAATTTGTTTTTCTTTGTTTTCTCTTATACACGTAGCACAAGGGTAACAAAATTATATATGCAGTGTTATCTTAATTTTAGGGGTCAAAGAGGTTTTGCGGTCCCCAGTGGGTTTTATTCTTTGGGAAACGTGCACAAATAGCTCTTTCAGTGTTAAAGGTTGCTGACCCCTGCCCCAGATAGACAACAGTTTATAAGTCAAAACTTTCCATCGAAAATGCTGTAATTGCTCAAAAAGTACAAGTCCTGTCAAAAGAATTTCTTTGCAACAAGCGTTGCAAGGCTTCTGCGAAGACACTGATGTCTTGTATATCTACCTATGCTTTACAGTGTGGGATCTGTCACAGTTTTAAAGCTGCCATCATCTGTGATTTTGAGAAGAACTAAAGAGCTGAGTTTAACATGACGGTTAAAGGGGGTTTGGTCAGCACTCTCTGCACTTACAGGCAATAAAAAAAACATAAGTCGTGTGACATGGGTAGAAAACAAATTTATCTATGTTTTGATATATAACTTGTCTACATAGGTTGGAAATTGTGTGTTAACAGTGTAAATTTCTGAAGCACAAACTGTGGTACAAATGCATACCCATAAAGCATTTTATTTTATTGTACTAAACATTTACATGTAGATTACATGCAGTAATATATAGATTTTTTTTCCTTTCCTTATTGCTTTCTTCTCTCCATTACCAGGTACATAATGCGTCATCGCACGAGAAGACGTGGTCGCAGTGTGGACTGCTCTGTCCAGACAGATGATGACGAGGACATGGCAGAGATGGAACAGCCAGTGCGCCGAAGACGCTCCCGTTTCTTGCGGCACTCTGAGTCCAGTGCAACTGGCAGTAGCACTGCCCCGACCACTACAGTTACTGACACCAAAACTGACACTTCCAAGATGGTATCCTCCAGTATCGCCATCCAGACCATTCGGGAAATGTCTTGCCAGACAGAAACGGAACACCTCGGAAGAGTTTCCCCAGCAATCCATGTGACAGTACCAGACCCAAATAAAGTAGAGATTGTGCACTACATCTCCGGACCTGAGCGAACCAAAAAAGGACAGTCTCTAGCATGCCAGACTGACCCAGAAGGCCAGTCACAGGGTGTTGTAGTGCCCCAGCTTAGTGTATCAACCACAGTCAATCCATATACTTCCTCTATAAGTACTGGAATGCAGCAATCCAGTTCTGCCGACCCTCTGACCCAGCAGCGCCAGCAACAGTTCATTGCAGCAAACGCAGCCAAGTTTGAGCGACGCCGCCCCGACCCGCTCGATATCAACTACCAGCCTCATAACCACCTCCACAATGATTCCATCTCCACCATTATCCGGCAGCAGCAGACAGCCCCCAAATCCCCACAAGTCCTCTACTCTCCTGTCTCACCAGTATCCCCTCACCGCCTGCTGGAAACTTCTGTGTCCAGTGAGAGGCTGAACAAGGCCCATGTCACCCCTCAACAGAAGTCCTACACAGCCGAGTCCCCCCAACGACACCCCTCTGTTCCCCGACCCATCAAAAGCACCCAAAGGTCCATGTCAGACCCCAAGCCCCTCAGTCCCACAACAGATGAGCACACCAAGGCGCGACTGTCCCTCTATCAACAACAAGCACTCCAGAGCCAGGTAAAGTCACTCAAACCTTGCTGACATATTAGCACACATTGTAAGATACATGTAAAATTATAGAGAATGAAACATTTAAGGGGTTAAAAGGTTAATGTATTTGTCATTTTACAATGCAAGGTTGTCACAACTGAACAAGGAGTGAACCCAAATGCACAAGACACAGCAGGTTTCAAAAAAGCCTTTACTGAGGTTTCAGAAAGACAAGAACAACGCTGGAAGGCCTGGCACGACGGCATAAAATGATCTTGCACAAGACATGGGGAGACGCTGACATTTATGCAGGAGATAATGGGGATTAGGTGGAAACAATAAAGGCAGGGCAGACAATCAGACTCGGCAGGAAAACACACAAAGGCAGGAACTGGGAATCTGAAATGAGAGGGAAGACATGACTATCAAAATAAAACAGAAAGTGACAAAGACAAGACATTGGTGGAATGCAGAGAATTCGTGGTAGATGGAAACCAATAATGTTCTGAGCAGTTCTAATCACCCACTGCCCTGTCCTGAGCCACGCACAAACCATGCCTTTGCTTTGTATTGCTCCACTGTAAAAGAGTACAAGAACGTGGCATGAGAACTTGGCTTTCTTAAGTTTCCTTGAGAAATGCAACCATTTTTGGGCTTTCTTAACCAGGGTTGAGATAAGAGATGAACAGTTCACTTGCTCCGGCTTAGCTCCACTGATGTAGACAAGGGTGAGTGCATTCTCCTTGATACTAGCTTTCAGTCTTGCTCTGGCAGAGTTGTATCCTTCCTTGTCTCTTGACCGAAAAGTGTTTTAATTTTTTTTGCTCTGTTACAAGTCTTGTGAGAACAGAAGGGCAGTGGAAGAGCCAGGAACCTCAGGCTGGTGGCCTGGAGGCAGGGTGGAGACAGAACAGAGCCTCTCTGGCAGGCAGTCTGAAAGATAACCACACTGATGAACCCGCTCAGGAGGATGGGGCTCAGGGCTGGCAGCAAAGGTGCAACCCCTCTAGAGGCTAGTGGTGGAGACAGAAATCATTTGGAGGCCAGTAGGATCCCCTCTGGAGGCCAGACAAGAGACCAGTAACAGGAGAACAGGGACATGGGACCACAAAGTTTAGGCTGGGTGTTGGCAGGGACAGCCGACAGGGGACCAGAAAGTTCTGCTGACAATTAGGCGCTGGTGTCGGCCTAGTGCTATGAAGAGCAGCACAGTCTCCGGGGCATTGGACTGCACAGTCTCTGGGGAACTGGACGGGAAGGTTGTAGCTGATGTGAGGAGCCATGTCTGCCTCTGATGCTGCCACAGGACTCTGTGAAAATGGTCAGGTAAGTACCCTCCCAGGGAGACTGCTAGCTAGCTGGTTCAGGACAGGCAGGTTGCAGGTTTAGGAAACCAAATTTGCTGGAGGCTAGCTGACTGGGATGTAGGCTAAAGTTAAAGCTGGATACTAGCGGACTGGTTGCTAGCAGGCCATGAAGCAGACCAGAGGCCAGCAGGCTGGCTGCTAGCAGGCCAAGGCCTTGGCTGGTAGCTGGGAACCTGGGACTGCAGCTGGTGGCTAGCAGACTGGTGCAAAAGCCGAAGGCTAGCAGGCTGGAGGGTAGCAGACAGAGAGGCCGGAGCAGCTAACAGTGCCGCCTTTAAACCACGAAGGCACTTTGCTGGCCCAGGACAAAGGCTGAATGAGGTCAGTGCTATGAATAGTGCTCCTTGCTTGCGCTGAATGTCATATTTCTTTTAATATTTTGCAAAAGCTAAAATCACCCCAAGTTCCTCCTCCGCTTCCTCCACGGAGCAGTCTCTGTATGCTGGATCCATATTGGGGTCAGTGTGTTCTATTTTGTTGAGCAGGGTGGACCCAAAACAAAACAGTGATGAAACACAGACAAACCAAAAATAAAGGAAAGGGGACCAGTATATGTAATGGGGCTGATGGGGAAGACAGATGAGGAGACTAACAAGGGACAGGTGAAACTAATTAGGGTGAAGCAGGTAATCGAGCAGGCAGGAAACACAATTGCAGAAAGTAACATGTCAGACATGGAAAAGAGGTAAGTATACAAAATGAAACAGGAAATGTGCATAACTAAATCGGTAACAGACAAAGTCAAGACTAAAGCAGGGAGCATTGGACTGCACAGTCTCTGGGGAACTGGACGGGAAGGTTGTAGCTGATGTGAGGAGCCATGTCTGCCTCTGATGCTGCCACAGGACTCTGTGAAAATGGTCAGGTAAGTACCCTCCCAGGGAGACTGCTAGCTAGCTGGTTCAGGACAGGCAGGTTGCAGGTTTAGGAAACCAAATTTGCTGGAGGCTAGCTGACTGGGATGTAGGCTAAAGTTAAAGCTGGATACTAGCGGACTGGTTGCTAGCAGGCCATGAAGCAGACCAGAGGCCAGCAGGCTGGCTGCTAGCAGGCCAAGGCCTTGGCTGGTAGCTGGGAACCTGGGACTGCAGCTGGTGGCTAGCAGACTGGTGCAAAAGCCGAAGGCTAGCAGGCTGGAGGGTAGCAGACAGAGAGGCCAGCAGACAGAGAGGCCGGAGCAGCTAACAGTGCCGCCTTTAAACCACGAAGGCACTTTGCTGGCCCAGGACAAAGGCTGAATGAGGTCAGTGCTATGAATAGTGCTTCTTGCTTGCGCTGAATGTCATATTTCTTTTAATATTTTGCAAAAGCTGAAATCACCCCAAGTTCCTCCTCCGCTTCCTCCACGGAGCAGTCTCTGTATGCTGGATCCATATTGGGGTCAGTGTGTTCTATTTTGTGGAGCAGGGTGGACCCAAAACAAAACAGTGATGAAACACAGACAAACCAAAAATAAAGGAAAGGGGACCAGTATATGTAATGGGGCTGATGGGGAAGACAGATGAGGAGACTAACAAGGGACAGGTGAAACTAATTAGGGTGAAGCAGGTAATCGAGCAGGCAGGAAACACAATTGCAGAAAGTAACATGTCAGACATGGAAAAGAGGTAAGTATACAAAATGAAACAGGAAATGTGCATAACTAAATCGGTAACAGACAAAGTCAAGACTAAAGCAGGGAGCAACACATAACAACACAGAACACAACAAAATAGAGTCAAACAGGATAACAAAGAGCACAGGGAAAGGGAAACACAAAGAAACACTCGAGGCACAGGCATGAACATGAAAAAATCCTGTAGTGTTTTTGTTTTATCTAGAGGAAATTAAATAGCAGCTACAAAACACTGGTGAATTTTCTGGATAGATAATACCGTCGGCGTCTCATTAAAACTCCACATTAGCTAGGCTGGGTAGAGGGTCCAAGCTGGGTCACTAGTTTTAATGCTGTTTTGTCCAGCTTGTCTTGCTGGGTGATGAAAAGTTCTTGTGGGCTATGATTGTCTCGAGGTCTGCTGCACTTAATCCAATCCCTGCACTTTTTTTTCCAATGTTGATGACTTTATTTCTGTCAAAACTAATACATGCTTCACTAATAAAGGCACAAAGATAGCAAATCAAAGCAAAAATGTGGCTAAGTTTAAGAGCTACTGGCCTGCCTAATCTGCATATGCCAGCATCACTATAGTAGGTGATTCAGGGCACAATGTATATATCTAAACAGTAGGGACTTTATTCTATTTGTTTTTACCAACTCAGACTGCAAAACTGATGTCAAATTTGATTACATCAAAATTTGCCTCATGTTCAGTTAAAAAGTATCCAGTGTTATATCTCTAATAGAGCGGGTGTTTTAGTTGCAGGCCATACTCACTGTAAAAACAAAGTACCAAATAGGCGGTATTGTACTGTTTGTAGCTGATTCTGGTCTACTAGACTACAGTACAATGCCTTCTTCCAAATTACTGCTTACATGTGATTCATTGTGGTTGACCTAATAATACCCTGTCTAGGAATTAAACTCACACCATTGTGAACAAAAACAGACATCACAAGAAAGTGTCCAGGTTAACTGTAAAAGAAAATAATTACTGTTATCACCATAACCCTACACACCTACTACTACTAATATTGAAAACATTTTGGTTGTATGGCTTGAGGTTTTGTTAGAATGTATGCATCTCCCCAACCACCAATCTCTTTTTTGCTTTCTTTTCATATGTTCATGTTACTTTACTGGTAATGGGAATACTGGGTAATGTTATGGTCTCAGAGAGATAATTAATCCGTTGGGCTTCCTGCAGTAACCCATATGACAAAAAATATCAAATTCAGCAAAGTACATTTGATGATTATCTTGTCAACAGCTTGAGTCACTTTTATGTTGTTCAGTAGCATCACAATTTTCCAAGGTAATAATACTGAATTGCGTCGATGTAACATTAATTGAAATAATTCCTTTCATTCCACCAAACCCCTGTTCCTATTTTTACATTTTATATGAACTGTCTTTTGTTGTAGATCTTCTAGATGTGTTTTATTTGTGACTGTTAGTACTACTACCTCTCTAAGTTCGCTCTATACTATTTCATATTTATGCATAATTTAGATTTATTTTGAATATTGATGAAGATGTTAAAATATTAGCTTAGCACTGATAAATTCAAACTCCATTCAGAAAAATAACATTTTAAAAATTGTTTGCTTGTCGTGTTGCAGACAGATATGACAGAGCATGAAATCAGACAGACAAATCAGCATCATGATGTTGTTATTTCAGCATCCTTTTGATCTGTTTATTGATAACATACTGTATCTATACATGGATAACATATCTTAGATGTAATATTCTGCCTATGTTTTTTTGGGGTTTTTTTGGGAGTATATTTTCACTGCTCCATGCTAACATTATATGATTCGTTCACACAGAGTAACATACTAAACAACACACATTAATTTGTGTTGTGTGTGGTTAACATGTGATAAAGGAACAAAAGATGCAATATTTTACACAGATTTAAAAAAAAAAAAAGATGCATGTTTACAGTATGTACTATATAGTATGTTGCAGTAGTCTTGGTCTAATCTGAAGATCTGAGGTTTGAAAGCTTACATTAACTATAGGGAACAAACATGAGGCTGTTAGAAGCAATCCATAAATCATTTTAAAAAAGAAGACACAATATATGGAAATATATAAAACAGCTGTGGTGGCTGCTTTATTGTGGAACTGCCAAAAGGGTAGAAGCATGTATTATTTCTATTGGTTTCTAATAGTTATTAATGCCTGCCACTGGGGTCAGATTTTTCGGCCAAATTTGACAAAACTGCACTGTTGCCCTGGTTGAATCAAACTGCTTCAGCCACTAACTGAAAGTGCGTCTTTGGAGGTGCCCCATGTTCTGTTCCTGGGGAAGCAGTCTGTTTGCAAGGAGGGGAACATATAACAAAATGTTCAGCAAAACACAAAATGGAAAGCTCCATTGAAGTTTAAGTTTATCAGCTGGCATCAAATAAACAGTATACAGTAAACACCTACCGTATGTGTACCAGGACCACACTATTGCTCTGTGTACAAATCCGAATGCATTTTATTAAGTGGTAAATCTAGAATTATTCTTAGTAAACCTACTCATCGTTTGTTTGACCAGTGGCTGAATTGCACAAATAGTGATTATCTTGTAATAGTCACCTTAATTTAAACAATGTTGTGTTAGAAAACACTTTACTTCCTTGATACTGTTTATGAAAGAGAGAGCTTATTTTTCTCTTTGTTTTTAACAAGAGCAGTTTTTCATCATCAATACCCACATGGGCTGTAGCTCCCTGAAGTGTAAATTGTTTCTTTACTGTTGATGCATTGTCATTTGAACAAGTTCAATGAAAAAAACATGGATTATTATTATTGAATGATATTATTTAACAGCAACCAAATTAAATCGTATGAAAGGAATATGGATGAATGATAATTATGTTGATGTTTTTCAAAATAAAAGTGACTCAATAGGAATTGCAGAATTGCATTCGGAATCAGAATCATAACCCTGAGCATTTAATCCTTCTAGTTATAAAACAATATTTTACTCTGAATTTTTAATAAGACAAAAAATTACTCAATATGTTATGATATGGGAACAATAGTTGTGTTAGACATGTTAATCTTGTCTCGAAATCCTTAAAGCAACATCCCAGCAAAAAGTTTCCAATTTGTTTAAGTTGTTTGTACTTGATGTAGTTATTTGATTGACATAAATTCAAATGGTTTTGTATGGCCTCTAACATAAGCTGCACTCTTGTTTTTTTTTCTCCTGTTTTTGTTGTTTGTTTTCTTTTGTTTTTGTTTTGCTTCTTTCTGTGTCTATATGTGCCTTTTTTGTCTCCCTCCTTATATATACCTGTCCTTGTGTCCTCTCCTTGTTTGTTTCTTATGTTCCTTGACATGTCTTTTTGGGTTTTCCTCCATCCTCTTTGTCCTGTTCTGTTAACCTCCCACCCACTTCAAGTATCTCCTTTGCGTTGTACCACCTCTCCTTTCTTTTCTACCCCTTTCTCCTTTTCACATTTTATGATCTTGGTCCTTACCTATTATCTACATTCCTCTTTACCCCTGCTCACTCCTCTTGACTCTACAATCCTCTCACTCACTACCCTTTCTTTCTACTGTATTCCTGTTCCACTTTTTCTCTCTCTATCTTTCATTCTCTTTAATCCTGTCTCTTCATGTCTTCTTATTCATCTGTCTCTTTTGTTTCTTACACTCCTATATCCCTCTCACATTCATATTTGGTTTTCATTTCATTTGATTTTCTCATTGTTCTATCCTGTTTATCACTCTCCACACTTCCATATCTCTCTCTCTCTCTCTCTCTCTCTCTCTCTCTCTTTCTCTCCAGTCTCTCTCAGTTGGCAGCCCTACAGCAGAGCTCACTGCTCCGTAAGGTCAAGCGAAGCGAACCTGCCCAGCCCTCCTCCAGAGGAGACTACCACATCAGCTCACCTGCCCATGATGACACCAGCCCTCCAACAGGTCTACCTGCCCTCTGTGCCCAGCCTTAAACACAGCTCCAGGTCTGGCCTGGCTGCTAAAGCCAGTCTCCTCAAAGACCTCACCCATGAGCTAAAGGCCGTGGAGCAAGAGTCAACAAAGCTGAGAAAGCAGCAAGCTGAACTTGAGGAGGAAGAGAAAGAGATTGATGCCAAACTGAGATACCTAGAGCTGGGGATCCACCAAAGGAAGGAGACACTGGTCAAGGAGAGGGAAAGGAGGGATATTGCTTACCTGAGGTGTATGGGGGACACTAGGGACTACATGTCTGATAGTGAGTTGAATAATCTTCGTTTAGCAGCTGCAGCTGCATCACATGAGACTAATGGGCTACTGTCAACAAGACCAAGTACTGCTCCTCTCAGCCAGTTTGCCAGTGATCTCAACACAGCAGTCCAGTACCCTCCCAACTCATCCTTCCTCTCTTGTCAGTACTCCCAAAGTCAACCAGCAGCACCAACTCA
This sequence comes from Scortum barcoo, assembly GCA_023238725.1. Taxonomy (NCBI): domain Eukaryota; kingdom Metazoa; phylum Chordata; class Actinopteri; order Centrarchiformes; family Terapontidae; genus Scortum; species Scortum barcoo. The sequence goes on along the minus strand of CM041549.1, from coordinate 8,448,826 downwards.
GCAATCAAGTCTGTCATATCAGTCTTCATCATTTAACCAACCTCCCTATCCAACAGTATCTCAGTCCCAGGCGCTGCCACAGCCCACCCCGCTTCAAAGCCATGTCCCATCAGGACCTTCTTTCCAGTCTCAAATCTCCTACCCTTCCCATACCTACCCACAACCTCAGCCCCCATACCCCCAGACAGACATGGGGTTAGCAGCTGCACCTCAAAGTCAGTCCCAGGTGGGGCATACAGGTTTTGGAACTGCTCTGCCGGGTCAGCCCCCATACCCCACCCACAGCTCACCCTATCCCAGTGCCGTGTCTTCCTACACCAGCCAGACCACCCCATACCCTGGCCAGTCCCAAGCCGATATTTTGACAGTGCACCTGGGAAGACCAAGACAGACATCACTATCTGATCTGGAGCATAAAATGCCTACCAACTATGAGACAATCAGTAACCCCACTGTCATGGTCACTACCACAGCACAGGACACTACTTATTCCAGCACAGCTCCTTCTTATGGTCAATATACTGGATCAACAACCATGGCCAGCTCCTATGTGCCCTATGGGTCAGCACCAGTGTCCAGCAGCTACAGTGCGTATTCTACAATGCCTCCCAGCACGTATGGTCAGTATACCTCCACCTCAGCTAATTCCTTTGGCCAGTACACCACAACCACGACTAATACTTATGGCTACACCAACACTACAGCTAGCTCTTATGGACAGTATACTTCTACAGTTTCTAATACCTATGGACACTCTGTAGACAGTCCCTCCATGTATAGCACTACAGATGCAATGTACGGGGCTCCTGGCTTAGAGCAAAACATCCCAAGGAACTACATGATGATTGACGATGTAAGTGAGCTGACAACAAAAGATGGGCTGGGCACGATGACAGGGGACATGATGCATCATGGTGGCAGTGGGCGTTATCCAGGCGACATCCATGGCCACAGCAGTACCATTGGCAGCACAACACGTGGGGGAACTGGCAACTCCTTGTATGGCAGGGCATCTGAGGAGGAAGCAGCGATGCAGGAAGAGCTGTACGACCACCATGGCAGGGGTAAGAGCAGCTACAGGCACGGACCTCTAGGGGGCAGCAGCAGCAGCGTGAGCGCTAGCATGGGTGGGGGATCCCCCTATTACTTTGACTACGACTACAAACATGGCAGCATCCGCTCTGCAATACAGAAAAATTCATCATCCTCCAGAAGCCTTCTGGCACCTGCTGTCATGTCCACCAGACGCAGCAAGCACAGGAAACTGGGGAGTGTAGAGCAAAAAATCTCCAAGTTTTCCCCCATTGAGGAAGCTCGGGATGTGGAGGCAGACCTGGCCTCCTATTCCTCAGCAACAGGTGGGGTTTACCCCTCAACTCACATTCGAGGGCGGCAGCTGATAGAGGATTATGGCTTCAAGAGGAGTGCTTATGAGGCCAGCGGTGCAGCTACTCATGGTAGTCAATACTGCGGTTCAATGTTGGAGGAGGATGATCGAATTTACTACACACCCACCGGTCGTTCCCGTTCCACCGGCTATGGCATGGACAAGATCTCTGCCAGGGATTACTCTGGGTATCGCAGCCGATCCTATGAGAGGGATGACCGCTCCTACCGATCTGATCTGCTGCAGCCAGGGGCGCCGCCCAACCCGGCAGTACTCTGAAGAGGAGAGTCCACTCAGTCCCTTGGGGAGGTTCATGGGTTCTGGGAGATCATCAAGCTTAGGTCCCGACCCGTACAACAGTCGCAGCAGTAGATATCATTACTATTATGGCCATTATGGTTCCAGCCACTCGCTGCCAGAAGTACAAGACCACATACAGGACCTTCCCCGGACGCATGTCTACAAATCGGATGATACATACATTATAGATGATTATCATTGCGCTGTGTCAGACAGCGAAGGTAATTGTGGGAGCTGAATGCCCATGCAGTCTCACTACCTACTACTGCCCCCACCATTTATCTAAATGTCCCCCACCCACCCAGAGGCTAGGTTTAGCAAAGAGAAAGAAAAAGAGTCAGAAATGGTCATTGCATGCTGATTTTTTCTTCTTCCTGAGAGTCACTTGGAGCTCTTTCATCAGTGGACTGCTGTCTGTCTGCCTGCTTGTTCGTCCTTCCGCCTGTTCGTTCAGCCGTCTGTTTGTCCAATACTTGCATGGTTTTTTGGTGTGTTCGTTTTCTTTGTTCATTACACTTGATAGGACTTGCCATGATACAGATGCATTGTTTTTTCTTTACAGGGTTTTATCTTGATGTCTAGCATTCACTTTTTATATACATATGCTTTGATTTCTGAATTCCTTTTTTGCATTGCAAAACAGTCCCCTACAATAAGTTTTTATACAAACCTTATTTTTTAATAAGTATTATTGTCTTATTGCAACAGTTACCCCATACTCATCTTCCAGAATCTCTAATGAATCAAATGCTAGTTGCAAGGCTTATATATATAAGCGCAAAAACAGCTGCCAAAGTGAACAGTTTTGCAGTGTTTTTTTTATCCTGTTTATATTGTCTTGTAATGTGTAATGGCCACGTGAAGTGTGTCCTGCATATATGTAAAACCTTTATTTTTGTTTTTTGCCTTTCCTTTTGTGTCTAATCTTTTCTTTTGCATGTGGTTGGTCATCCTCTTCCTGCCTCCGTCTTCTTCTCAGCCTGCATGCCGCTGTCTCCAAACGACATTGAGATTGACTGTGATCTGCTCTCGGTTTCTAAAGCCTACCATCTGAGCCAGGAAGAAACTGACTGGTTTGAGAAGCCACGCTCCAGTTCTCGACACTACGGCAGCAGCCACTCATCTGGGAGGAGCCGGCATGGTGTCAAACACACCTACCATGAATACGATGATCCTCCTGAGGAGGACCTCTGGCCCCAGGATGACTATGGCCACGGAGTGAAACACTCTTCATCCCGTGACCACCGGTACCATGGCAGCTCAAGCCGCCATTCGTCCTCATCACGTCATTCTGATGAACCGAGGTCCTCAAGGTCATCTAGAGGGCACCCCAAGGATCCATCGATACGCCATGACCCTTCGGGACGATCCTCATCTTCAGGAAGGCGTGGCGAGTTGAGGTCTGGAGGGTACCACTCGGAGTACTCCCGAGATCCATCTGGTCACCACCATGGCCAGCGCTCTTCTAGGCAGGGGGACCCACATCGTTCCTTACGCAGCAAGTCTCAGCAGCCAGTGGATATGCATGGCCAACCATCAGGTATATATAGGGAACATTTATACCTCACATAGAATGGCATTTTATGCCAATGTGATAGGAGAACCAGAAGAAGAAGAACTACTTTAGTAATTGAAATTAAATTACATTTTTTCTTCTTTTTTTATTTACAATTTATACACATAGACCTGAAATACAAACATGCATACACACAGGACCCAAGGACATCGAAACTCTCCAGTTGTCAGTCCAAACTCCATACTTGATGACACACTTCATGCTTGACTTGAACTGGCTTAAAAACAATGTTAACATATTATACACTTCTCAAAAAAAATAAAGGGAACACTAAAATAACACATCCTAGATCTCAATGAATGAAATATTCTTATTAAATACTTTGTTCTTTACATAGTTGAATGTGCTGACAACAAAATCACACAAAAATTATCAATGGAAATCAAATTTATTAACCCATGGAAGGTCTGGATTTGGAGTCACACTCAAAATTAAAGTGGAAAAACACACTACAGGCTGATCCAACTTTGATGTAATGTCCTTAAAACAAGTCAAAATGAGGCTCAGTAGTGTGTGTGGCCTCCACGTGCCTGTATGACCTCCCTACAACGCCTGGGCATGCTCCTGATGAGGTGGCGGATGGTCTCCTGAGGGATCTCCTCCCAGACCTGGACTAAAGCATCCGCCAACTCCTGGACAGTCTGTGGTGCAATGTGGCGTTGGTGGATAGAGTGAGACATGATGTCCCAGATGTGCTCAATTGGATTCAGGTCTGGGGAACGGGTGGGCCAGTCCATAGCATCAATGCCTTCGTCTTGCAGGAACTGCTGACACACTCCAGCATTGTCTTGCATTAGGAGGAACCCAGGGCCAACCGCACCAGCATATGGTCTCACAAGGGGTCTGAGGATCTCATCTCGGTACCTAATGGCAGTCAGGCTACCTCTGGCGAGCACATGGAGGGCTGTGCGGCCCCCCAAAGAAATGCCACCCTTACACCATTACTGACCCACTGCCAAACGCTGCCAAATGCTGAAGGATGTTGCAGTCAGCAGAACGTTCTCCACGGCGTCTCCAGACTCTGTCCACGTCTGTCACATGTGCTCAGTGTGAACCTGCTTTCATCTGTGAAGAGCACAGGGTGCCAGTGGCAAGAATTTGCCAATCTTGGTGTTCTCTGGCAAATGCCAAACGTCCTGCACGGTGTTGGGCTGTAAGCACAACCCCCACCTGTGGACGTCCGGGCCCTCATACCACCCTCATGGAGTCTGTTTCTGACCATTTGAGCAGACACATGCACATTTGTGGCCTGCTGGAGGTCATTTTGCAGGGCTCTGGCAGTGCTCTTCCTGTTCCTCCTTCCGGTCCTGCTGCTGGGTTGTTGCCCTCCTACGGCCTCCTCCATGTCTCCTGATGTACTGGCCTGTCTCCTGGTAGCGCCTCCATGCTCTGGACACTATGCTGACAGACACAGCAAACCTTCTTGCCACAGTTCACATTGATGTGCCATCCTGAATGAGCTGCACTACCTGAGCCACTTGTGTGGGTTGTAGACTCCGTCTCATGCTACCACTAGAGTGAAAGCACCGCCAGCATTCAAAAGTGACCAAAACATCAGCCAGAAAGCATAGGAGTGGTCTGTGGTCACCACCTGCAGAACCACTCCTTTATTGGGGGTGTCTTGCTAATTGCCTATAATTTCCACCTGTTGTCTATTCCATTTGCACAACAGCATGTGAAATTGATTGTCAATCAGTGTTGCTTCCTAAGTGGACAGTTTGATTTCACAGAAGTGTGATTGACTTGGAGTTACATTGTGTTGTTTAAGTGTTCCCTTTATTTTTTTGAGCAGTGTATATATATATATCATAATTAGGTCATTTTGGCACTGGAAATGTGTTAAAGAAGTAGTACAAGGTGCAAGCATTTGGAAATCTCATGCTCATTCAGTTGACTTGTCCAGAATGAGCAGTGCCACCAAAATGTCTTCTTTTAAAACAAATTACATGTCCTTGACTTGATAAGTAACAGGCATATACACAGGTAAGGAAACAGTGCTTAAGTACATTTACTTTTATTTTGTGTTTACTGGAATAAAGGTAGAATTAGGTCACTTGTAAATTAGGTCAAAATGTACATGATGGAATGAACTTGATGGTGATAATGTAATGATTTAAATATTGAAGATCACCTTTGACTACATTTACACTGCAAGCCCAAGTGGCCTGAATCTGATTTTTTTCCCCCTAATGTGACCCAGATCTGATTATTTCATGATAATGTGAAAAGCAAAAAACAACACACACAACACAAATCTGATCTTACCAGACTTGGGCTACTTCTATCACATCTATGACTTTAAGTTAAATAAAGCGTCACAGAGATGTATAGATAATTTAAACTGCAGCTATAGCCCCAAAATCAAGTAAAGCAAAAGCAAAAATAGCTGCAAAGTTTTTGCACAGTGCATAGTGCATCAAATACAATGCTACGTTTCCAGGCAAAGCAGTGGTTGCTGATGTCCTCTTGTCAGGAGCCTATACAGTGACATTCAGCTGACCAGTTAACCTGAACATCATTCTTCAAGTTTTCTGCATCACAGAGTCTTCGAGAATCTCCTCTTTGTTGAATTTAATTCATTCTCAAGTCTACTTAATCTTTTTTTGTCCCACTCTACATCTTGGTTACACAACATCCCTTGGCATGCTCAATAATGGTGCATTACATTAGTGATTAACACAAGCAAACAACTTCCATTTATTTATTTTTCTACCTAAGTCGACATATCTTTTACCATTTTTGTTCTTTTCACAAACTGCTAGGACCAGGCTGGGAGTGACTTTAAAGTCCATTGCATCTTTTCCAGGATGTCACCTCTATGGACATGCATTCCTGCAGACACACCAGCAGCTTCTCTTCAAAATCAAAAGCTGCACTGAGATCAGTAAACCAGTAATAGTAGCATCAAGATGAAATCTGAATCATTCACCACTTTAGTAAGAGCATTTTCAGTGGATTGAGACACAACCCTTAAAAATAAAAAAAATGTTGATAATTATTCAGAGACCAGTTTTCAAAAAAAATACATGCATACAGTAGGTAACTTTTAGTCATATTCACTAAAGCTGAGACAGATCATCTGTAATAATAACCAGCCTCCTGTGGTCATGCCTTTTGCCTCTAATGCCATTTATAGAAATCCACCGCGCCCAGCAACCAATCACAGCAGGAGGAGAGTCTGTCAATCACTGTTTGTCAACATGCAGTGGGCGCCCCAGTCAATGCACAAACGCTTGCACGTCAAGTTCAAACTCTTCCAGGTCGCTGTGGGGCAAGGAGTTTGTTTGTTTCCACAACAAGGAGCAGCAGAAGAGAGAAAACTGAGCATCCCTCCTCTGACAACTACTGCTTCTACTTCAGAGAGAAGAAAACAGAATATGACCAGTGAAGAAAAGAAGCTAAAGGAAAAGGGAATTGACTCAGTCAGAGATAAAACAACAGTAAACGCCAAAGCACTTGAGAGGTGAAGAGAGCTGCAGCGTTGCCAACTTGGCGACTTTTTCGCTAAATCTGGAAACTTTCCAAACCCTCCTGGCGACTTTTTTTGTCAAAAGCTACTAGCGACAAATCTAGCAACTTTTTCTACAGGACAAAATTGATTTATATAAGTCATTAAGTTATTTTGAGAAGTGATGGCCTATTTCAATGGCAAAATAAAAAAACAATCCAAGAATCAACAGAAAAAAAGTTCATTGGTGGTTCAAAACATATTTAAAGTGTTTTATTTTATTTTTTTAGTTTGTTTTATTTTTTACGTCTTAATTGTTACTGAAAGCTGTAGAGGGCACAGTGATGAATTTAAAAACAAACCAGGTCTTATTTGGCAAGGCCAACTCTAATTTTAGTTTGGATTATCTTAAAACAAATGAGTGCCCCTCCAAGATGTCGGTACTCATAAATGACATTGTCTGATTTTGTGCTCTATGCACAGGTCATACACAGAGGCTTGTTATTACACTTTGAAGAGTCAAGAATCCTTTCTTGAGCACAAATGAAAGTTTATGTTGACCATAAATACTGTACATATTTAATCTGCAGTAATCTACCTTTTCTTTTACTTTAGCGCAAAATAAAAATTGACAATATTTCTTGTCAGTGTGTTGGTCTCTAAACTCTCACAGTAACAACAGGTATGGAAAGAAATGACTCACATTTTGTAAAGAGACTAATTTAAATAAGCTGTTGGTTACCCAAATAATGAGCTTACAAGCTAACAGTGCTAACAAACGTTAGCAATGAAAACAAGCTGACTTTTCAGAAACATCACGTTTATCACAAAGTTAGACTGTTATTAGGTAAATAAACAGGTAATGAACTGAGCACTAAATGTCTATGTAAGTAATGTCAGACTAGAGTCACTGGAATGCTACTTTGAGTTTCATTCATGTTTCTCACCTGTATATCCTCCACATTGTTCACCTGGCCAGTCAGTCGCTTGCACATAAGGACGTTAGCGCCCTCTGTGGGTGAGGGAGGGGCTGTGGGGGGAATCGACAAGGGAGGGGCGGGGTCTTAAGGTCGTAACGGTTAAAATGTTCACAGAAGAGGGCTTTGCTCAATCTAACCGACTGCACCTTTATGCCCCTATGCCCTCCATGATTTAAACCTTTTTCTTCTAATCCCGTTCACTCATTAAACTACTCACATACAATAAAAATAACATTATTATTATTATTATTATTAATTAATAAATCTTATGGAACTACTGTACACATAGTGTAGTCATCCTGGATGATCCCTGTATTTCTTACATAGGTAAATTTCTTACATAGATCTGAGACAAAAATGTTTAATATCCTCTGTTAATCTGACTAAATTTATTGCTGTTTTATAATCATCTGCCCCCTATAGGAATCAAGAGTTATGATAATAATAATAATAATAAGAAGAAGAAGAAGAAGAAGAAGAAAAACCCTTAATGTAACATAAATACTGCAGTACCGTAATCAGAGGATTGCAGTTCAGATTTACATCCTTTCTGAGAGACAGATGTGCTCTGGAAACAGAAATAATCTGATTGGATTAGTTAGACCTCTCTGAGAGTTTAACAGTCATGGTTTTATGAACTATCCACACAAAACAAGGAACAGATAACACAAAAAGATCACATGTATAGACTTAATCCATGTGGCACAGATGCAGACTCCAGAATACGTGTTCTATCTTGTTTTATAGTTTCTGCTGTAGAACCTGAATTTTTGTCTTTTCTTTTACCTTTTTTGTCTGTCTTGTGGTAAGACAAGGCAATTTTTGAAAAACAAGTATAAGCTTTTATTGAAAAAAAAATCCACTCTCTCCGTCCATGCAGGCTCCTCCAGGCCTGGCAACAGCTCTGCCCGGGTTCAGGGTCCTGTTGGTGGGACTACAGGAGCAGTGCGACAGAGTGGTTCAGGTACCCAGACAGATGGGGCTCCAGGACAGAGGACCCAGCTCCAACAACAAGCTCAGACATCAGCGGCCAGGTCAGGGCAGTCTGGTGCTACAACAACCATGGGCCCCCAGCAACAGCCTCCAGCTCAGGGGCAGGGCCAGGCCAAGCCAGGGCAGATTGGACCAAATGAAGGACCCACTGGACAGGCCAGGCAGGCAGGTCCAACAGGAACCACGACAGCCACCATGGTGAAAAAAAAACATATCTTTTTAGCACAATTAAAATGCAGTTCAGTGGCATATGTAATTTGCAGTGATTTCAGTGGAGTGCAGTGCAGTGCAGTTTTTCCATCTGCGTGGTGTGTGATTGATGTAATGTTCTGAAAGAAGAGAAACATGGTCTATACTGTATATAACTCCTATGTTCTTGGTGTTGTCTTGCCAAACTAATGTACCACTGGAGACACCTATATTACTTTTCAAATCTTCACCTTATATTAAGTCACCTTTCATTTCTTTCCCTCCATCTTCTTCTTCCTCCCAGTCACTCATTTTTTTTAAAGACTCTTTCCTTTTCCCTCTCCTTTCTTCTTTTCCTAGTTTTTAGCTTTAGTCTTCATACTCAGCCCTTGCTCTAACTTCATACCCCTCTATCCCTCTATGCTCTCAGAAATATAAGCTCAGAGAGTGAGCTGAAAAACTCAGGTGAAGGAATAAGGTGATTGCCAGTGAACACATCACAATACATTTGACTGATGTTCCCAAGGGCTCAGTCTGTAAATCTAAAGGGTATACATTTGGATACCGCCTAAGGGATCTGGGGAAGTGAGAATGTGGCTAGAGAGGAGAGACAGAAGAAGATCATGCCACTGTCACTATGATTTTGAATATCTCATAATTATTCATAACTGCTTTAACTTTAACCGTTCTCGGTTTTCATATTGTCATCAAATGGTACAGGAATTTGTCTTGGAATATATTCTGAAAGCTCTGCTGTAGAATAGCTTTGATAAAAAGCTATAAATGGTCTGATGGATATGTCTTGATTATTATTCAGTGTGCAAATTTATTCATTTACACCCTTTTATTATGTCCATTGTATAATAATAATAATTGAGTGTGACTGTAAATAAGGTGATTCTTAGGGGTGCTTCATAATGATAAATATGAAATATAGCATGAATTCGCAACACAACATGCTTAAATTGACAAATTGGTGGCCACCTGGCAATTTGAATACTGGACCTATGTACCCAGAGAGAGTGAAATAACTTGCTATGCTATAGTTCTTACAACGTGAGGCAATGATGTCACATGTACAAAACTGTGTTTTGTTTTTTTTTTTATAAAAAAGTGTATAACAGTCAAAATGTTGGCTATGAAATTCTGAAAAAATCACATTCACTCTACTGGTTTGGGGTGCATTGTCAAAAACTGGTGAAATTAGCTTAAAAATTAGATAAAGTAGAAAATGTTGAGTGTAAAGTGTACTTTACTGCAAAATACTGAATATTAATGTGAACTCATGTTGACCATTCTGAGCACCATTTGAAACACTTCTAGTATCCAAGGAATGTCTGTGTCATTTTTGGTAGCATTTAAACAACAACTTGTGGAAATAAAAATGTTAATTGATTTAGATATTTTGATGAATATACTGAGTGAAAAAATTCCGAATTGACCATATGCTGCAGTAAGGCAAACTTTTCAAGGCAAAACTTCAGTGAATGTGCTGAAAGAAGTTCCAACTTGCTTGTTGCAACTCATGGTCTTCATCAAAGAATACAGTTTGCTTAGTTGTCAGGAGATGTATACAGTAGTGCTGTCAAAATGATATTCAATGCAAACAAAGTTTATCCTGAAATCCTAAAAAAAATACATAAAATATTTAACTAAAGGAGATAACAGAATAAAGTAAAGTAGAGGTAAAGTAAGGTTGAAAATCAGTAATACAATACCCTATTATGACCCCATTAAATCACAGATCTCCAAAATGATATTAGATATATTAAGATAATGACAACACAAAATGTATCAGTACCTACCAGAAAAGTTGGTTTATAGATTCTGAGCTTACATTAAAACATTTGGGCTTTCATCAGATCTTCTGTGAGGCATCTGTACACAAGTTATGGTATTTATAAAGGAGTGAACTAGGGATGTTCACCTGTATGATCAGTGATTGCTGAGTGATAGTTCTCATTTCAAGTCTTTGAAGCAACTGTATAATGACCAGTTTTAACTAACTAGCTACTGCCAGAACAATATAATTACAGTGATTTTATATTTACCTTGTAACGGGAGAGGTTTCTTAAACGTTATTATACTCTTATTCTAAAATATTCATTTCCAAGACAAAATAAAATGATAAACATTTTCTGTGATTTAAAAAAAAGTTTTGAATGGCCTTCTAGTCAGCAGTAGATAACTTATCTTTCTTCAGGAATTTTCAGGAATTCTCAGAGACAGTTGACTACTTAAACATGTCATTCAGTAAGCAGTCGCAACACAATGGAATACTTTATTTACATTTTCTCTCTTTTACTGCTGTCCTCTCTTTCTCTCTCCTTATCTCTCTCTGTCCCATTGTCTCGTTCAGGTTTTGTTTAGTAAAGAGAGTTGACTCCCATATTCCTCTCATTCCTGTCTTTTACCAGGATTGTTTATTTAAGAGCTATTATACCTCATTATCTTCAGTTACCAACAGTTGTATTGTGTGCAGGTACAGTGGGACAAAAAAGTATTTAGTCAGCCACAAATTGTGCAAGTTCTCCCACTTAAAAAGATGAGAGAGGCCTGTAATTTTCATCATAGGTACACTTCAACTATGAGAGACAGAATGGGTGGGAAAGAATCCAGGAAATCACATTGTAGGATTTTAAATGTAATTCATTTAAAATCCTACAATGTGATTTGGTAAATTCCTCGGTAAAATAAGTATTTGGTCACCTACAAACAAGCAAGATTTCTGGCTCTCACAGACCTGTAACTTCTTCTTTAAGAGGCTCCTCTGTCCTCCACTCGTTACCTGTATTAATGGCACCTGTTTGAACTCGTTATCAGTATAAAAGACACCTGTCCACAACCTCAAACAGTCAGACTCCAAACTCCACTATGGCCAAGAAGTTTGCTAGAGAGCATTTGGATGATCCAGAAGAGGATTGGGAGAATGTCATATGGTCAGATGAAACCAAAATAGAACTTTTTGGTAAAAACTCAACTTGTCGTGTTTGGAGGAGAAAGAATGCTGAGTTGCATCCAAAGAATACCACCATACCTACTGTGAAGCATGGGGGTGGAAACATCATCATGCTTTGGGGCTGTTTTTCTGCAAAGGGACCAGGACGACTGATCTGTGTAAAGGAAAGAATGAATGGGGCCATGTATGTATCGTGAGATTTTGAGTGAAAACCTCCTTCCATCAGCAAGGGCATTGAAGATTAAACGTGGCTGGCTGGGTCTTTCAGCATGACAATGATCCCAAACACACCGCCCGGGCAACGAAGGAGTGGCTTCGTAAGAAGCATTTCAAGGTCCTGGAGTGGCCTAGCCAGTCTCCAGATCTCAACCCCATAGAAAATCTTTGGAGGGAGTTGAAAGTCTGTGTTGCCCAGCGACAGCCCCAAAACATCACTGCTCTAGAGGAGATCTGCATGGAGGAATGGGCCAAAATACCAGCAACAGTGTGTGAAAACCTTGTGAAGACTTACAGAAAACGTTTGACCTCTGTCATTGCCAACAAAGGGTATATAACAAAGTATTGAGATGAACTTTTGTTATTGACCAAATACTTATTTTCCACCATAATTTGCAAATAAATTCTTTAAAAATCAGACAATGTGATTTTCTGGATTTTTTTTTTCTCATTTTGTCTCTCATAGTTGAGGTATACCTAATGATGAAAATTGGAGACCTCTCTCATCTTTTAAGTGGGAGAACTTGCACAATTGGTGGCTGACTAAATACTTTTTTGACCCACTGTATTATCAAATGATGACCTTTTTGCTTTCCCCCCACAGTCTTTACTCTTTCATCTTTTCATATCCCACGACCACTCTCTTTGCAGGCCAAGATTGACACTGCCCCAGTAACAGCAATTGGAGCAAAGGCAGCACCCATCATAGCCACAAAAGCTGCCCAGCCCCCACTCACAGGCATAGGTATAGTACAGCACTTTATACCATCTGCTGCATGCCTAATCTAAACTTAAGTGGTGCTTTTTATTGCACTTCTGTTGTAGTCAAACACAATCAGTGTATCTGGTACCACAACATCCAAAGACGATGATCAACTTTGTGCTAGTATCATCTTGGACACTCAGGTGAAGAGAAGAGCAGAATTCAAGAGTTTCTTGTGCGTCCCAACAGAGGTTGGGGACATGGAATCTAAGCAGGCCATGTTCAAACCTTCCATAGTGTAAGTGGCTATGAGTTGTGGCCAGAGGGTCATTGGTGTCTGTTGTGGCAGCAACCTAAGAACCCACTGGTGGACACCAGCAGTGAAGAAAACTGTCAAGGTGAGGAAGAGGGCCCTTTGGTACTTTGCTGACCTAAGGGTCTCCTGAAGCATCAGACAAGTACTGGGAGGCCAGCAGGGGTCCAGCTGTTGGAGGAGCTATGGAGAAGAACTTTTGGTTGGTATAAAGAAGTTCTGGCAAACTGTTAGATGACCTAAAGTGAGGGAAGCAGGGCTTATCAAGCTTATCAAACAGCTGACCCTGACTGGGAATATTGTCAAGCAGTGGAAAGACCACTTAAGGAGCTCTTGGACTCAATCAACACATCCTTTGCACACAGCCTCACGCATATCCGTGGCAGAGATTGCTGATGTAGTCAAAAAGCTCCTCTGCTGTAAATCAGCAGGTGTTTAATAACATTTGCCTGAGATGCTGAAGGCTCTGGACATGTCTGTCTTACTTGTGCTGTCTTACTTGTGCGCCAATTACTGGGGCATTACACTCAGCCTCCCCAAGAACGTTTCTTCCAGGGTACTAAAGAGTAGACTCCAACTAATTGCCAAACCGTGGATACAGGAGGAATAAATTATAATTGGATAATTGTTTTCTTTTTTTAAATACACAATTCATCTCTCCAATTAAGTCATCCAATTCAGTGTTCTCTAAAACTAAAAGTCACTGAAACGTCATCTACTGCCAGAATTAATAGAGCCAGAGTTGATATTGTGGGTAATTGGTCTCGGGTTTAGTCAACCCCTGAATGATCTCAATAACCTAACCTTTAGTCTTACCTTGACTTTATTCTCCTTAACATAGCCCTACTATTTAGGACTACAGGCCATGTTCATGGTTGGAAAATTTATTTTGCATTATCTAAATAAACAATTTATTCTATCCTAGCTGTGGAACAGTGAATCACACACAAAAAAGGTCAAACAAGAAAGCACCATTTCAGTAATGACACAACACCAAATATATCATCATAGAAAAAGAAAAAAATTGTACACATTCAATTCCCTGTTGCACTCTCAGTCATGCTCTACCTTTTCCTTCATTGCCATCTTTCTCTCCTCTATCCTGTTATCCTATTTTTTTCTCTATGTTTTTCTGTCCAGGCTCCAAAGCAGCACCTAGGCCAGGAGGTATTGGCAGTGCAGCAGGTCAGCCAGGCATTGAGGGAGACAGTATGTTGTCGAAGATCCTGCCTGGAGGAGCTGCAGAGCAGGCTGGCAAGTTGGGAGAAGGTACAAGAAACACATCACTTTTCACCATACACAAGTGATTTGGCCATCGTGTACTGCTCTTTTTGGGAGGGACTGTAACCTGACTTTGACACTCAGCTAAACTTGCTTTACTGACAATGTGAAAGTCAGGGTGTATTGTTTTAACTTCATGTTTAATGAAAGACTCAAAGAGCACAGTAGTAAAGGAATTAGAGATTATTGCTTGATTATGCTTACCTTGACAAGTATTAAGTCAGTAAATCCATTTACTAGGTTTCAACCTAAGGCGCCAGAGTATCTACCATACTTTGTGATACAGGGCAGTGAATTCCTTTGCCTCACCTTGAGCTATTGTGAGGCAGATCCACCTTATCTTAGCAGCTTCCATCAGTACAGAAATCATCTTTGGAGACTAAGAGTCTAGGTTATATTAAGGCTTACAAATTAGGATTCCCCTGTCCCGAGGAGTACAACTAGACATTACAGTCTAGAGGATGCCTTGGGGAACACTGTGTCAGATTACTTTAAAATACAGAGAAGAGACAGATGGAAAATTCCTTCACAGGCATCGAATCACTTCTGCTCAACTGACCTCTATCAGACATATACCATTAATTAACTCTTATGAAAAGATGTAAAAAAAAACTGAAGAGATACAAAATTACTACCAAAGACACAAAATCCTAAAGAAATGAAAAATAACTACAGAAAGACTCTACAGAGCGATACAAAATGAGCTGAAAGGGACACAACAAATAAATAAACAAATAAACAAATAAAAGTCTCTGGGCCAACATGTCAGTTGTTTAATTCGTTCCTACTGCCTCTGTCATATACTGCGCAAAGTTACTGTATCAATAGTAAGTTAGCATTTTCAAGTAACACATCAACCAAACTGACAAAATGACATGGCTCCATTTTAGAATGTTTTGTATGTCCTGCACAGTAAAAAGTAAATACCCTCATCAATAGGATGAAACTATAGTGTTCAAGCTTTATTATGAAGTACCTCACTTCTCACCCTTAAATTAACATCTTTTTAATATTTTCCTTGTCCAATTTCCTCCAGCTATCTCTGGCTTTGGCAAGAAGTTCACCTCTTTCTTCTGAGGTGCTAAGATTAAGGTATGTATTTTCTTTATTCCTTTCTTCTATGTATCCCACTAAGCCATGTTAAAGTCAGACCTGCAGAAAACATTCATAAAAGAAGAAGCACTGAAAACAGAAGATTATTTTTCTTATTTATTGGGACTCTTTATTATGGGAAATGTTGCAGTTGAGGTTCTTGATAAAGGTCCTGGTGACCAAAATGTCAACCATTTTATATTACAAGCAAAATTTACTTCAAACTACTACAGAACTTATTAAAAAATAACAACAATTGATGACCATCATTGGAGTATGTGCAGTCGTTTATTTAAAAAGACAACAAGGTCAAACATAGCTCATGAGCTATATATAATACATATATATAAATATATACATATACAACTCATTTAAATATACATATGTATATAAATATATATATACTTTTCCTATTTTATTCAACTCTGTTGTTTCCACATTAACCATACAGACCTATAGGAGAAGGAATATTAGATAGATAGAGTAGCATATAGTAAGATTGACCATTGTAACATTAGTCCTTGAAACCTACTTGAGAACACTTTATTTTTGATCCCAGAATCCTTAAAATAACTTAAAAATGACAACAAATGGAACTAGAAAATTATATTTCATGCAGCACACCTTTGTATGCTTTTACAAGGTCTTGGTATGCACAGTAGTAAAAGGATCAGGGAGCTGGAATATATGTTCACTAAAATGAGAAAAATCTCCTAATAACTATTGACTTAAGTACATGTGTGGTTATGGTTATTGATTGTGATACTGCTTGTCTAGCCACACCTCCACACTGTATATGTTGAGAATTGATCCATGATTGCAGACATAATTAACATTTTTTTATGTGGTAAACATTAATGAATGTCTGGTTCTTTACTGTATTGTAAAGTGTGTACAAATATTGTTGTGGGGTTTTCTCTTAAAACTCCATTGAATACCTGCAGTCCAGATGCTCAGTAGGTCCCACCTGCCCACCTGTTTCCCATTACCTCGTGTATATATAGTCTGCGTCTTCCCTTGTCTCGTTGCCAGATTGTTTTTTGAGATCGAGCCTCCATGCAAAGTTTATCTGTTTTTTCAAGTCTGACATGATAAGAGACATGACACCAGATGTCTAGTTTAGAAAAACAAGTGTTGCCCTGCAGAACCTGAAAAGCACTAGATTTTTTTTCTGCTTCAACATCATGGTTACACTCAGTTTAAAACCTCAGTTTGCATCAAGGTGTAAAAATACATGAACGAGAAAACAAACTTCATCACTTGACTGAATTGTGATGGACCTACTGAGCATAAGATGAACAGTTGTACACCAACACAAAAGTGTACATGTGTTGGGTACAGGTGTGTGCATGTGTGTCCAGTTAGAGAGAGGCAAGTGTGCTGTGTGCATTCCGTTGAAGGGCATAGTTGTGAGTTCGTTCCCTTGACTGCATCTAAGAAATCTTTCACATTACCTATTGAGCCTGTGGACAACTAGGTAGAGGAAACCCCCGATCGGGTATTTCACACACTGATTTTACTGCTGTAGATGTGATTGGTTGCACTAATTATAACTACTTATATACTGTTGGATAGTTTAATATACAGCAATACATTATGACATTGTATGTTTGTAGCATCACTGTCCTGTGAGAACCACACAAAAAGTCAGTTTTTCTTAAACTCAGAAAAACAACTTGTTTTCAGATTTGTGATGATGCATTTTCAGTTAATCTAAAGAGGATTAAAATATTTTATTTAGCTTAAGAAGTAGGGTTATTTTTATTACACCCGCTGGTTGAAGCTATACCCTACGTAAGGGGCAACAAGAGAGTATTTCAAGATTGCTCAGCCAGGAAATCCTCACCAGATGGGGAGTATCCAGCTACCTCCTCTCAGACCAGTTAAGTCAGTTAATCTCCTCATCTCATCTTGAAAGCCATCTGTGGGTGGGGTTGGAAGGTATTGGTGCTTTTAGGAACGCAGCCCCTTACATCACACCAAGATGCACCCCTAGCAAATGAGTGGTGGAGCTAAAAAAGTGATATGGCGCCAACTTAAGGGAGGGAAGTGGCCAGACTGTCGAGAGTCAAGAGTCCGCTGTTAGCTTTCCAACTTCTGGCACCGTGCAAAACAAAATAATTTGCCTGGCCAACCATCCAACCCCTCTATAACAAACTGTCCATCTCTATAATTCCGCCGTCTATAAAACTGTCACTCTGGGTGAATTCAGTAGTGAAAACTCTCTGACCATTTGACTGACCCCAAACTTAAACTGTGGTACAAGTGACACTGACGAAAGACAGAGCATTTGATTCTGGGGGCAGGGTTTAACGGTTCATTGTTTGTATCGTACTTTTGCACTGCCACTATTGGTATAATACACTGTGGGGAATATTGAACTATTCTGAATATTGAACTTCTGTATACCACTAGGGGTAAGGTCCTTTGGGTTTGCTGGCTATATAACAAAAGTTATATTTTTCAAAATGAGACACTAACTGGCACTTAGCAGCGAGCAACCACTAAAAACTGACCAGTTTGTTTAATTTCACTCAAATGTTAAACTCACCACTTAATCTATATGACTAATAAATGACTTTTGACCATCAGATTACTAAGCTTTTCCTATTTTCTTCAAGTATATTTATGACTTTTGACTGTCAGATTACTAAGATTGTCATTTTTCTTCAAATTAGAAATATCACAAAAATCAGATGTATCTTGAACTATTCACACCTTTATTTTCTTATGTCTAGATAACTGTAATTCCTTATACACTTGCCTCAGTCAAGCTGCTTTAAACCATTTACACTTGGTTCAAAATGCAGCTGCTAGACTACTCACTTGATATAGCTATTGATACTACATTACTCCTGTTTTTGCATCCCTCTATTGGCTTCCTGTAAAAATCCCCAACCCTGCCCCCATTACTTTAAAATTGTCATTACAAGCAATTTTCATAGGCTCCTACAAACGTTTTGACCCTGTAAATTAGTAACATTTTTGCCCAACGTCCTACACCCCTAACTGGAAACAACACTTCAATAAATAATTGTTAATACCAAGCTACTATCTACTTATTAAATTGGTAATTACGTGTAGTATGTAATTATAACCTCTTATCATTTTATGACCAAGCTGTAATGCATAGTGCAGTAATTGGTGTGTACTTTGTTGATTAGATGCCTTAATGTGAGTCCCAGAACATAGAGAAATAAATAAGACAGCGATAAACAGGCCTTTCATAGCCACATACAGTATGGTGAATATTTAATTATCAAGCCTGTTCCTTGAAAGACCTTGGTCTCAGATACGTATGTTTCAATAAAATGTTTTATTATTGTACCATGTTAAGTAAATAGACCTCATTGTGGGATGTGAAGGACTTGCACTGTGCCTTGCATTTTACTTATTAATGTTTAAAGATATTTCTGAAATGACTTGTGACGTCTTCCAGGGACAAATCCGATACCAAGCATGACAATAACGTGTCTGCTGTGATGATGGAGTCAAGCAACAAGACTGCTTAAATTGAGGAAGTTTTGACATGCTGTCTTTTCTAACATTTTATTATATTTAATTATTGTATTATATAAAGTGACCGAATGTACCTATGTATTTACAGGACTATGTAAATGTCAAATGATGAGGCCTTGTACCAGAAAAACCTGTGAAGTTCCCCTGCTTTTGTTTTGTTTTACTAAAAGAGAGTGAGAAGGAGAAAGAGAGAGAGAGAGAGAGAGAAGAGCTAAGCATACTGGTAAGTACTTAAATTGTCATTTTACCTGCAAAAACCCGCAATCACCCCATGCAGTTGTCCAAGATGATAATCTCACAATGGGCCTTAAGTTTCTGCTTAAGTTTGTTCTTAAGGAAAAGATTGCCAGATTTATGAAGCATTCTTAAGCCACAGAATTGTTGCAAATAGAAGAGCAAACAGGCTGTCATATTTAGTAGTAAAAGATGCACGGCATGCTATTACTTAGTTCAGAGAATGCTGTATCCAGAGAAACAACAATAGTGAACAGTGAAAAATTGGTTTGATCCCAAATCAAGGGCCCAAAATAGTCGTCACCCTCAGATAATAGATACAGTTGGCACTTCTAGATTTTACTCTTTGGTGTATTGTGACTTTTTCTTGCACACCTGCACTCTCCATATCAGGTTCTCTGGGTGTTAGATAATAGCACTAAATAAACTGCATTACCCCAGCACTATGTAGCCCTCACCTGTTCCTGTTTTCATCTGCCAGCTTTTCTCTACCAGCAACTATTTTAGGTAACGAGCATGGTAATTCTGAGGTGCTTCATTTGTGTGAAACCACAAAGTATCCAGGGATTTCACTGGAAATACAAGAAACTGAGGGCATTCCAGCCTGATGACTTCATTGCACAACACACTAAAGCTAGTCTACATTGTCAATTTCTCCTAATAAATGGAATTTTGTCCCCTTGATTAAATAAATCTATGTTGTGAACATTAGCAATATCTTCTAGTATTTTTATCCTTGTAGAAATTCAGAAATTAATACTTGTACTGGCAATTATTTTGGTCCACTTCAAGCACTGAATAGATCTCCATTGTCCTGAAAGGAGTTTTCCCTGCTCAGGGCATGATCTGCATCATCTTGCAGTTGCAGGGTATATGTGCACGTAGCTAACCCTAACCCTTGGCCTGCAAAAATAGGACAATGTATTTGATTATTTGATGGCATGATTCCTGGAAGTGTGTATGATAACAGTGTGTAGTGTTTTTTTTTTTTAATATTATGTATTTTCAAACATGTGGTGTGTTCTACGGACTCTTATTAACATGTTGAGAAAAGCAAATTGCAGAAAGTTACCCACAAATAAAAGAAAAGAAAATTGTAGCAAAGGGGAATTGTAGCAATTTCCATGATGCCAAAGAATTGTAAATGGTAATGGTAAACGTATGCATTTCACTTTTTGTACCAGATATACAATATAGACAGTGGCAATGGGTCCCATCAGGGGGAGCAGGGGAAGCTCTCTGTCTCTTGCTCCTGTGTACAGACTATGCACTTCCAGCCTCAGTCTTTGTTCTCTTCTTGGTTGCTGTAGCTTTTCTGCAGAATGTTGCATTCTTTTTTTGGCATTGTTGTTGTTTTTTGGCAGATGTCTGCATCTGGAGTAGTAAGAAATAGTGATACCCTCCATTAACGTGTCATGAAACTGAATTTATTTTGAGCATACTAGACAAAACTGTGGATTAGCTACATCTGTGGTCCAATTTATAAATCTTTGTTGATTATACAACAAGTAATTTATCCATCTCCTATTGCGGGCCATATATTGGGAATTGATAGCATGTCCAAATAGGGAACTAGACCCATTGCACTCCCTGAGATTATCTAATCATCTCCTATTGCCATGTGTTCTGATGGCACAGCATGTGGCTCCTGATTAAATGCGATGTACACCTGGTCATCTAGCTGGCATGGTGTCTGAGTGAGGAGTCACTATAGGCCCTGAGAGCATAGCTGTGGCACAAATACTTTCCCAATTTGGTTCTAGACGTGGCCTGACTTGCTCATCATCTGCACACACCCTGAATAAATCTCTCAATGGATGAGTTCTGTCTGTATAATCTAATATGCAATATTGGCTTATTTGATACTCCCCAGCCTCAGCCACAGTGTTTCTTTTCTGCAGTGCACCAGCACATCTGCATCTCTCTTTCGTGTAGTACTGCGTGCAGCTGTCTCCTCTAAATCTTTTCCCCTCACTACACAGAATAGAAATGTCAAATTACTCACTTTCTTTACAACCGGTGGCAACATGACAACATCTCTTTGAGACATGTTTATGGGTTTTGGACAAACTTGACCATCAGTGCTCCACTGTGTGAATCCTCCTGCCATGTAGATTGTACAGTATGCGAAACATACACTATAAATCTGAGCAGCTTCCTATTTCACTCACACTTTTCTTTTATGGGCTAGCCTAAGACTATATTTCTGTGAAAGTCTTGTACACTCACATGGTGTTGTGTCATTATTTTATTGTAGATCAAATCTGTGGGCTCTCTTAGTATCACTCTCCTGCTCTTCAGTTCTGCTCCCTACAGCTAAAGCACAATCTATGAGTGGCAGCTTTCCCTCATCTAGTTTTAGTGGTGTGGGGGAGAGGATCTGACCTTGGGCTTCACAAGCAGTAGGGAAGATCAGCATTATTGCTAAAAACACTCTTTTTATGTTTCCCAGCCTTCCATACACTGTCTTCCTCGCTCTCATTCTCAGTTCCTGACCCATCTTCCTGATCTTCTGTTGGGTCTGTAGTTTCCCTGTTTGCTGGGTTACTGCCTGATGTACTGCATGATTAACTGCCTGTCGAACTACTGGATGTGTTCTCTCGCCTGGCCAATAATATCCCACTGTTGTCTGGGCTGCCTCTTTGTCTAGCTGCCAGTTTCTGAGAACATCTCTCTCCTCTCCTCTCTCATCTCCTCTGTGGACTCTGTGTTCAATTTTATTCTTGTGGGGCAGTGTCAATAGCCCTGTCCACCCCACTCTTGCTGCTGTGGGGTGGCGTCACCATCATCCTCGTGTTGATGTTGTGGTCTCTGCAGGGTGGTGCAACCAGCCCCTTATGGCCTTCTGTGTGCCCCAACTTTTACCATTTCAAATGTCCTTTCTGGGTCCTCTGCTCTGCAGAAGATGAAACCATATCTTCTTCCCTTCAACCTTTAGTGCTGTTAGGGTGGCTCGGCAGACTTTGTGGGGGCCTTCCCGTCTAGGCTGGTTTCACTTCCTTTTGAACACCCTGATGTACACCCAGTCTCCTGGGCTGATCCTCTGCTGTTCCTCTGGGCTTTCCGTGTCCCTCTCCTCTGTGGCTCTTTTAACCTGTTGAAGTATCACTTTATGGATTTTAGTTAGCTATGTTACAGTGGATATAAAAAATCTACACACCCCTGTTCAAATGCCAGGTTTTTGTGATGTAAAAAAATGACACCAAGATAAATAATTTCACAACTTTTTCCACCTTTAATGTGACCTATAACCTGTACAATGCAATTAAAAAACAAACTGAAATCTTTTAGGGAGGTGAAGGAAAAATAAACAACTGAGATAATGAGGTTGCACAAGTGTGCACACCCTCTTATAACTGGGGGTATGGCTGTGTTCGGATTTAACCAATTACATTCAAACTCATGTTAAATGGGAGTCAGCACACACCTGTTACCATTTAAAGTGCCTGTGATTAACCCCAAAATAAAGTTTAGCTGTTCTAGTAGGCTGTTTCTTCACATTTTTGCAGCCACATCTTCCAGCACAAGCCATGGTCTGGCAGAGAGCTTCCAAAGCATCAGTGGGATCTCATTGTTCAAAGATATCAGTCAGGAGAAGGGTACAAAAGAATTTCCAAGGAATTAAATATACCATGGAACACAGTGAAGAACAGTCATCATCAAGTGGAGAAAATATGGCACAACAGTGACATTACCAAGAACAGGACGTCCGTCCAAAATTGATGATAAAATGAGGAGAAAACTTGGTCAGGGAGGCTGCCAAGAGGCCGACAGCAACACTTGAAGGAGTTGCAGGAATTTCTGGCAAGTACTGGCTGTGTAGTACATGTGACAACAATCTCCCGTCTTCTTCATATGTCTGGGCTATGGGTATCGGTGGCAAGATGGAAGCCTTATCTCTCGAAGAAAAACATCCAAGCCCGGCTTCATTTTGCAAAAAGACATTTGAAATCTCCCAAACGCATGTGGGAAAATGTGTTGTGGTCCGATGAAACCAAGGTTGAACTTTTTGGCCATAATTCCAAAAGGTACAGTGGGTACGGAAAGTATTCAGACCCCTTTAAATTTTTCACTCTTTGTTTTATTGCAGCCATTTGCTAAAGTTCATTTTATTTCTCATTAATGTACACTCAGCACCCCATCTTGACAGAAAAAAAACAGAAATGTAGAAATTTTTGCAAATTTATTAAAAAAGAAAAACTGAAATATCACATGGTCATAAGTATTCAGACCCTTTGCTCAGTATTGAGTAGAAGCACCCTTTTGAGCTAGTACAGCCATGAGTCTTCTTGGGAATGATGCAACAAGTTTTTCACACATGGATTTGGGGATCCTCTGCCATTCTTCCTTGCAGATCCTCTCCAGTTCCATCAGGTTGGATGGTGAACGTTGGTGGACAGCCATTTTCAGGTCTCTCCAGAGATGCTCAATTGGCTTTAGGTCAGGGCTCTGGCTGGGCCAGTCAAGAATGGTCACAGAGTTGTTCTGAAGCCTCTCCTTTGTTATTTTAGCTGTGTGATCAGACCAGAGAATCTTATTTCTCATAGTCTGAGAGTCCTTCATGTGTTTTTTGGTAAACTCTATGTGGGCTTTCATATGTCTTGCACTAAGGAGAGGCTTCCGTCCGGCCACTCTGCCATAAAGCCCCGACCGGTGGAGGGCTGCAGTGATAGTTGACTTTGTGGAACTTTCTCCCATCTCCCTACTGCATCTCTATAGCTCAGCCACAGTGATCTTTGGGTTCTTCTTTACCCCTCTCACCAAGGCTCTTCTCCCACGATTGCTCAGTTTGGCTGGACGGCCAGGTCTAGGAAGAGTTCTGGTCGTCCCAAACTTCTTCCATTTAAGGATTATGGAGGCCACTGTGCTCTTAAGGAACCTTGAATGCTGCAGAAATTCTTTTGTAACCTTGGCCAGATCTGTGACTTTTCACAATTCTGTCTCTAAGCTCCTTGGGCAGTTCCTTCGACCTCATGATTCTCATTTGCTCTGACATGCACTGTGAGCTGTGAGGTCTTATATAGACAGGTGTGTGCCTTTCCTAATCAAGTTCAATCAGTTTAATTAAACACAGCTGGAATCCAAGGAGGATCAAAAGAAATGGACAGCATGTGAGTTAAATATGAGTGTCACAGCAAAGGGTCTGAATACTTATGACCATGTGATATTTCAGTTTTTCTTTTTTAATAAATTTGCAAAAATTTCTACATTTCTGTTTTTTTCTGTCAAGATGGGGTGCTAGAGTGTACATTAATGAGAAATAAAATGAACTTTTTCGATTTTAAGCAAATGGCTGCAATGAAACAGAGTGGAAAATTTAAAGGGGTCTGAATACTTTCCATACCCATACCACTGTATATTTGGTGCAAAAAACCACACTGCTCATCACCAAAAGAACACCATACCTACAGTGAAGCATGGTGGTGGCAGCATCATGCTTTGGGGCTGTTTTTCTTCAGCTGGAACTGGGGCCTTAGTCAAGGGTGGAGGGAATTATGAACAGTTCCAAACACCAGTCAGTGTTGGCACAAAACCTTCCGACTTCTGTTAGAAAACTGATGATGAAGAGGAACTTCATCTTTCAGCACACAATGACCCAAAGCACACATCCAAATCAACTAAAGAATGGCTTCACCAGAAAAAGACTGAGTGTAGGTTTTCCCAATAAAAATCTACCAAATGTCCAAACAAGGAGTCCATGGCTGACGCGTGTCTTCATTTAAGAAAGTTTCTTCCCAGTAATGCCTTTTTTTTTGTAGATTTTTTTTTTTTTTTTACAAAAATAATAAATACAAAACGATAAGGTACATTGTTGTTCAATAAAAAGTCCACGGCATGTATTCCACAGCACAGCACAGAATTTTTCTTGCACGGTCAGAGAACCGTGAGACTCCTGCCTCTCACAGGCACACTCTCTCCCCAACTACGGTGTCATGACTAGGTCAGAATTCTTAAAGCGACAGGCGCACCTTTGAATCAGAAGTTACAACGCAATAACATTGTCCAACCAAAACATTTCTATGTAAACATAAATCATGTACTGTGGTACATCACCAGAGGTAAAACTGCTGATAATAGTGCAAATAATAATAACAATAATAATTCAAAACAAAGTTCCATGTTCCAGTAGTCCTTAATCAGGAACTCAATATAAAATACATGGACGTGTGCATATGGCACCTACATTACCGGCCCCTAATTGTTCTAATAGTGCAATAACACAGAACAATTACCACACTTCTAAATCCTATACTACATATTTGTAACACTGAAACTATACGTTACACCTCATGAACAAACATTCACTGTGTCAAACATTGAACAAAATGCCCAAATGCATATCAAAGGTGCTACTTAGGCACATTAAAAGTCCATTGCCTTTCAACCAATTTTGAAAAGGATATAACGTCCATTGGCGATACTTCTTCGCAGCAGGGAAAGAAAGAGAAAGATAGAAAAGAGAGATAGAGAGACAGATAGAAATAGAGTCAGAGGTTGCTAGCACATGACTCATCGAAGGGGCTCAGTCTTTACCACCAGCCCATTCTGATTCCACAAGTAGACAGATCTTTGTTATGGGTCTGTCAAGAACATTAGTCTTTGTCTTTATTCGCACTCTGCGAACAAACCCTTTCTTGTCTGGAACTGTCTCGATGATCTTTCCCATTATCCATGAATTTCTTGGCGCACAGTTGTCCACAAGGAGCACCACATCCCCTTCTGCAAAGTTTCTGGAAGCAGTGGCCCACCGCTGACGCTCCTGGAGTTGAGGAAGGTACTCTTTTATCCACCTCTTCCAGAAGAGATTAGACATATACTGCACCTGCCTCCATCTGCGGTGTGTGTAGACGTCCTCCCTGTTGAACAATCCTGGAGGTAAAGAGGGTTTTGTCTTGAGCAACAGGAGATGATTTGGCGTCAGCGCCTCCAAGTCGTTTTGGTCACTTGATGCCCTTGTGATGGGGCGACTGTTGATGATCGCCTCCGCCTCACATAAGGAGAGTGTGAAGACTTTCTTCATCAAGGATTTGTTCTCTCACAGTGGAATTCAGCACTTTCCTAACTGATCTTATCAAGCGCTCCCACGCACCACCATGATGTGAGGCAGCAGGAGGGTTGAACGACCACTTAATTGCATGTTGTTGGAACAGATGCTGAAACTGTGCGGAGTTCCAATCAGCAATGGCTTCCTTCAGCTCACGATTGGCTCCAATGAAATTTGTTCCATTATCAGAGCGAATCTCCTTCACTTGCCCTCTCCGCGCTATGAAACGCCTGAGTGCATTTATGCACGAATCTGTGTCTAATGAAGCAGCAAGTTCAAGATGCACAGCACGTACGGCTAAGCAAGTGAAAATGACTCCATATCTTTTTATAAGGCCTCGTCTGTGCTTCACGTGAAGTGGACCAAAATAGTCCACGCCCACTCTCGTGAAGGGCGGGTCATCTGGCAACACTCGCTCTGCTGGGAGATCAGCCATAAGTTGTTTCCCTACATTTCCATGTAAGCGGCGACAAGTCACACACCTTCCAATAGTCTTTCGGATAGCCATGTTGGCACTGGGAATCCAAAACTTCTGACGCAATTCAGAAAGCATGTGGTTGCGCCCTGCATGCCCAGCTTCGACATGAATCCTGTGAAGTACTATTTGAGCAACGTGAGAGTCTCTAGGGAGGATGACTGGCTGCTTACTGTTCTCTGGCATTGCAATGGCTGCTACGTTTCACATTCTGGCCTTTGAGCAAAGCTGACATTTCCTCAGAAAATTTCTCCTTCTGACAGAATCTGATGATGTGAAGCTCTGCCTTGTCCAAGTCTTCCACTGAAATGTGCGTATTCTTAGAGCTTTCTTTGATGCTGTCCATGTGACTTTGAATCAGCTGTTGACTACTGTCTTCCTTGTTTGCTGCGCGTTGCTCTTTGCGTTTTTGACAGAGACGCCAAAGTAAGGCTTTAAGCTTCAAGAACCACGCCACACTTCGCTTCAGCTTCAACCACGATGAAAGGTGACTGATCAGTTTCTTGAATGCAGTCGAATTATCTTCAACAATTATGCCGTTTACTGTGACTCTTTTGACTTCAGGGTCGTCTGAAGTCATTTCTGCATTGTTCAATGGAGTCTTTGGCCAGCACTCAACTGGACCGTAAAGAAATTCTGGGCCTGACACCCAACTTGTGTTCTTCAAGAATTCTTCCACCTTTTGACCTCTTGAAGTGCAGTCAGCGGGATTCTTGTCTGTGCCAACATGTCTCCACTGTTCCACACCCGAGCCTTTCAGAATAACAGAAACTCTGTTAGCTACAAAGGTACGGAAACGTGTAATTTCATTTTGAAGGTACTTCAGCACGACTGTACTGTCAGTCCAGAAGGTCGATTTAGCAAGGTCCATTTGCAGCTCTCTTCTCAGGACACCATCCATCTTCACAGCTACTGTAGCAGCGGTCAACTCCGTACGTGGAATGGTAGGCGGCCTGAGAGGGGGCCACTCTGGACTTGCCCATCATGAATGCACAGTGGATCTTGCGATCAGTGCTTCACAGAAGAAGGTAACTGACTGATCCATAAGCATACTCACTCACATCAGCGAAATGATGTAGTTCTGCTAATGCATAGTGTTCAAGTCCTTCGGGCTTCACACATCTCGGGAAAGAGAAGTGCTCCAAAGCAGGAAGACTGTCTAACCAGTCACACCACCGCTTCTTAATGTGTTCAGGTAAGTTGTCGTCCCACCCGATTTTCAATCTGCATAAGTCCTGCATGATTGTCTTTGCTGGCAAAACTACAGGCGCCAGAATGCCTAATGGGTCATAAACTGAACCGATGACTGACAGTAAGCCTCTCCTTGTGAAAGGGCGGTCTCTGATGGTGATTTTAAACTTGAACGCGTCTGACTCGACACACCAGTTGAGACCAAGGGCTCTCTCCAAGGGAAGGTCATCTTGGTCAAGATCCAAGTTTTTCATCTCCTTGGCCAGTTCCGACTTTGGGATGGAGTCGAGCACCTTTCTGCGATTGCTCACCCATTTGTTGAGACGAAAGCCTCCATAAGCACAGATTTTTATGAGATCTTGACACAATGTTATGGCTGCCTCCTCTGTAACAACAGACTTGAGGCAATCATCCACATAAAAGTTCTGTAGGACTGTATCCATAACTTCAGCTTTGAACTGTCCACTTTGATCCTGAGCGCACCTCCTCAACGCAAAACTGGCACAGCTAGGTGAGGATGTGGCTCCAAACAAATGAACAGTCATCTTGTGTTCAGCCAAAGCTTGATTGTAGTCCCCGCCTGGCCACCATAGAAATCGTAGTAGATTGGAGTCATCGTCTGGCACTTTAACCTGGTGGAACATTGCTTCCACGTCCGCCATGATAGCAACAGTGTTATGTATGTGGGGTTTTTGGACTGCTTTGTGTGCTTGTGGTGTGTTTCCTTCTGCCTCCTGTGGGAGGTTCCTTTTTAGAGTGGAGGCTACCTGCTGACTGGAGGCTGACACACCTGCACCACATTTCTCATCATCACTCCTTTTAAGCCGGAGCAGGGCTTCACTTCGACGCTGGATTGTTCCACCTTCTGTGATAACGCTCTCGCTGCTGTGTTCACAATTTCCGTGTTTAAACTCTTGCTTATCTTGTGTGCTTTTCTAGTGACCCTTGTGCTCCGTTGTTTTCTGCTCCAGATACTCACCCGTGTACCGGATTTCTCCTCCAGCCAGTAACCTGCCAGCCACGCCGCTCTGCCTCCACTCCTCAACTTACCGGACAGCCTTTTGACTTACCTTTTGTTTAATTCTCATTAAATCAACTTTAAACCGCTCTCCGCTTCTGGTCTGCTTCTGGGTCCTCTTTTTCTCAAACAGAGACATAACAGAACAATCCAGCCAGCATGGACCCAGCCGACCCAGGTGCCATTACTAAAGCTCTCAGTGCCCAGGGGATCATCGTGGGGAAGCATGACTCGCAAATTCAGGAGATGGTGGACACCCTTCGCGACCTATCTAACAGCATGGCCAGGATGCAGACTCAACTTAGTCTACTCACTCCTGGCTCAGCAGGCTCAGAAGGAACTCCACCAGGCCTCCCTGGCTGCCGGATCAACTGTTTCAACCCCACGTGAGCCTTTTGTTCCTACCCCTGAGTCTTATGCTGGTGATTTAGGTTCGTGCAGTCGTTTCCTTTTTCAGTGTTCTATTGTGTTTGTACAGCAGCCCTCCTCGTACTCATCTGATAACGCCAAGATTGGTTATGTGGTAAATCTTCTTCGTGGCAAAGCTAGTGATTGGGCTACTGCGCTTTGGCAAGCTAATTCACCGGTTCTCCAGTCTTTTGATTCTTTCATAGCTGAAATGAAGAAAGTTTTTGACCATCCTGTTCAGGGCCAGGAAGCGGTTAAACGCCTTTTAGACCTTCGCCAGGGCTCACAGTCAGTGGCGGCCTACTCTGTTGACTTCCGCATCTTGGCTGCAGCATCAGGTTGGGATAGCCTAGCCCTTAAGGGGATTTTTTACAAGGGTCTAGCTGCTGAGAAAATTAAGGACGAACTCTCCCTTAGGGATGAACCAGATTCGCTAGACTCCTTAAACTCCTTGGCCATAAGAATAGACAACAGACTCAGAGAACGACAAAGGGAAAGAGGGACTTTGATGCCTAAGTTAGCCCAACCAGCTAGTGCTAGTCCTCCTCTACCCCTGTCTTTTGCTCCCTCCCCACACTCACCTCCGCCAGTAGCTCTGCCTTCGGTTTCTGAGGAACCCATGCAGCTTGGCCAGGGCTAAGCTCTCCCCAGCCGAGAGGCTTCGGAGAATGCAGGGCAGGGTAAACTTGTGTTTGTACTGTGGATGTTCAGGCCACCTTTTGGCATCCTGCCCAAAAGCCTCGGCTCACCAATAAACGAGGGGGTTTTGGTGAGCCGAACCCCTTCCCTCTCCACTTCACTCGATACCTCCAAGCAGCTAACTGTCCCTGGAATTTTGTTACTGCGTCAGTCGTCTCTGCCTCTCTCGGCCCTTATAGACTCTGGAGCTGATGATAATTTTATTGATGCAGAATTGGCCTCCCAAGCTAACCTAACTTTCGAGCCCCTAGTAACCCCTAAGATTGTAAACGCTTTGGACGGTAGATTACTAGCTTCGGTAACACACCAAACCACTCCAGTATCCTTGTTGTTGTCAGGAAACCATCGCGAAACACTCTCTCTGCTAGTTATCTCCTCTCCTTCCTATCCCCTGGTGCTTGGTCTCCCCTGGTTAAAGGCTCACAACCCCAACATAGACTGGTCTACCTGTACTATAACCAGTTGGAGCCCCTTCTGTCTCGCTAACTGTCCTCCATTCAGCCAGCCCTTCACCTCCCCCCTTGGTACCTACCATCTCAGAAGTTCCAGACCTCTCTTCTGTTCCCTCAGTCTACCACGACCTGGCTCCCGTCTTCAGCAAAGCAAAGGCCACCTCCCTTCCCCCTCACAGGCCCTACGACTGCCCCATTGACCTGCTCCCTGGTGCTTCTCTGCCCTACCAGCAGACTTTACAATCTCTCTCGGCCTGAAAGAGAGGCCATGGAAAAATATATTAGTGAATCTCTGGCCGCAGGCCTGATCAGACCCTCCTCATCTCCACTCGGCGCTGGATTCTTTTTTGTTGAGAAGAAGGACAAGACCCTTCGACCGTGCATCGACTTCCGTGGGTTAAATGACATCCACCATTAAAAATAAGTACCCTCTGCCTCTCATTGATCCCGCCTTCGAGCCCTTTCATCAAGCAACCATTTTTAGCAAACTGGACCTGAGAAATGCCTACCACCTTGTCCGCATCAGAGAGGGAGATGAGTGGAAGACCGCCTTTCAACACCCCCCTTGGACACTTTGAGTACCAGGTAATGCCTTTTGGCTTAACCAATGCCCCTGCTGTTTTTCAAGCCATGATAAATGACGTCCTCCGGGACATGCTCAACCGTTTCATCTTTGTATATCTCGACGACATCCTCATCTTCTCTCGTTCTCTCCCTGAACACACCCAACACGTCCATGCCAGGTCCTCCAACGCCTACTGGAAAACCAACTCTTCGTGAAGGCAGAAAAATGTGAATTCCATGTCTCCAAGGTCAGTTTTCTTGGCTTCATTATCGCTCCTGGGCAACTTCATCCAGACCCCTCCAAAATAAAAGCAGTAGAAAACTGGCCCACTCCCTCCACTCGTAAAAAACTGCAACAGTTCCTAGGCTTTGCCAACTTTTTATCGCAGGTTCATTCGCAACTACAGTAAGGTAGCGGCACCCCTCACCTGTTTAACTTCCACTACCAAGCCATTCCTCTGGACCCCTGAGGCTGAGAGGGCATTCACCCTGTTAAAGTCACTGTTCACCAGTGCTCCCATCCTCTCTCACCCTGATCCCTCACTCCAGTTCATTGTTGAGGTTGACGCTTCAGAGACAGGGTATTGGAGCGGTTCTATCCCAACGCTGCACCTGTGGATCAAAAGGTTCATCCCTGTGTTTTTTTTCTCTCGTCGCTTAACTCCTGCTGAAAGGAATTATGATGTGGGGAACCGTGAGCTTTTGGCAGTAGTCCTGGCATTGCAAGAATGGCGGCACTGGCTGGAGGGAGCTAAGCAACCTTTTCTGGTTTGGACTGATCACAAGAACTTAGCCTACCTGCGCTCCGCAAAGCGCCTCAACCCTCGCCAAGCCCGTTGGGCCCTGTTCCTGAGCAGGTTTGAGTTCACCCTCACCTACCGCCCCGGCTCACATAACACCAAGCCTGATGCGCTCTCCCGACAGTTCTCTCTAGACACCTCACCATCTGAGCCAGCCAGTATCCTTCCTCCCTCGTGCATAGTTGGAGCTGCATCGTGGGATATTGAAACCAGAGGTCCAAGAAGCCCTGAAGGATCACCCAGCACCCAACAACTGTCCCAAAGACCGACTGTTTGTCCCCAGTAACCTTCGCTCTCTTGTGCTCCAGTGGATCCACACCTCTAAATTCAGCTGTCACCCTGGCATTCGTCGGACCCTCTTCCTCCTTCAGCAACGCTTCTGGTGGCCCAGGATGGCTCAAGACACCCAGGAATACATCAATGCCTGCTCTGTCTGTGCCCGTGGCAAATCCTCTCACCGACCGTGCTCCAGCTGGTTTCCTCAAACCCCTTCCTATACCTCACCGCCCTTGGTCTCATATTGCTGTGGACTTCGTCTCTGGTCTCCCACCATCCCAAGGTAACACTGTCATCCTAACTGTAGTTGATCGTTTTTCAAAGAGTGTCCATTTCATTCCCCTCCCCAAGCTCCCTTCAGCACTGGAAACGGCTAGTCTGCTGCTGACAGATCACGTCTTCCGCCTCCATGGTCTACCTACTGACATTGTTTCTGACTGAGGTCCCCAGTTCACTTCTCAGGTATGGACAGCTTTTTGCAAAGCACTTGGTGCAACTCCCAGCTTGTCGCTCTGGTTATCATCCACAGTCCAACGGCCAGACAGAGCGGGCCAACCAGAGCCTGGAGACTGCTCTCCGCTGCGTTGCTGCACGTAACCCAGCCTCCTGGAGCACGCAGCTAGCCTGGGTGGAATATGCACACAACTCTCTCTCTAACTCCTCTACAGGTATGTCCCCATTTATGGCTGCTAACGGCTTTCAACCTCCCCTTTTCCCCAGTCAGGAGGAGGACACGGCTGTTCCCTCCGTCCAAGCCCACCTCCGCAGATGCCGCTGGAGTCTGGCGCGCCGTTAGAGCCGCTTTGGTTCGTTCTTCCACTCGCAGCCAGAAGTCGGCCAACAAACTACGCCGCCCACCCGGTGCAGCCGGACTATCTACCGGGTCAAAAGGTGTGGCTCTCCTCCCGTGACCTTCCCCTGCAGGTTCCATCCCGCAAGCTGGCCCCTCGATACATCGGACCATATGTTGTGGAGAAGATCACCAACCCCTCCTCCGTCCGTCTCAAGCTGCCTCCTCTCTCTACGGATCCACCCTACCTTCCACGTCCCTCCTCCTCAAGCCATTCACTCCTCCTAGTGAGCTTTGCCCTTGCCCGCCCTCCGACTCCCCTCCTCCCCCCCAGCTCATCGATGGACACCCAGCATACTCGGTTAAGGAGGAGGTGCTGGACGTTCGGCGCCGGGGTCATGGCTAGCTACCAATATCTGGTTGATTGGGAGGGGTACGGTCCGGAGGAGCGCTCTTGGATCTCTCGCAAACTCATTTTGGATAATGTACTGTTGAGAGACTTTTATTCTAAGCATCCTGATAAGCCTGGTCGGCCGCCAGAAAGGGCGTCCGTTAGAGGGGGGGCCAGGGGGTACTGTTATGTATGTGGGGTTTTTGGACTGCTCTTGTGTGCTTGTGGTGTGTTTTCCTTCTGCCTCCTGTGGGAGGTTCCTTCTTTTTAGAGTGAAGAGGCGTGGCTACCTGCTGACTGGAGGCTGACACACCTGCACCACATTTCTCATCATCACTCCTTTTAAGCCGGAGCAGGGCTTCACTTCGACGCTGGATTGTTCCACCTTCTGTGGTAACGCTCTCGCTGCTGTGTTCACAGTTTCCGTGTTTAAACTCTTGCTTATCTTGTGTGCTTTTCTAGTGACCCTTGTGCTCCGTTGTTTTCTGCCCCAGATACTCACCCGTGTACCGGATTTC
This sequence comes from Scortum barcoo, assembly GCA_023238725.1. NCBI lineage: Eukaryota > Metazoa > Chordata > Actinopteri > Centrarchiformes > Terapontidae > Scortum > Scortum barcoo. The sequence goes on along the minus strand of CM041549.1, from coordinate 8,415,009 downwards.
TCCTCCAGCCAGTAACCTGCCAGCCACGCCCACGCCGCTCTGCCTCCCTCCACTCCTCAACTTACCGGACAGCCTTTTGACTTACCTTTTGTTTAATTCTCATTAAATCAACTTTAAACCGCTCTCCGCTTCTGGTCTGCTTCTGGGTCCTCTTTTTCTCAAACAGAGACATAACAAACAGGTTCTTGTCTGAATCGAATGACAACACCAATTAAACTTAAACTGCTGGTCAGGTCAGGGCCTCGCAAGAGTTGATCGTTTAAGGATGTGCCCTGGTAGGATGCTGCACAGTCAAACACAACTCTAAGTTTCTGCTTTACAGGATGATACACTGCATGATGCGGTATATACCACAGCTTTCCTTCCTTGTGTGTCAATTCTTCATCAGACAATCGCACAGCATAGCTCTTTTGAATGATGTCTTCCATGAAATCAGTGTATTCCTTGTGACAGCAGTCATTCTTGATAAATTTACGTCGCAGGTTTTGTGCTCGCTGTTCTGCGATTATTCGATTGTCTGGCATGTTGACCAAATCATTCCTCAAGGGCAAACATATGCTGTAGTGGCCGTTGATCCATTTTGCAGATTCCGTGACCTTGTCCATAAACTGATGATCCTCTCTGGACATCTCCACTTCATCATGTTTCCCTCCCTCTGGGAAATCCATATGAAACTGCTGCATCCACATGTTCTCTAGACTGGCCACTGAGATCCTGTTTGCCGTGACTTTAGTGGGTTTTCTTTTACCTGTGTGACTGTAGTTTTCCCTCAAGGGTCCGTTTACAGTCCAACCGAGCTTGGTCCTTACGGCGTACGGTCCATTACCGACACTGCTCACGACCTCCCACGGCTCCATAGCTTTCAGCACATTTGCTCCAATGAGCAATTCAATGTCTGCTTGAATTTGAGGCAGTTTTACATCTTTAAGGTAAGACCACCGTTCAAGATCCCTTTGTTGTGGTATATTTTCTTTTCCTACAGGTATTGTTCCTCGCGTGAAGGTATCTGGAAGATCGATGTACTCTTCGCCATTCAGACTGCTGACCTCCAAGCCAGACACCAGGTAAGTACTGGCAGGCCTTTCTTCACTCATAGTTCGCAGCAGTATGTCAGTTTTTCTTCCAGTCAGCTTCAATTTGTTCATCAATGCCTCCGTACAAAACGTGGCTGTGCTTCCCGGGTCCAGGAAGGCATATGTCTGCACCTTTACACTTCCCTTCTTGGCTTTCACTTGGACAGGGACAATTGAGAGTATGCAGTCATCTTCCCCGGCCCCAGTCAGCTCGTGCTGCTTGATCTCAGCACAGATGAATGCACTCAAGACTGTCTGTCCATCACAGTTATCCGCCGTCTTCTCTGAATCATGTGTAGCAGTGTAGGATGTGTTAATGAACAGACCTGGCAGCTCATCTTAGCCTTGCAGAGTTTGCTCATGTGGCCATGCTTCAGACAGGAAAAACAAAGCCCTTTAACTTTAAGGAACTCCAGTTTCTCTTTATATTTCACGTAACTTGAATGGAAGCTTTGCTACAACGGCCTTCAAATTTGCAACATTATCTAATTCTTCCATATAGCTCACGTCGGACATGGTGTTGCAGCATGCAGTCAAAAACAATGAAAAGGCATTTAAAGCCTCCGCATCCTCTGGCTTAACAAGCGTCCAGTTCAAAACTTTGTTCATATAGGCTTTAGCAATCTTGTAATCATTTCCAAAATGCTCTTTAAGGAGCTGTCTGGCTTTACAGTAGCCTGCTTCTGGCTTCATGTGAAGGCAACTCTTTACTAGTTCTTTCAATTGTCCACTGGTGAATTGCTCTAAGAAATAGAGCCGATCTTTAAAGCTTTTAGTGCGGGACTCTACACCGTGTTCAAAGGCTCGCACAAACAAGTTGTAGTCTAAGGGATCGCCACTGAAAGTAGGGATGTCTAGCGGGGGCAATGTCATCATTTTCTGTTGTTTCATCATTAACTCAGTTATGTTGTTTTGGCGTGTCATGACACTGCATAGTGCTTCCACGGTATAATCATCCGCTACGTGATTACCATTGGATCGTTGTACAGCAGTAGACTGGGGCTGAAGCAATCTGAATTCACTATTGTGTCCATTGTCCATAGTAATGACTGGATTTTGATGTGTTGGTGGTGGTAGATATCCAGAGTCAATAGTCATTACACCTGCACGACTTGTATGTGATAAGCGTTCATTTTCATAATTTTGCAACACTTTGAGTTTAGCATCAGAAGCTGCAAGGGCAGTTTTCAGGTCTAGAGATTCTCTCTTTGCTTTTAATTCAGCTTCTTGGCGTTCAAGATCTTGCTTTTCTTCTAAAGCTGCAGCCCTTGCAAGTAATGCAGCTCTCTCTACTTCAGCTTTGATGCGCGCGGAGGAAGTAGTGGAAACTTTACTACCAACGTCAGATCCACGCCTTCTACTCTTATTGCTTTGTGCAGCAGACACCATCGATACACTGTCCGTGGGATTTATCTCTGCGTCGCAGTCTTTAGCCTGAATGGCGCGCTCCTCAGCCTCCTTTACCCACATTTCCACATGTTGCATGAAATCACGGATGTGCATTAGTTTAGGCTCATACCATGAACGCTGGTCCCTCTCTAATTCCTCTTCATTTAGTAGTTGTTTTAAAGCATAATTTATCACAATCCGCCTAGCGCATCCTGATAATCCAAACGTAATTTTCGTTTAACTTTGTTTACATTAGCATCGTCTTCCATTAGCCGTTCGAGGTCGTTAGCTTGGCTAGTTATCTGACCTAGCTTAGCCTTCCTAGATTGAGTTAGTCGGTGCACTTTTTCCTCAACGGCCTTCTCAGTCATTTTAGGTTCTCGTTTTCTTAGCTCCTCATGCTCTTCTTCCATATCGACAGGTTTCAAGACTTAGCAATGCAACGTTTCACTGCTTACAAGTAGCTGCTTGTTTATGTTCAGTCCCTAAAGCACGGGTTACCTTCGACCGAAAGCCTCGCTAACGTCATCCTTTTAAGCAGTTCACGGTTCCATCAAGTCTTCCATCCTTTCCAAACGTCCTTTTTTCAGAAGGAGTAGGGGTTTTCTGACTAAAAATGTAGTTTTTCCCAATAAAAATCTACCAAATGTCCAAACAAGGAGTCCATGGCTGACGCGTGTCTTCATTTAAGAAAGTTTCTTCCCAGTAATGCCTTTTTTTTTGTAGATTTTTTTTTTTTTTTACAAAAATAATAAATACAAAACGATAACGTACATTGTTGTTCAATAAAAAGTCCACGGCATATATTCCACAGCACAGCACAGAATTTTTCTTTGCACGGTCAGAAAACCGTGAGACTCCTGCCTCTCACAGGCACACTCTCTCCCCAACTACGGTGTCATGACTAGGTCAGAATTCTTAAAGCGACAGGCGCACCTTTGAATCAGAAGTTACAACGCAATAACATTGTCCAACCAAAACATTTCTATGTAAACATAAATCATGTACTGTGGTACATCACCAGAGGTAAAACTGCTGATAATAGTGCAAATAATAATAACAATAATTCAAAACAAAGTTCCATGTTCCAGTAGTCCTTAATCAGGAACTCAATATAAAATACATGGACGTGTGCATATGGCACCTACACTGAGGTTTTGGAATGGCCCAGAGTCCAGACCTGAATCCGACCGAACATCTGTGGGGTGATCTGAAGAGGGCTGTGCATAGGAGATGCCCTCACAATCTGTCAGATTTGGAGCAGTTTTGCAAAGAAGAGTGGGCAAATATTGCCACATCAAGATGTGCCACGCTGATAGACTCTTACCCAAAAAGACTGAGTGCTGTAATTAAAGCCAAAGGTGCTGGAACAAAGTATTAGTTTAAGGGTATGCATATTTATGCAAACAGGTTATTTTAAGTTTTTATTTTTTATTTTTCCCCTGTAAAGGTTTCAGTTTGTTTTTCAATTGCGTTGTACAGGTTATAGGTCACATTAAAGGTGGAAAAAGTTGTGAAATTATTTATCTTGGTGTCATTTTTTTACATCACAAACACCTGGCATTTAAACAGGGGCGTGTAGAGTTTTTATATTCACTGTATATAGCTTGCAAGCTCCCTTTCCAATTGCTCAAGTGGAGGGCCCTCATAAGGTCCTTGAAAGTATAGCACAGGCATGGGTCGACCCATAAGCATTTCATGAGGCATGAAGTGTGTGGTTCTGTTAGTTTGGATTCTCATTGACATTAATGGTAATGTGAAGGCATCTAGCAAATTATTTCGACCATCTGCCATGGCTATTTTTGCTTTCAAAATTCTATTAGCCTGTTCAACTGCTCCTGATGACTGAGGGTGGTAAACACATCCAAACGTATGTTTTATCACTAGCATCTTAAATACTACCTTCACTGATTTTGTAACAAAGTCTGGGCTGTTTTCTGAACTCATGGTATCTGGTATGCCAGATCTAGGAAAAACTTATATGCATAGAAACTTTGCCACTGATCTAGCATTTGGCCCTCGGGTGGATGTTGCTTTCACCCATCTGCTGAGAAGACAAACCAAATATGCTCATGTCCAGTTAGTCAATCATTAGATGTTTAAACAGACCATCTGGTGGAGGAATGTGTACATTTGGAGCTGAAAGAGACTTTCTGATGTTATACTTTGGATAGAGTTCTACATGAATGTGAAGTGTGTGCATAGTTGCTGCCAAAAATGGTGACCAGCACACAGCACGAAGATGCTTTGTCACTTCTCCCCTTGCACCGTGGTCAGAACCATGTGCATTTTTAATAGCAAAACACAGGAATGAGATTTTTACATGGCCCTTCTGTGGGCCCTCTTGTGTGTCCTGTATCTCTCCTCTTTTAATCCATACAGTTTTTTCACCTAGATCTTATCTTTCCTGTGCCATAATGAGGGAGGGCAAAGTCACAAGTAGGGCCAAATTTTCTGCTACTAGCAGAGGTCCTATTGCTGTCCCTACAGCTGCACACCTGGCTGCTTCATCTGACAGATTACCCTGAGCAATCAGGGTATTTGTTTTTTGATGTGCAGGATACTTGATAATGGCTTGAGCTGCCTGCAGGTGCATGGCTTCCAGTAACAGGAAATGTCGTTTCCATGAGGGATAGGTGTGTCATTATCTCTCCGAAAACCTCTCTGTTAGGATATTTCCATAAACATGGCAGACGCTAAAAGCATAAGCTGAATCAGTGTTGACATTAAGGTGCTTTCCTACTGCTAGTTTACAAGCTGCTGTTAATGCTTTAAAAATTGATCACCCATGTTTTCCCCAGCATGCAGAAATTAAAGCCTGGATTTCTGTGAAAGTAGTTCTATCGTCATTAACTTGTACAACACTGTAGCCGGCATGATGTTGCATCTCTGAAACAAGAACCACCTACAGACAGCGTTAGGTCTGCTGTAGTTCACTTAAAAGCGTCAGTGTTTTGAACACAGTCATAAGGAGCTCCATTCACTGATAACACCATCCTCGTAGCAGGGTTAATGGTGTTACAGCACTGAATAGTTAATTCATAATTCAATAGGTGCAGACAGTATTACATCATAGCCAGTTTTTCTGGTTTGGTCAAAACAAACAATGGACTTGTAAGCAGTACATGTAATTGATGTGACATACATAGCATCACTGTGCCATTGTTAATGAAGAGGCCTCTTAGAATGCAAAAACTGCTGCTACCAGGCCCTGATAAGGGAGGCAAGCTTGACTCCACATTATCTGATTTAGTACTGTAGTAAGCCAGTGGCTGCTTGCCAACTATTGTGTCATGCATCAGCACAGCATTTGCATAGCCTTACCTCCCTACAACATATAGGTGAAAACGCTTGGTTTCCTAGTGCAGGCGCTGTCTGCATTCCCCCCTTCAAAGTTTTGAAGGCTCTCTCAGCCTCTCCTGTCCATTGCAATCAGGCAGCATTATTTGTCTGTCCCGCTGCTTTGATCATTTTCTTTACTGACCTTGTGCCTTCTATCTGCTAGTGCTGTCAGCACAGCTATTGAGTCCATCTCACATTGTTCTTTAGTTGGACTGCAGATCAGCAGATCTTCCACTTACTGCGGTACTGGGCTGGGGACATTTAGATGTTGCAAATCTTGTGCCATTTGAGTGTTGCTTTTTAAGTGGAAAAAATCGGTGTTAGAGGGACTATTGACTTTTACTTGTAAAATCCCAGCTTTGAGCAGACCCTCCGTTATAGTTCTAATATCTTATTTAACATGTTGCTTAAAGGGATACTGTTCAAGATAACGTAGACTTGTGCCTGGTTTTAATTTTATGACTGGCTCTACTATTTTGACTGGCCCGACATCTGTTTTGTGTTTTGACCATAGTTCCTGTGGTACTTCACTAAGGAGAGATTCCTGTTTTGAAGTCAATAATGCTTGTGTTGGAAGCCTAGAATTTACTAGGACTTTGCTGCAGTTACCTCATCATAAGTTTTTGAAGATATTATGATGAGCTGTCTGTGACTGACTGGTGTCCAGTCCAGGGTGTACCCTGCCTCTCTCGCCCAAAGATAGCTGGGACAGGCTCCAGCACCCCTGCAACCCTGTGTGTCCTCAGGATAAGCAGGTTTAGAAGATGGATGGATGGATGGATGGATGGATGGGTGGGTGGGTGGATAGGTGGATGGATAGATGGGTGGATGGATGGATGGATGGATGGATGGATGGATGGATGGATGATGAGCTGTCTAGAGGACACATGAAGACATTTATTACCAAATGACTGCCATTCTCTCACTTGAAACCCGACCTTCACCACTGGTCCTAGCTGAGTCTTCAGTTATCAACACTGATGGTGTGACAGCTGCTGCTGCTCTTTGTGGTCCTATGTCGATGTCTTGGCTGAGAATGGAGAATTGTACTCAATTAGTTCATCCCCACAGGAGTAAAGCAGGGGTGCAACTATAAATCTTCCTGCAATTAACATTTCCTCCTCTTGGCACTGACCTCCCATTTCCCAGCATAGGGTGGCAGTGGTGTGGCTATGGCAGTTACTGGCTCTGGTTGATCTGATTGTGCAGGGGCTGGAGCCCAGGTGAGGTGTCACAGCCATGGTAGGTGGGTTCTGAGCCTGTGCTTCTGTTATCACCGGCACTTGATCATGGTCTTATTTTTTTTCTTTTTTCTGTTTGGATAATTCTCCCTGCTGTAGCTGTGTCAGTTTGTTGGCCAGCTGTTTGTTTTGTTCTTCTATATTATGTTTCTATGTTTCTGTTTCCTGTATGCTTCCATGTGATGGGTTATGTACTCTGAGAACAGCAGCCACTCCATCTTCATCAGTCCCACCACAACATCAAGGTGCCTCTGTACTTCTAGTGGCATGGCTTTTTTCACTATCAGCATAAACAGACTCTGTGCCATTTGGTTTGAGTTCCAGGCTTCCCCGGTTTCATCTCTCCATTTACACTGAATTAAGTACAAATTTGGCAAGACAGTCATCATCTTTCAGGACTTTAACTTCTAGCTTAGATGGATCCATTTTCTCAGCATATTGTTTTCTGAACTCTGCCCAGATTTTATTGCGATGTCCTCCAAATCCCAAATTAATTATTTCCCTTCCCCTCATAAGTTTCATGTTTGGGTCTAACCCGCCTCCACCCTCACTGGGAGTGGAATGTCTCATTGTGGGTGTTTTACATGCTCTGCCTTCACTGTAACATCATCCATTGCCATTATCCTCCTCCCCTCTTTCAGAGCTGGATGACCTTTCTTCCAAATCCATATTCTCCTTGTCCCCCTTTTTTACATCTTTCTTGCAATGATAATGTAAATTTTCCCTCTAATTTACATTCATGAGCCAACTTACTCCCCCTTAGCAGGTATTGTCCCATTCGGGTTTGCTTGTCATTGTGTGGATACACATTCTTGTTGTCACTATAGGGTAATCATTTTCCATTGCAAAAGGGCATGTCTTTTTCGTTATGTCTTCCTTTCTTTGGAGTGTTGTGCGCTAAGAGGAGCTGGTCTGGTTATCGGCAGAAATTAATAATCATTAAGATTCATTGTTATATTCCTAATTACTAAATACAAATACAAAGGGACCGATAACCAAGAACTCTTCATCTTCTTCTTCTTCTTCATCCGCTTGGTCCGGGACCGGGTCGCGGAGGCAGCAGTCTGAGCAGAGATGCCCAGACTTCCCTCACCCCAGACACTTCCTCCAGCTCTTCCAGGGGGGACCCCGAGGCGTTCCCAGGCCAGCCGAGAGACATAGTTTCTCCAGCGTGTCCTGGGTCTTCAAGAACTCTTGAATATATATATAATATATATTTAGCCAAAACAGTCTCAAGTGGTCCACTTATGAGTGAACCATGAAGGGTTGAATCCGAGCACTGACCCACAATCCAGCTGTTATTAAGGAAATATATGCACAATAACTACAGAAAATGACCATTTAACATAAACAGAATTTATTGACAGTAATAATATCAATTATAATCAATACCATTCCTAATCAACAAATATCTATTATGTACTCTATAATGGTGCATGTGATGTCTGTGTGTGTGTGTGCGTGCGTGTGTGTTTGTAGGTGTGTATGTGTGTGTGCGTGTATGCCTCCACGTGTAGTGGCTCTCAATGGAGAGGTGTGAAACTATGTCTCTAATGCCCCTTGCCCTTCCACTAGTACCTACTACGGCTCGGCTAAACTAAAGCTGGCCTTACTCGACTCATTTCAAGGCTCGACTTCGACTCGACTCAGTTTTGGTTGTTTTCCATTACAATAGAGTACCACCTTAGCGTGGGTGGGGTCAGTCACCGTGTGCAACGCGGCGTCGAAACTCCAACGACGTCATTTGTTATGCGACACAAACACGAAACGACTACGGAGCAATGGAGGCCACCAGACAAAGAAATGTCTGCACCTCGTCGTTGCTCCGCGGGGTTGATTTCTGTGCAGCCATCTCTGATTGTGTTCGTTGTTGTTATTGCGTTTTAAAAATGGCGCGGTTGACTCTTATGAACGAGTCGCTCTCCTGACGCATCTAGTGACGTCAGGCCCTGGCCAATCAGTGGCCTGCCGTCTGCCGGCGTCACGTCCACATTTTCGGCTCGACTCAGCTCGCTTGGAACCCCGGCAGAGTAGGTACTACTGAAAAGTACCTGGTACCAGGTACTAACACGTAATGGAAACGCGTACAAACCGAGGCGAGTCGAGTCGAGTCGAGCCGAGTAGGTACTAGTGGAAAAGGGCCATAAGGGAATGTAGAAGCAGGATGGCTAAGCCGCTGCTAGTATGTGTGCCTTGATGGTGTGTGGGTGCTTTTATGTGTGTTAGTAGAAGGGGAAAAGAAGAAGAAAAAGGGGGCGCATGCAACAGGCTAAGAGACTCTTAGCAGCAATGAGTGCTTATCTCAACCACACAGTAGCAGGCGGATGAAGTGGTCTTCGTCGGGCCTGGCACTGGTCCTTTAAGATTAATTTTCGCTCATTAATCTTGGTCTGGACTGAAAAGTACCCCAAAGACTGTGGTGTGTGTGAATACTGCACAAAACATTATAACAGCAGGAGAACAACAGGGAACTACTCTAAAATAGCTCCGGTGTGAACTGGATGCGGCGGTCCTTCTTTCACCACAATAATAATGTTAACAAACCTACTCTAAAGTCTCTGCCCAGACACAAGCCTCTTACTTTGAGTCGTTTGATCTCTAAGTTGTTCCATCAGCGCATCGCTGGCTGAACGATGATGAACCGTTTCCTTCAGCAAGCTTGTTCCTAGGCGGCAGAGTTTACTTTACGAGGAGAGATGGGATGTGAAGTCCGGTGTCCTCTTGAGTTTGTTCAACCTTCCGCAAGCGGGTGTTGAGTTCAGCTGATGTTCGGCTGATTTCCAGATTCGGCGTGCGAGTTGAAGACTTGTGGCCAAAAATGAAAGGAAAATTTTAAAGAAGAAAAATTAAGCGTTTGGATGCTCCCTTTCAGTAGCCGGAGTCACAGGAGAAAAGCCCACAGGGGCTCTTACAGTAACATGGCACTGGGAATAAGCAATGAGAATTGGGGCGCTCCAGTTTACATCACCTGGGTGACATCATCACTGTTTCACAGGGGACCCCTGTGGTTTCTGTGGGGTTCCTCCAGTGAGAAGCCAGAGATTTGAATTCAAGCCAAACTTCACACGTAGGTGTGAGATGTTAGAATTTGGCGCACTTCTCTGAACAAAGGGCCATAAATCCCCCCCCCCCCTTCTTACTCTAGTCAGGCTCCTTAGGTTTCCATGTAGGCCTCTACAGGCTTTTCAGCTTCGTGTAGGCTTCTGTTGTTTTGAGCACATAGTCTGAGATCCCAACAGGAGTAAGGAGGTGGAAGTTCTGTCCATTCTGGTGCAGTAGGGGTGGGCCTCTGACATTCCTCTTTGTAGTCTGTAGAATATTTTTTTTCACTCTGCATCAATTCTTTCATAGCCCTGGCCATTGCTGCTGTCTGTTACATTCTTGCCTGAATCAGAGCAAGATCTCTCTTTGTTTAGCCCACTTTTTTCGAATCTGTTGCTCTCATCCTTGATTCTGTGATATTTAATACTGGCTTCCACCTCATCATAGCACGGCACATTGAAGGAATCTTCTTTTGGGCAATGCTGGCCTTTGGCTGTATTTTTGTGCCACATTTGCATGCATTTTAGAATGCGTTTTTTGTGATCTGCGTGCCGTCTGATGATTAATTCCAGTGGTGTTGCCATCTTTCCTGTTGATCGCCTTCTGATCTTACAATCCTCAGCTCCCATATTTGCTTATCTGCTGCTTACTGCTTGCAATCTAGGAATTTCTGACTCTTCTCAGTAAATTCTCCTGGGCCTAACAGATACACACAGCCATGTATTTATAACCTGCTAAAGATGGTTGCTAATGAACAGGGGTTCCCACAGAGCCACTCGTGCAGTGGGTACACAGCCCACAAAATAATAATAATTGTAATTCATTTTATTTAGACCATCTTACATGGTAGTCAAAGACGCTTTAAAGGTGAACAAAGAAAAAAAGTCTGCACACAAGGTACATGTGGAAACTCCTCTTGAACTGGGTTAGATCAACTCGACTCATCATCAGATTACTAAAATTATTAGATCCGCCAGTTAGTGATCAGCTGAAGTCTGAGATTAACTAATTGTTCATCCTGCCAGTGGTCTGCACATTTAACTTTTTTATGTGTGCTTGAACCAAAATTTGTTCTAATTCCCCTGTGTCTCTGCGTCTCCCTCTTGGCTAAGATTTTAAATTGTTCTAATCTGTCCTCACTGCTGCCCTCCTTATTCATTAACTGTAACCTTTCCCCAGGCCATCTGGTGTTCAACCCTAAGTCATCATACACAGCAAATTGCACATTTACTCTCCACTCCACAATTTTACACAGATCTCTCACAACATTCACACAAGTATATACATCTATTTACGCTGCTGTGTGGTTGAAAGCTCAAACACACCCAGATATATTTTTACACAATAATACTTAATATACACACATTATTGATTATTGATTTAAGTTTTTTACAAGTTTTTATATTACACCGCAGCTCTGGCCAGTTTGTCGCTGTCTGTAGGCCCCTTACGCACCCTTTTCCAGCGCCTCTCACTCACAACGTAAGGGATCCAGGTGCGATAATGCTAGTGTTCCTCTCAACCAAGCAGACCACCCTTCTACGACATCCAGCTCCTCTCGCTCACAACATAACAGATCCATGTGACGTATCACGGGTATTTTCTTTCTTATTTAACCCCCCACCCAAGCAAACCACACTTCTCCAACAGCTTCTCACTCGTGATGTAACACATCACACATTCATACTTATGTGGAGCACTTAAAACCAGATCTACTTACAAAATCCTTCACACACTTAATCCCATTCTTCACTTCCTCTTACCTTCTTACCCTCTCTGCACTCAACTTGATCATTGCAACCAAATTAGTCCTCCCACGAAAACCCCACTTACAAAAATCATTCTTTTTCACTCTCAAGCCCATCCTTAACTTAACCAACACAATAAGAAAAAGGAAATAATCGTGTTCAATGTGTCTTTAGGACCTCTAGTGGTCATAGGAAATGGTTGCCCTTCCATTGCAATTCATGTGCACGGGTAGGTGGCGAGCCTTCAGAGTACTGCCCTGTAAGCTCGCACCTGTTAGACATAGTGTCGCCAGCTCACAGACCACTTTGCCCTACTTGTAGTTGTCAGGAATGGCTCGTGTCATTATAGCTGCACAGGTCGGTATGAGGACACAGTCAACCTTTACCCAATTCAGAGTGTAGTTACTTAGTATACAGAATACATGCATTTGATGGATAATAATACACAACGATTACATGATTACACACTTTTAACCCTATTTAAAAACGCTTAGGGATACTGTCAACTATGCATAGGAAGAGGATTATATATGGTTCAATACAAAAAAGCAAGGAGAAGGTTTATGGTCATAAGCAAGAATGAATAAGATAGAGCATACTGGTCCCTGATTGCAGAAGTAAACATTAATTATTCTTGAACAAGTCACAGCATACCTAAGCATTGCTTTGCACCATGAAAGGTCTCTACCTTACAACCGTAAAACAAATTTGAAATTCCAGAAGTGCTACTTCACTCTTGTATTAGTTCAGGCAGCAAACTTGCCTGTGTCCTTCATTAAATTGACAGGTTCTGTATCAACACAGGCTTGCATGGTATCTGGCGATGTTTGGAATATCTCTTGCACATGCAGCAAACAACATGATTTGCATCAGAATAGCTGGTGCTGGCTGGTTTTCCTTAGTGGTAGAAAACCTGTGAGTTCAAGTTAATTTATTGCTAATCAATTATTGTTTTTCCTTGTTAAAGTATATGCCTTAATTATAATTAAAGAACAACTACTCTGAAGCATTGTTGTGATTGCTGTAGACGGGCTTCAGCGTCAAATGATACAGAAGCAAGTTATTTGATTCCCACTGTTTTTTCACCCATGGTGTAAGCGTAGCTTAGTGTCAGTAACATTGCACTAATGTGTTGTTACAGCTTGAGCTTGCAGCTTACCACCCCATGGCAAGAAGACTAGTTCCGTGGAACTCTGCCTTCAGGCATTATATACAGAGAACTGCTGGCATTTGCCACTCTCAAATGCACCTTTTAAGGGGTCAGCATTGCTGCTTCCTATGCTATAGAACCCTAAGGGTGTTCCCAGTAAAGTTGGTACTGGATTCCTTGTGACTACATTCGTAATAGTCATCCAGTGTTAAGCACTATCTGTGTCAGTAAGGAAGAATGAAATAGAACGTTACATATTAAAACTATAGTTCTATAAATTCTGGGTGACTGCTAGAGTTCTTACACTAAGAAAAGACTCCTTAGGTACATCTTTCATGATAACATTGGTTTCTATAGGGAGTTGACCTATGATATTGCAAGTGGCTTTGTTGATATTAGATTCTTGAACTGCTTGTGTGAGACACATAACATACAGTGCTAAATGTTTCATCATCGTTGACAGATGATGAAAATGTGCTATGGGCTCTCTAAACAAATTAATGGTACTAATGAGTTAAAAGTATATTGTAGAGTAAACTATTTGATTCAACAGTGATGTTTGTCAAGTCTACATGCTAAATCCTGACAACAAGATGATTGGCTCTGTTCAGCAAGAATCAACTCAGTTTAATTCAATGGGACTTTATTGGCATGAGTTTACAAAACTAGGGTTAGGGTTATGTCTACAAGTTGAGAACCAAAAAACTACAATCTTTACTTGCCAAAGGAGGGTTTGTAACCCAGGCAGGCAGTCAGAGAGGGGAAAAGGCAAGGACAAGGTCAGGGAGAAACTAAGCCGATATCCAAATGCCAAAAACACTAGCACTAGATAATGACACTAGAATGCTTGAAACAGAGTACAAAGACTAACAGGCACAAGGAGATAGCAATCAAATCTTGAATCTAATTTGTTTGACACTAAATTAACAGGTGACTGACACTAATGAAGAGCAAGTGAAACAAATCGGTGCAGGACACTGAGAGCGCTCATGTAAACTTCCGCACTTCCGGCTTATTTAGTGGGCAATTTATAAACTGTATAGAAGAATCAACTTTATATGAGTAAACAGGGTCTCTGTGTGTCTATGTCAAAAAGAGGATCCCATTCTAAATTTATTCACAATCTACGAGTGTCTTTAAGATAACTTTGAAAAATTTAACACTCACAACGCTGAATCAGATCATTAATTTTATCCAATGTGTGATCTCTCCTGTTCTGCCTATTCTGGTGGAGGTGGACTCTATTCTATCCTATACCCTGTGTTGTCATTGATTTAATGTGTCCACCATATTGCCTAGTGCATTAGCAGCTTTAAATGGTTAGTGCGCCCAGAAATATATCATTTAGCAAGCTCCCGTGTTACAATAAAGATGTTTTATTCTTTCTTATTTATACTTGTTGTGTGAGTCTTGTTATTGGATACTATGAACATGGTATTTTTTGTTTTTTCACAGAGCCAATATCTGTCTTCAGAAGGACTGTCTCCATCCAGCATTTCCAGCCAAAGAATTTGACATCAAACAACCATGGAGCGCAACCTGTTGCAGTTAGACATGTCTACATTACAAAAGAGTCACTGGCAGCCAAAAATCCTTCACAGAAAATTCACAGACTGTTTTTTTGTTGTGCTTTACTTGCCACAGGAGATTTATACAACCACTGAAAACAAGTAGAGCCAATGGAGGCTATGTACCACCTCAGCCTTCCATGGTTCAATACTGCAGCTTCAATGGAAGCAAGTGAAAGGGTTGTGCAATTACACTCCATGTGCTGGAAATTTATCGGTTAGATGAGAGCTGCCTTTTCTTGCTATCAGCATACAGGCAATGGTCACTTCACCATAGGCATAATGGCATGTTAGAATCCTTGGTTTCACTGTCCTGTGCTCAAACTAAGAATAACAGCAACAACCCAGCATCTCTCCTCTCCTGTCTCTTCTCAAAGTAAAAGAAGAGTGGGAAAATTGTAATAAAACTTGCTGTGGTACTACAAGTTTTTCTGGTACTAAAGACTTTTGGTTACATCACTGTCAAGAATTAAATTAATGGAAATGTCATGTTGAATGAATAAGACAACGAAAACAATGTAGCTGACACAGAGGTGTGTCATGTGTGAGGCATGCGTTTCTTTCCACAGTTTGCTTGGTTTCTATCTCCATTCACGTTTGGGACAGTTGCTCCCCCTTTTCCTCACCTCTCTGCATTTCTTGAATGCTGATTCTTCTTTCTTTCAAATCCCTGCCCAGTGATCCTCAATTTGCCATGTCTTTAAAGAAGTGTATAGTGGATAAAAAAAAATATGTATGAATTTGGAATGCATGGAACTTTATATCCAAGACCTTACACTGTTCGTCAATAGTTAACAGAGGCCATAAAGACACTGGGAAACACATCTTTGCTAGATAACGTAAACAATAACAAAGAAGAGAGCTTCCTGGAGCTACACACAGGAATCTAGTCACAGGAATAAGAAAATTTTATGGAGGAAAAAAAATTAGACGGATATTCAGAGTGTAGCCGCACATGGTTGGGTTGCTTTTTAGCCATTACAAAGCCATTAAGACAGCATTTACCTTTGTGGTGATGGGGTTGCTCCAACTGCTCCATAACATTTGGCTCTCAGATGTTTTTCATGTTGTTGTAGGTGGTATTATTTCTTTGTTCTCTTTTAATTTTTTACATAGTTTTGTTATTTGCCTGGTTTTATTTTGCAGGTTACCAATAACGCCTTAATCAGTCTAACAGATTTTATTTTGAAGCAAAGGTGGCATATTTTTTATTACAGCCTGTGAACACATATTTTCCTTACACCATTTTTTATGTAGTAATATCAGCTGAAACACAGGTCATAGAGAGATCAATTTATATTTTTAAATTAACTTGTGTTTTAGATAATTCTGTGTGATTTTATTTATTTTTTGTTTTGTTAATTCAGTTTTTTGTTACCTTTATTGAGCCCCTTATCAATTTTCTGATTAATATTTATTATCAATACTTTTAAAAGCAATAGACTAAAAGGAAAGAAAATAAAGAGCACAATCTTGAGTCATTTTAAAAGTTGGTGGATTAGAAACATGTTGCTTCCATCTGTCTAACTTAACCACTGATATACCACATTAGTCTTACTTAAATGTATCACAATATGTATTCCAATATTGTACTACTAATACATCAGAGTGGAAGAACCCATCAATACCCAGATTATCTCCTCAATCAGTAGGAAGACATCATGTTATCAATACGCCAGTCAGTGAACTGAAGTGATACTCTGCGTGTACTAGCCAGCGAGAGTCTGATTTGAAAGCACTGCAGGGCAGCAGAGAGGCACTGAAAAGCAGACCACTCCCACATCACGGCAGGACTGGAAATGACTTTGGGTTTGGGTTGTGATGTGATTCTTCTGACCCTTCAAGATGGACTTTTATTAGAAGTCTACAAAAAGCGGCTCAGAACTCCTTACACATTGATGTGAATTAGCATGTGTCTTCACCTTGTCAAATATGCACAGTGCATGTGAAAGCACACCCGAAAAAGGAAGAAAAAAAAAATCAACATTCATGTGAGGAACCAAACAACACATTTGTGTCACAAAGTCACCTTGTTTTGACTTTTCATTTCCCATCATGGTAGCATCCAGACCTGTAACCCAACCACTGAAAATTCCTCTCTCAGACTGTCAGTTGTTATGGAAACTTCTCAGGTCAGTGTTCTCCCTGCTGTTGATTCTGCAGTGCATTATGGGATCTGAGGTTTGTTACTCAAAATGTACTCTGTTGGGCCAAACATTGCAAGGCCTTGAGAAAATACAATGAACCATGCAACTTCTGCTGTGTATTGTCTGTGTGAACTCTCACTCAGACCCTTTGCATGCTGCCTGGTGCAGAAAACCTCAGTCATTTCTATATTATTCTATATTATGTTCCTAAGTTTGTATGTATGTGTGTGGGATCTGTGTGTTTGTATTTAATAACCATCATCAACTGGGAAAGAAAAGAAAACAAGACAAACACAAGTTCAACCACAACACAATTGTTGGTCAAAAGAGGCGACCTCTCACTTCTAGTCCTTCTATGCAATGAATCATATAGAAAACTGAAATATGAGGAAGAAAATGGAATTCAACAGACAAATTGAAAAAGGCATACAATTACCTTTAATCACACTCTACTCATCACAATGTTATTCTGACATCAAGATTGCTTTGTTTAGGCATTTCTCAATGATTCTGTGTTTGTATCTGATACAGGTAACCGATGAGTTAAGAATTAATTGGAAGGGTCTTTGTATTACTTGTATAAACTTCCCCAACTGTGAATCTCTGCCAAAAGGTTTTGATCTAATGATGTGTTCATAACAGCTGGGACATGGCTGTCAGAGCTGAGAAGATCACTGAGTGGATAGCAGTTTTGCTGCCACAGATGCACCGCTGTTTTCAACTAAAATATTTCATTAGGTAGAATCCCTTCAAAATATTTTTTTTTTCTTTAATGATACTGTTTAGATTTGCCATAAACATTTAGTTATATATTCCAAACACTAATATTTGAAAAGCATTTTCCAGAAGAAAAATATAAAGAAATTGTATTTTAAATTCTGGGTAAATAGAAAAACTGTTTGCAGAGAGAGCACCTTTTAAAGAATGTTTAGGTAGAACGCAAAGCTGATTCAAGTGCAAACATATATACATTATAGATAATAATATACAATTTAAACATTATATTTGACTAGAAATAATGTTGTAGGCTACCAGTGAAGCACTAGTCACGGAATTACGACGTTGAATTAATTATTGTGGGTGAATTTGTGTGTGTGTGTGTGTGTGTGTGTGTGTGTGTGTTTAAAAGGTGCACTTCCACACACACTAAGACTTACAGGCTAAATAAGCTGTGAAAAGTATATTTCTGTACCTCAAAAACAAAAAAATACATTGCAGCATGCTATGACAAAGAAATTATATTAAAGGTATTTATTACAATATTATTAAAATATAAAATTATTTATTATCATACTTCAAATACTATATGAAAAAAGGTTATTTCTTCAGTATGAGCACGTGTTTACTCCCAACTCCTTAGCATGGCCTAAAAAGTCATTGTATATATTTTTTCTGAAACATTTATTAGATGATTTATCTATGTGAGAATTTATTTTATCATAATGTGAAGGGACAGAAAGCTGGCTAGGAGTGAAGGAAGACATAAAGAGGGAGAAAGTATGGCTGTGCAGATGATATCCATTGCCAGTTTTATGCACAACCATAATATTCTTATTGTTAAAAATCAGAAAAAATCTTTTTCACTGACATTAAATCCTTGAGTCTGCAGAAACAGAACAATATACCACCATGTACCAAAATCAAAGTGGTGGGTTTCTCTGGTTCTTGTTTTACAGAAGAAACACTAATACGCTGTAAATTGATTGGTTGTTTTAAAATCTTTTTTAAATTTTCAGACTTTTAATCTCTTTCCAAAATTAACCCCTGCCCTATATTATGTACAGTATTCCGGGTTATAATGATTATTAAAGTTAATCTCCTTTTCTTTGGCCTCTGAAGAGTTACATTATAATTACAATAATTATAATTACAATAATAATTACAATTACAATAATTATATTATAATTATTATAATTACATGATAAATTGTCTATTTTTTTCTGATTCTGTTTGGATCTGGTCATCCTTCCTCATATCAGGTGCACATGGTCCTGAAAAACAGCCCTGAGCCTGGTGAGATCTCTTCAAACATACACTGCCACCAGGTCAGTGACTTCACAATGGAAGCTTAAAATTTGTTGTCCAATGAGTGTTGAAAGTTACCCAAATTAATACCAACTTCCTCTATTGTATGTCATATGTTTTTGGAAGTTTGTACAAAAATAAAATGTTGAGTAAAATATTTTTCATCACTTTTGCCTCAGGAAACCACACACTAAATGCAACATTGCAATGTGTTCAATAGACAATTACAAAAGGGCTGAATTTAAGCAAGCGCAATACATCAGATTTTGAACAATTGACAACAGATGTGATCGTCTCATGACAGACTTGGGTTAGAACACAGCCTTGGACACCTATAATATAAAATCTGTCTATAATCTGTCTAAAATTTATAAGATTTGGAAAAAATGTTTTTAAAATGTTTTGCTCATATTTTTCTTATGTTCGAATACAGCCACTGTAGGTGACATACAGTATGTAACTTATATGCATAGCAGCAAGGGCTTTTATATTACAATACTGGTCACTTAAGAAAGCCATCCTGTTACTGCACTCTAACCATTCATGGTCTCTTTACTCTGCATGGTGTATGTCTATATGCAGGAACACAAAAGATTTAAGTTCAAATGACCACAATCACCAGTGGGCAAAATGAGCAAGTATAGTTTTTCAGAGGCATTCGAAGCAAAAATGTGGATAATAATAAAAGATAAAACTTCCCATGTGTTCTAAACCAAGATGTCTACTCTGGAATATCTTATTTAAACCTTTTATTTGTTTGTAAATCTCACTGTTTGTCTTCCGTTCCATAGACATGAAGCTAATAGAGGCTGCTTCCATTAGATCTGTGTTTAAGTAAAATCTCAAAAGGCTTGCCCTATCGTTGTGTGAATGCAGCTGAATTGCTAAGATTCGTGATTCAGAGTCAGAGAGTCAGATTGACCGTTTGTGACGCTGAGATCTTATCATAATTAGGTTTTTTTCTGACTGTGCAGCCATTAAAATTACAAATGACAAAGTTTTAGGCAACAGAGATCTAAAAAGAGTTTAAGATGACAATATTTAAATGCAGCTATCCTAACTTGCATATAAATACAGTCATCTCAAACTCCTTTGGGGAGCTCAAACTGTGTGTGTGTGTGTGTGTGTGTGTGTGTGTGTGTGTGTTCCTATTTAAAATGGTAGCAAACAGTGCTTGTAAAGTACATAGAATCATATAGCAGGACTGGAGAAAGATTTTAAAACACATTAATAATATACATATAAACATATAAATACAATAAACTGGGTAATATGTTGTAAAAAGAGAGCAAGACTGCTGACACAAACAAAACCATCAAACTTTAAACCCATCAGGGAGTGTTTTTTTATCTGTTGCCTGTAACAAATCATTAAAGTAAAATTACAATTGCATGACCTGGACACCTCCCCCATCCATTCATATACCTATTTAACCTCCTAAAACCCTCTGATGTCCCACCCCACGGGCTGGCATTTTTTTCTCAAGTGTAAATACCAGATAAGAACCAATCAGAGTTTTGACCGGACAACAACATATAAATGCCATGAGACACATGTTCTATTTAACATGTAAATCTTAAACATGGCTAACATACCATAACACACACATGCACACAAGCATAAAAGAGGACATTGCACACAACAGAGCGCCAGAAGCTGGTGCTTATGCAAGCCTTATGCAAACTTGAGCTTTGTGTGTATAAAAACAGCAAAACTTACATAACAGAGGATAGTAGTTGTTAATTTGAATACTAAATTACAAAAATTTAATTGTATATGTTTGTGGCTGGCTCGTGCGGACTGTTTAAACTCATTAAAAAGTTGTATTTGGAATTTAAAAATAATAAAAAAAAACATCAGTCAGTGTAGAGTTTCTATACATGTTGTGTGTGTAAAATGAGATGACATCAAAGAAAAAAGAGAAAAATACTCTGGCTTCCATGTAATTTTTTGGGTGGACTGATAGGGACTGAGATGGAGATGAAGGGGGCACGAGATGACATTGCAGATGTGTAAAAAAAATAATAATTAAGAAAAGAAGGTGAAAATAAAGTATAGAAAAATACATACAGAAAAAAGGTTGAGAGCCTAAAAATAACTACAAAGTGTTCCATTCACTGTTGTAAGTGCAATGAGCTAAACTACCTGTTTCCCCATTGTAAAACCTTGTGTATGTTTCCTGTGTATTCCTCCTGTAAATGGGTGTAATAGACCTGGTGCATCATGCCATGTAATGTGATGAATGACAAATTATGACCTTACAATACATTTCAGGAAAAATAAATAAAAGACAAATAAGAAATACAAAATAGTGTTGCTCAAGCTCTTATTTTAGTTTTAACTGCAACTAAGTGCATCCTGATTTTAGTTTAATTCATTCTAGATTAATATCTTGCAATTGTTTAATTCATGTCATGTAATTTTTAGATCTTCATTTGGAAAAGTTTTGACGATTAATATATGTGTTTTTGGAATTTCTCTTCTTTCAACTCAAGTTTCATTTCCAAAAAGACCACATTTTCTATAGTATAATGCACATAGTTTTATTTGCTTGTGTTTTAAAGTATAACCTTAAATGAAAACCAACAATATATTTTCTATTTAAAGTATCCCAATTGGATAAACTTCAGAAAAGGCATTCAACGGTGTTCTTAAGGACTATTTCTTCAGTATGAAGTTCAGATAATTGTTCGAAGTCTTTGTTTTTCTCACACACCTCTAATGGATCAATACTTTAAGAGCCACATCAAACATGTCATTCACTTGCAAAGCCATAAATTCAGTCACATTTAGCTCACTGTGGGTCTGCCAAGGGCATAGACACATTTTATTCTTCAAAAAAGTTTCATGCATTTTTTCCATTTTTTACCACAATGGAATGTCTGTAGGATTGGCTATTATGGTCAGACCATGACCTTGGTCAAGGCAGAAATATCTAACTATATAACTCGTGAATGGATTATCATGAAATTTTGTACATACATTTAGGAGATTAATCCCAATTTTGTGACCCATCCTGCTACTCGCACTGCCATCTGGTTCAGATTTATGATTCTGAACATAATGTCTCAACAAATATTGGATGGATTGCCATGGCACACATAATCTTGTTTTCCTCGGGATGAATTGTAATAACTTAGGTCATGCCTTTACCTTTCATGTAGTGCCATCAATAGATCAAAATTTAAATATTATGCAATACCTTTGTTTATAACCAAAGCTTACAAAAATATTCTGTATTTAGTTATAATTGGAAAATGTTACCCTGTAACCCTGTGGTCAGGATAAGCAGGTATAGAAGATGAATGAATGAATGAATGGAAAATGTTAGCATGCTAACATGCTAAGCTTTCACCAAATAGTGACTATGGTAAACATGATATCTAAATACCAGCATGTTACATACAAAATTACACATAACCCCACCAGCATTGTTTACACACACGACCAGCTGATTGCCTTGAGGTGGCCGTCCCTCTTGGCCGGAGAGAGACCCACAATACCGGAGGAGCTAAGGAGGAGATGGTGAGGCTGCAGAGCAGGTGGTAAATGAAGGTTGAAGAAAAGGAGGTTTAAACTCTGCATCCCTGCGGTCATGGTCATTACGAAAAATGTAAAGTTCTTGCCAGATAAAGTATACTGACTTGAAGCACTTGCCAGAATGCAAAGGAATTACAAAGAGCACAGTATTATGTCTTTCACTGAAATGTGGCTACATGAACAGATAACGGACTCTGATGCAACCATCCCTGGCTCCACACAGTTCGAGCAGATGGAGACACCACCAGGAGGGGGGCTTGCTGTGCTTGTGAAGTCCAGGTGGTGCCGCCCCAGGCATGTTTCTATCAAAGAGCGTGTCTGTAGCCTGGACATCGAGCTCATTTGATGTTCTTATTATCTGCCAAGGGACTTTACAAACCTTACTGCCATTATTGTTTACATTAGTCCATCCGGGAATGTACAAGTGGCATGAGACATCATCCACTCTGTTACCGCGGATCTACAAACAAAATATCCCAGTGGTTTCATCATAGTCACAGTTGAATATAACCCTGTTTCTCTCTCCTTCACACTTACCACCATCTACCAGTTTGTAAAATGCACCACATGTTAAAATAAGACTTTAGGCTGTAAGTCTGTATGCAAATGTTGCCTAAAACTCCAATGCCCCAATGGGAAGATCAGTGCACAAATTAGTCCTGCTCACACCTGTCATTCAGCAGCAATCAGTGACAGTGAGGAAATGGTCTCACAAGGCAATGAAGTCACTGTGTCGTGTGTTGGAAGTATGCCCTGTATGAACCACATGGTGAAAATATTTATGGTTGACTGTGTTTCTGAGTACATTGTGTACTGCATGGACAACTGCTTTCCCACTTAAGAATTCCACTACTACCCAAAGAACAAACCTTGGGTTACCAGCAACCTGAATGAAAAAAGTGGCCTTTTAGGTAAGGAGACTGAGCAGAACTCAAGTAGGTACAAAGAGAGTTAAAGCACAACATCAATTTGAGCAAAGATGCCTACAGGAGGAAGAACAAGGCCTAGGACTTCTGGAGTGTGATGAGAGAGATCTCTGGTGGGGGTGCTGCTGAGGGGAATGAGCAATGAACATTATGTGAACGAATGAATTTAAACCTGTTTTTCAACAGGTTTGATTTCAGCCCCTCGACCCTCAGTAGCCCTCCGACTGCTTCTCTAAGCTGTGACCCCAGGTCACTCTCACAGCCCCCACTAACCCCTGCAGCATACCTCTCTGCACCACCCCTGTTATCCCCACCCCTCACCCGCTTGCTTGTGGCCCACGTTTTGCAGGCATAATGTCATGCCAATAATTGCCTGTGAATAGTCAGTGAAACGGCCCTATTAATAAAGATGACCATGGCGACACTGACAGAGAGGGTAATACAAGAATTTTTTTTAAAAATTAGGAAATCAAATGCATTCACGTTCTTTACACTTATGCAAAAAAAAAGAAACAATTGTGTTTTAGTCATAAAATCAGTTTCTGTTTTAGTTGTTGAGTGTTCAGTGGGGTTATTAGTGCTACAGCAGCTGAGCAACTGTGTGGGTCTCCACTGCAGCTCGTCAGCCTGTCCTCACTGATGCAAAGGGACACAGGATTTTAAGGGAAATTAAAAATGTGTTAAATGACATGAGCTGTATAATGAAACAACTGCTGAATAAATAGTGTTCCTTCCATCCTGTGTTTTTTTTTTACAAGTCACGCATCACATGCACGTGGCAGCAGCATTTAGCTCAGACATTTATAAATGAGGCCCCAGGAGAAGCTCAATCAGCGAAAGGCTGCTGGATCAGCCAGCATCAATCTTCAAGTGCTAAAGGTGCCAGCCAGCTTTGCGGACTACCGTAGCACCTCTACAACCTGCACCTTCAGAAAATCCCAGTGCTATGGAAAACATATATGAAAATATGGGGAGAATCACCTGCAACTGAATGTGGCAAAAACAAAATAAATGGTGGATTTCAGGAGCAAAAAAATCTATGCCTTCTCCAGTCTAGGACAATCGGGACTGATTGAAATTGTAACATCATCTAAGTGCCTTGGCATTCGACTGGACAATAAACTGGAGCGGTCCACTGACACAGAGGCTGTCAACTGGAAGGGTGTGGGTCGGCTTTACTTACTGAGGAGACTCAGGTACTTCAATGTATGTGTTCAGTGGTCTGTTAGTTGTTTCTTGTTCCCTCTTCTTGTATTTGTCTGTTCCAGTTGTTTTTGCACACTTCTTGTTTTATTTTGTATTCTTTTCTCTCCTTACATGTCTGCCAATTTACTTCCTGCCCTTGTGTGTTACCCACCTCTTAGATGAAAGCAATAAGGGTGGAGCAAAACAATAAGTCCCGTTTGTCTCCTCACCCGTCTCCACTTCCCCACCACCATCACTATATATATCAGTCCACTTCCTGTTTCCTATGTATCCTTCAGTAACAGACTCAGACATCCAAGGTGTAGGAAGGAGCGCTTTCTGCAGGTCCTTCATCCCAAACACCATCAGACTGTTTAATGCTGCACTATAATTCTGTTATTGCAACAAACACTTTCATACCACAGTAGGACTGATGTTTACTGATGTTTACTGATGATGTCATCATCCACTGATGTTTACTGATGTCCTAGTCATGCACTTTATGGTCTTTTTTCATTCCACTCATTTACTTATACGGTTGTTAATTCATATCTTCTATATATCCATATTCACCTGTGCAATAACACCTCACCACTGCACATCTAACTGGGTGAGGCTAAGTATATAAAACAGTTTCTTTCTTTTTCTCTTATTATTATTATTTACTATTTATTGTACATACAGTTTTTTGTGTCTTTGTGTTTATTTATTATTATATTTTGTCTATTATTTTGTCTATTATTTAATGTCTCTTTTATATTGTGTTTGAGCTGCTGTAACAGTGAAATTTCCCCACCGTGGGATCAATAAAGGATCTTATCTTATCTTAACTAGGCTTAATCCTTGTTTAGAGGACAATCCTAAAGTTTTCACCTCGTTATTTTGTACCTCTATGAAATTATTAGTCTCCTGCTGGAACTCAGTCTAAGCTCATGTCTCATCTTGAGCAGGATACTGAATACATATTCTAACACACAAAGTGAAGTTCTTTGAAGGTCTGTGTTCTTTCTCTGTGTTTTGTTCCTCTCTGTCTTGTGTATGTGTTTGTCTCCCCCTGTCTGTCTACCTCCAAGCTAAGACGAGGAGGTCATTCCAGTTCACCTACCTGCACACCTGCTGTCATCCATGCAACCATGGAGCTTGGTGCTTTTCTTTTTCTGTTTGTGTTTGTTTGTGTTTATGGAGATCTTTCTCCTGCAGCAGCAGTTGTGTGCAGTGGGGCTGCTGTTTGCTGTTAAAATTGAACTCATGACTGTATACAAAAAAGTAGAGTCTTTAATACTGCTTTGCTGTTGTAAGTTCATCATAGTTCATCATATTGACAAACACTGTATTGCTTTCCCACCATTATATACCAACCATAATGAGAAGAATAGGGAAAAAAACAAAGAAAACAATGAAGTTAAAGGCAGAAAACAGTGGAGTAGAAGAAAAAAATGGTCTTCAGTGAGGTGGGACCAAGTGTCCTGCCCGTACACAAAGACATATACACAGATACAGCCATATACTGTACATACAGATGCTAACAAAACATACAGAATACACAAGGATGCATCCCTGATCGGAGGGAGTGGGGAGAAGAAAGAGGACCCGGGGTCAAACAGGATTACCGAATGATAAGCTGCTCTCAGACTTGGCTGAGCCCCTGACCTGCACCTCACATGATGAGACACACAGAGATGGCAAGGTGTGTGGTTTCTTTCACCCAAGAGAGAAGATCCAGCCAGCCAGTTGGGAAAAGAGATGTGGCAGATGTTTTGCCCCAGACACCAGCTACAATCCCGATGGGCCCATCAGAGGGAGAAATGTTTATCCCCTCCACTGGTAATGTACTGATGCAAGACATGCCACAGCAGAAGTGCACCTCCTACGTGAGAGGCAGCATTGAAGGGACTGAAATCAACATATTAGTAGATTCAGGATCATTCAGTATTTATTAGTGCTAATTTCCATATGTCAGTTCCAGCCCTGTGCCAAAGCCCCCCTAAATTGCTGCACATGCTGTTTATTGCCAGATGCTTGATACACTAGGCACCATAACTGCCATGCTACATCTTTGAAATGAATCCTGGCAGCAGGTGTTCCATGTAATCGGAGGCTCTACACTGGACTTTCTTGTATCTAACTATGTCCTCCTGAACAATGCCCATGGCCGACTGCAATTACAGACCTCTGTGATTCCACTTTTGAGTCACAAAGACTTGATTCCTGAGTGCTGTAATATTTCCATCTCCAAGTAGGCATATATAAAGATATCAACGTATCAATTTATTTAACACAATCAATATATATACTAAATCAGTGTAAATTAACCTGACATAATTTTCTGTATAAATTTCTGTGTTCACTAAACCAAAAGCAACACACACAATTCTGATTTGACAAAACACTGGCATATGATATGCACCACCACAGTTTTCCATTAAAATATAACACTATATGGTTTACAGCCAAAAGGTTTTCAGCTAGCTGCTCTCTGTGTCCTCCTCTCTTCCACCTATCCCCTCTGCAGGCAGGTGTTACGTTGTCCGCGATATAACGTTAACGAGGCTTAATGAAGAGGGTTAGCCACCTGTTCGCTTAGCCTAGCTAGCTAGTTTACCACAAACAATTAAAACTGACAACTGTGCTATATCAAATATTTCCCCGCTTGGCTATTTTTTTTTCTTTTTCATTCCAAAACACAAAAATTATAACTGCAATCAGTTTTTCAGAGTGGCCTTACTTAAATCTTACAATTAGCTCAGCTAATTTAGCTCTGCTCACATTAACTTTACCATGTGCACCCCTAAGTGAAAAGCAGCTATATTTACAAATATAAATGCTTACCTGTATGTACAGTACAGTCCAGAGCATCCTTTACGCCATGCTGCTGCTATTTAAATGACAGAGCTGTGGGTGGAGTTTCGGAGGTGACATTCCGCCCAACGATGACGTAGTCCGTAGGTACCACCCACATACGTCATCGAGCCAATCAGAAGACAGCCCGCCAATTTTGTGTGTGTATCGAAAATGTGTATAAAATTGCACCTACATGCTCCGTTCGAGAGGGTGCGCTGTGCTATACAGTGTGTGTTGATTGGACACCTGACGTCCTACGTGCTACGGTGAGCGTATTGCGTCATTTCCTGTTTTTCCTTGCGCTAGAGCTGTGTTGAATAGTCTTGAGACTCCAGAGCATAATTTTCTTAAATACTCTCTAAATTTTGTAAACTGCGTCTAACCACCGCAGCAGATCTTATCTAAAGCTAGCGACTTTTTAGCTGTCCAAAAGCTTAAATTTTGCCTAAAACTCTTTAATTAATTTGGTTCAGTGGTTAGCTCCTTTGCTATCTCTTATTAGCAATGGCTTCTCCCTCTCCCTCCTCCTCTCCTCTCTCTTGCTCGGTGTGTCAGATGTTTAGCTACTCATCTGCATCCTTTAGCGGAAATGGTACCTGTAATAAATGTAGTTTATATGTAGTTTTGGAGGCGAGGCTGACAGAGTTAGAGAAGCAGCTCAGCACCAATGTTAGCAGTTATGCTAGCAGCGTAGTTAGCCAGTCCCCAGTAGCCGGTGCGAGCCGACCAAGTGCAGGGTTAGCATCAGCTAGCAGTCCCCGGCAGACCCCGAGCAGCCAGGCGGCTGGAATGACTTTTCTTTCGAAGGAGGCATAGCTCAAAAAAGTCCACTGAAGGTTCACCACCAAGCACTTCCAAGCGTGTCCAATAAATTCTCCCCCCTCAAATGCATTCCTGGGGCCAGAGCGGCGACATCGAGTCAAATTTGAAACTGCTGGCAAAGCGATAAGCGTAATTATGATAAAATTGTAATTCATGTCGGCATTAATGGCCCGCCCCCGATTACCACGCCAATCGGAAGTCACCAGAATTAATGTGGAGTCGGTGTGTAAATTTGCAAAAACGATGTCGGACTCCGTAGTTTTCTCTGGACTGGACACCTTCCTAATCTGACCAGTGATGACATGTATGTAGCATGCATGTCGTCATTCCACCGGTGGTTAACGAGGTGGTGTCCGGCAAACGGCAGTGGGCTTTATTAATAATTGGCAGCCTTTTTGGGGGAGATCTGGCCTGATTAGGAGAGATGGTATCCATCCCACTTTGGCTGGAGCCGCTCTCCTGTCTAGAAATATAGAAAGTTTTATTAGTCCTAATTCATGACATACCAGAGTTGGGACCAGTAAGCAGAGCTGCAGTCTTACACGCTTCTCTGCGCCTCCATTAGAGCAGCTGCACACCCAATATAGAATAGAAACTGTGTCTGCCCAGCGACCATTTAAACTCTTAAAACCAAAAAGGGGAGTTATTCAGAAAAATCTAATAAAAATTAACACAACTGCTGTAGCAACTCAGCAACAGCACCATAAGAAAATTAAGTGTGGCCTCTTAAACATCAGATCTCTGGCCTCTAAGGCTGTTCTGATAAATGATTTGATATCAGACTCTGATATAGACCTGTTCTGCCTTACTGAGACCTGGCTAGGTCAGGAAGAATATGTTAGCCTAAATGAATCCACTCCACCGAGTCATTGCTAACATTCATGTTCCTCGAGACACTGGACGAGGAGGTGGAGTTGCAGCCATTTTTAATTCAGCCCTATTAATAAATTCTCGGCCTAAAGAGGGCTACAGCTCATTTGAAAGCCTTATTATTATTACTCTTTCATCTCCAGCCTGGAGGAGCACAAAGCCAATCTTAGTTGCTGTAGTGTACCGCCCCCCAGGCCCATACTCTGAATTCTTATCTGAATTTTCAGAGTTCTTGTCAAATTTAGTCCTTGAAAATGACAAGGTAATTATTGTAGGTGATTTTAATATTCATGTGGACATGGATAGTGACAGTCTTAGCACAGCATTCATCTCATTATTGGACTCCATTGGGTTTTCTCAGAGGGTAAATTCTCCAACTCACTGTCACAATCACACCCTTGATTTGGTCCTCACCTATGGTATTGATATTGAGCACTTAATAGTCTCCCCCAAAAATCCTATATTATCAGACCACTACTTAGTATCATTTGAATTCCTATTACAGGACTATGCACCTCTAGAAAAATTAGTGTTCACTAGATGGTTACCTGATTGTACTTAGGACTAAATTTAAGGAAGCAATTCCGACAGCATTAAAGTCAGTAAGATTTCCTAGTATCTCTGACGACTCTCATTTTTTGAGCTCCCCCCCCCAAATTGACCAACTTGTTAGTAACACTAGCACCATGGACTCACTCAGAGGCACTCTGGACTCTGTTGCGCCCCTAAAAAGAAAGATCATAAAACAAAAGAGATTGGCACCATGGTTTAACTCTGCAACTCGCAAGTTAAAACAAACAACACGACAATTGGAAAGGATATGGCGCTCCACCAAAGAGGAGGACTCTCGCCTAGCCTGGAAAGAGAGTCTCAAAACTTATAGGAAAGCCCTGTGTAATGCCAGAGCAGCCTACTATTCAGGCATTAATAGAGGAAAATAAGAACTGCCCTAGGTTTCTTTTCAGCACTGTAGCCAGGCTGACACAGAGCCATAGCTCTATTGAACCCTGCATCCCCTTAAGTTTAAGTAGTAATGATTTCATGAGCTACTTTCTTTAATGAACAAGATTTTGAATATTAGGGACAAAATTTGTCAGGATCTGCCCTCGTTAGACTCCGATCTATCTAACGTGCCTTCAGACTCAGGAAATTTAGGAGCAGATACACTAAAACCTTTAGCTAAAACCAATTGCTTAGACAGTTTTATTCCAATTGGCCTTCCCGAATTATCCTCGTTAGTTTCAGCATCGAAAGCAACAACTTGTCTCCTAGACCCGATCCCAACTACGCTGCTTAAGGAAGTTTTCCCATTTATTGGTACATCGCTGCTGCATATTAGTTAATCTGTCTCTGGCGTCAGGCTTTGTACCCAAGTCTTTTAAAGTAGCTGTAATTAAACCATTGATCAAAAAACCTAGACTTGATGCAGATGTGTTAGCCAATTACAGACCAATATCGGACCTCCCATTTTTGTCTAAGATCCTAGAGAAAGCCGTTGCCAGCCAGTTATGTAATTATCTCCACAGTAATAGTCTTTTTGAAGTTTTTCAGTCAGGATTTAGAGCTCACCATAGCACAGAAACAGCACTTGTGAAAGTCACCAATGACCTGTTGACAGCATCAGATAGAGGGGCTTCTGTCTGTACTTGTCCTGTTAGACCTCAGTGCTGCCTTTGATACAGTTGACCATCACATTCTGTTGCTGAGAATGGAAAAACTGCTTGGCATTAAAGGGTCTGCATTAAACTGGTTCAGATCATACTTATCAGATCGGTCTCAGTTTGTCCATATTAATAATGAATCCTCTGTGCATACTAAAGTCTGTCATGGAGTTCCACAAGGTTCAGTGCTTAGGTCCAATTCTGTTTATTTTATTTTGTATATGCTGCCCCTTGGCAATATCATCAGGAGGCACTCCATAGATTTCCATTGTTATGCTGATGACACCCAATTATATTTATCAATGGAGCCAGACAAAACTGATCAGCTCCTGAAACTCCATGGCCTGCCTTAAAGATATAAAGGCTTGGATGACCAGAAATTTCCTGCTGTTGAACTCAGATAAAACTGAAGTGATCCTATTAGGTCCGAAACACCTGAGGAACACGTTTTCTCCTAAGATAGCCTTGCTGGATGGCATTAACTGGGCCTCCAGCACC
Source organism: Scortum barcoo (assembly GCA_023238725.1). Lineage (NCBI taxonomy): Eukaryota > Metazoa > Chordata > Actinopteri > Centrarchiformes > Terapontidae > Scortum > Scortum barcoo. The sequence continues at coordinate 8,383,941 of CM041549.1, read as the reverse complement.
ACTGTAAGGAACCTCGGTGTTTTATTTGATCAGGATATGTCCTTCGACACCCATATTAAGCATATTTCAAGGTCTGCCTTTTACCACCTGCGCAACATCGCAAAAATTCAGGCACTTTTTGTCCCAAAGCAATGCTGAAAAATTAGTCCATGCATTTGTCTCTTCCAGGCTGGATTACTTGTAATTCACTTTTATCAGGCTGCCCGAACAAGTCGTTAAAGACTCTACAGCTGGTCCAGAATGCCGCTGCTCGGGTGCTGACTAAAACCAGGAAAAGAGACCATATTACTCCAGTACTGGCTTCTCTGCATTGGCTCCCTGTAAAATTTAGAGTGGATTTTAAAATCCTACTCCTCACATATAAGGCTCTACATGGTCTGGCACCATCATATCTTAATGAATTGATAACTCCTTATCATCCGACTAGAGTGCTGCGCTCCCAAAACACGCAGGCTTACTTGTAGTTCCCAGGGTTTCCAGAAGTAGTCTAGGGGGCAGAGCCTTCAGCTATCAGGCCCCTGTTCTCTGGAACCAGCTCCCAGTCTGGGTCCGAGAGGCAGACACAGTGTCAGTGTTTAAGAATAGACTTAAAACCTTCCTTTTGATGATAAAGCTTATAGTTAGTTAGGGTGCACAGGCTCAGGCTCCTTTAGTTATGCTGCTACTATAGGCTTAGACTGCCGGGGGGCTCCCATGATGCATCGGGCACCTCTCCCTCTTCCTCTGTCTCTGCTTCCTCTTCCTTTGCTTCCTCTACTCTTATTATGGTAGTAGTGCAAACTGGAGTCACCTTATAAACTGGTAAAAGTGGCTAAAGTGGTTAAACTGATTAAAGTAGTTAAAGTGGTTAAATTGGTTAAAGTGGTTAATGTGAATACTCTTATGTCCTGTAAAGTGCATGTTACTGCCGGAGCCCCTGGTCCTCTTTGTTCTCTCCAGTCTTGCAGGTTCCTCACTGATTCTGGTTGTGGTCCATCTGTCTGAGGTTCACTGGCCTGGTGGGGACATGATCTGTGTCTGTGTTGTGGAGAGAAGACCGAGAGTGGCCAGAGCTCCATATGAGGACATCTAGAGGATGCACCTGGACTCATGGACTCATTTCCATTACTTGTGATACCTCATACGTGGACTAAACCCATGAACTCAGCATGTACAATTCCCTATATGACTTGATGATGATGTTCTCTGTACATGTGGCATCTATTGCACGTCTGTCCGTCCCAGGGAGAGGGATCCCTCATCTGTGGCTCTTCCTCTCCTCAGGTTTCTTCTTTTTCCCATAAAGGGTTTTTTGAAGTTTTTCCTGACTCGGTTCGAGGGTCTTAAGGACAGAGGGTGTCACAACTGTACAGATTGTAAAGCCCTCTGAGGCAAACAATGTTTGTGATTTTGGGCTCTAAATAAATACATTTGAATTTGAAATTTGAATACACTGGGATACACTCAAAATCAGGTCAAGTGGTAAACAAGGACTATCAAAAAAAGAGAATTAATGCTATTTAGACACTAACAAACACAGTTACACACAGCGATTTACGAGGACTTTTGCATAGTCTGGCTATTACCCTTGGGTGCCCGGCCCCCGGAGGTGAAATGTCAGGTGAAATGTATGTCCATACCACAAAAACCAACACACACACACACAAACACACAAATACCTAAGCGTATCTTGGACATGATTGAATAAGGCAAGAAAATGTCATTTGTAAGTAGGAATGATAGGTGAATGGAATTTGCGGAGGTCCATTACATGTTGTATTGTTTTGTTGCAGGGATATGTAATACTAGTCTTTGCACTGAGGCTTTTCACCACCAGGAGGACTGTTAATATATGAGAGCCAGGAGAGAGAATAGGGGGACACGTTCCATCAAACTCGACTTGACAGGTCCCCTTTGACCCCTAGGTCATAAATCAAGCTTGACAGGATGAACTTTTGACACCCCACCCCCCCCACATTTCCTGGGTCCGTGGGGCTCAAGGGATTATCGATGTATTTATGACCCTAACATCCTATGCAGATGCAGGAGCCCTCACAGTGTGGGTGAAGAAAAGTGGAAAGAATAAAAGATGACTATGAACAACTCATCTCCAGCCAGCTTTCCGAAAATCATTAGCGAGACTCCGGTCATCGTCTACCATGCCTCGCCCAGTATCACCGGCGCTTCTAAGAGAAGAATGCTCTACGTGCGTCGGCTACAGACAGTAATGTCTGAGCCTTTTACTGAGCCTGATACTCTTCAATAAAGTCACAAGACTGCAAAGACAAAACAACGCAGCTCCCTCAAAATATTTTCTACATCTGTGGTAAAGAAATATAGGTTTCATACAATCATTCCCACCAACATCATCCTGATAAATTGCAAAGAGAAAACCCCCTCCGAACCTTCAGCATCTGTGTAGTTTAGGTGTTATACAAGGCCCTGTCCAGTCTTTCATCCTCACCTAAAGAAGTCACAAGACTGCAAAGAGAAAACACACACACACACACACACACACAGCTCTCTCAAAAAGACTTTCTACATCTGTGATAAAGCAATATAGGTTTCATACAATGACTCTATCATTCCCGTCAACATGATCTTGGTAGACTGCAAAGAGCAAACACATACAACCCACAGCTGGGAGCCTGTAATGACAATGAAGGGCCAAAAACACACTGCGCACGCACACACACACATACACACACACATAGCCCCCCCTCAAACTTTCAGCATCTGTTGTAAAAGCACTTTAAGTGTTATACAAGGCTCTGTTCGGTTATTCATCCCCACCTATTAACCTCGGGAGACTGCAAAAAGGAAGCAGACACCCCTCCAAAATTTCAGTCTCAGCGCTAAAGCACTTAAGGGGTCAAACAAGGTCTCTCACCCCACAAGAAAACATGCATCCCTCCAAAGATCCTAAGTCAGCAGTAAAGCAGTATAGGTGTTATACATTACCCCACTCTGATCTTAGGTGAAGCCTAATGAAGTCACAAGACTGCAAAGAGAAAAACACACACACACACACCCCTCAAAAAACTTTATACATCTGTGATGAAGCAATATAGGTTTCATACATACATTTCCCCATCCCGCTCTTTCATCCTCACCTAATTAAGTCACAAGACTGCAATGAGAAAACACACGACACACACACACACACACAGACCTCTACAAACTTTCTGTATCTGTGTAAAAGTAATATAGGTTTCATGCTATTAACATGATCCTGGTAGACTGCAAAGAGAAAACCCCTCCAAACATTCCACATCAGTGGTAAAGCAGTTTAGGTGTTATACAAGGCCCTGTCTGGTCCGTCATCACCACCAAAGTGAGGCCACGAGATTGCAAAAGAAAAAACAGACAGACAGACCCCTTATCAAACTTTCAGCATCCGTTGTAAAGCAGTTTAGGGGTCAAACACTGATTCTATCATTCCCATTAATATGATCCTGGTACAATGCAAAGAGAAAACATTCAGATTTATAATCTATGCAGCAACGCTTAAAAACTCACAGCTCAGGTGTAGAGACACAGAAACAAACCAGGAAAGAACATCCAAAACAAGAATATGAGCAACTTTAACAACCCATCACCAACTATTCCACCCATTGCATTCCTGGATGAAGAACCTACATATCCAGGTAAGTTATAATTTTGCCTTCTACATTTTTTTTATTTAAACAGTGTTGTATGGTACACGAGAATTCATTCAGCAACGTGAGCCTTGTTTTTCTCTTTCATTTAAAGTGATGGCTGGTGAATTTGAAAATATCAACTTGACACAGACAAATATCAGTGCTTTTATGTTTAAAGCATATTCTGTTTTAAATGCCATCTCCAACAAGTCTGCAAATAAACTACTTACAGATCTGGTGGCTTCCTCCACTCTTGTTCAAGCTGAAGTTCATGCGGCGGCATCTCCCCAAGCAAACACCCATCCTAGATCAGACCCAACTGGCTGCAGCTTCACAGGCGAGCATTCCGCGAGGAGAGCAGCCATTGGTGAGTGAGGCATATTTTACCACCGCAAAAATTCAGGTAAACCAAAACATCCGCCGGCACACCAACCCCTGCTGCAATCGGCTCCTCCCGCTGTGACATATTACATACACATACATATACATACAGCGCTTAAAAGCGAGGCGCTCTGTGCAGGAAACTATTCCGTGAATCAGCATGCGGCCTGAAAGTTTAAAGCGCCCTCTGAGGTCAAAGGTAGAATTGGCCGTTTTTGACTATTTGCTTTGTCTGATGTCATGTCTTAACCTAAAATCCTAAAATCACACACTGTGGAACATGTATAATGAACCATTCGTATCACTTAGAATGCACCAAGTTATTCACAATAAAAATGCAGGCATTACCTTTGTATAACAAGGCGGCTATTATCCACACCAGCATATTTATATGATAAAAATATTCTGTGTATAGAATTGTAGATTTGTGTTATTCTTATTTTTAATTTTCTTATTTCAGATCCTATCCCCTCATCTCCCCCCAGAGCTAGGAGAAGTAGTGGGACTCAGACGTCTGACTTGGGGGAAAACAGTATGTATGTATACACATGTGTGTATCCTGGTGAAATGCTGATACTTATTTATTTGTTTTTTTTCTATTTACAGGCATAGCCTCATAGTAGGGAGAAGGACCCTTCCAGCCAGACAAAACGGTAAGCATCTTGGCTGGGTTTTCAGATGATGATGAAATAAATCCTATTGCTTATCTCCCTGTGTTAGAGTTTTTTACTGAGCAATTAAACTCCATACCTCCCTCCCAGTTTAGCCTCACCCTAATCACACACAGTTCCTGCTGCAGAGTTATTTGCGGAACAATTAAACGCCATTCCTCGCGTCCCGCCAATAGACTCAACCCTAAACATACATGAAAACATTCTACCCTCCAACATGTCCGATGATATGATCACTGCCAATCCGTCTCCTCTCCCCCTCATATAAACATTCAACAAGGGGGAGGAAATGTTGAGTGGGAACCTGAGGGGAGACCCGAAACTGCGGCCTCCTCTCCGCACGAGCTCAGAACACAGCACCGCCACCATTTTAACAATCTAGAAATAAGACGCACCTTCTTGCTTCCTCCTAGAGATTCCCAGATCTTACTCAGTTTTACCAAGATGGCATGCTAATTCTCAGAGAGATGGCCGACATGGTCAGACAGTAGGTTCACCGCAGTGATGTCATACAGTTAGAGATAAGGGGTGAAAATATACAAAATCACATTCAAGTGGCAGTAATTGATGACAGCAACACCATCCTACCGGCTTTTGAGGGTTTACTCGAACGGTTGGTTCAATCTAATCTTGATGTAGCTGCGGATGAGAGAATTAGACCTCATTGCTCAGGTGGTACACAACCCGAGAGGCGGTAATAGGGCCAAGCTGGATCACCTCCTAGACAGTGAAGTGATGAAAGGTAAAAGACAGCACCTGTATGTGGTGGGTGAGAGGATCAGCTCTGCTTTGCTATTAGCTTAGCGCACGTCATAGCATGCACAGATGAGGAGGCTGAAGCGGTAGAATTAGCGCCATCAGGCTGAGGTACCGCACGGTGCGCCTGCGCCGAATTAATCTGTGCGCTACATAGACGTCACAAGTTTATACCCGTACATTAACTGCAGCTGTCCTTACCCTTTAGGCAACCCTACCATCATTCATCCAGCGATATTGAGGCGCCCTAAAACTACTTTGGGCCCATCAGAGCCGCTGTCTATCCACCCCGCCATTTGTACCTTATCGCCGTCTTACCGTATACAAGACTAGTCGCATGGCAGGCACGAAGACGGGGATAGAGCACTGACGGGGGTTTGGGTCACGGCTGAATTTAAAAAGGCTCTAGAGAAAGGCTACAGGCTCGCTCGCATCACCGAGTGTGGCAGTGTGGCATTTTGACGAAGCGCGAAAGCGTAGCGATTCGATTCCATTTTTCAGGGCTACATTCACACCTTTTTGAAAGGCAAGCAGAAAGCTTCATGTTTCCCTCCCGATCCCGTCAGTCAGGAGAGTAGAGCAAAGTACATTGAGGACTACAGAGTTCATCAAGGTATCAGGTTGGACCCAGACTGTATCGAGATAAACCCGGCCATGAGACAAGTCGCTAAATTTGCGGCTGCAGGTCCTAAAAGTTATGCATATCTTACCAAAAACCAAAAAAAAAATGGTGCTGCGCGTCAAGCAACAAAAAAATGGGATCACACAGACCCACCAATGCAGTGAGTGCATCAATTTTGAGAGCGTCAAGGAGCTGGTAGATGAGTATCTCTGCAGTTCTCTTCTCATCAAAAGCAATAAGAGGGATTCTGGCTGAAAAACGCCGCATTTAACATTAAGTTCAGAGTGGTGTATGACAAAAGGCATCTCTGTAGCAACGGCACAACTCTGTCTTTTGGCTATTAAAGGGGGGAGAGGAAAAAAAAAAAAATGTCACACCATACAGGCACAGAGGCAATTATGTTTTACCCTAGATTCAGTGGACCCTTTTCATATATGATTGTTGGACCCAGTGGGTGTGGAAAAAAGTGTATTAGGAAATGTACCTGATAATATTGTGTGGATTTATACGTCATTTCAACCTATGTACGCTGAGATGCAGTAATTGAATAAAAATTCCTTTGAAAATTTGGATTCCTTTGATGATGTAGATCTGTTTCCGCCTGAAAAAACCCATTTTATCATACTGGACGGTGTTATTTTCCAAGACTCAGAGCATCTGGAAGTGGTAAAATTTTTTACACAGTACAGGCATCATAGTACAGGCTGACCCAAAAAGTATTTCAGCAAGGTAAACACAAACGTACAATAAGTCTAAACAGTAACTATCTGGTGTTGTTTAAAAACCCCTGAGATAAATTACAAATAAAAATACTAGCTCATTAAATCTATTTAATCGTCGACCTCATGCCCTCCTGCCCAGAAAACTACAGGAATTTGTATTATTGCTGAAGGCTGAGAGGTGAAATAACATTGCAGTCAATGAGGGAGGAGGAGGAGGACGTTCTTGGTGCTTTGAGGCAGATTATTCAAAAACTGTAAGGCTTATTGCTAAAATGACACCATCAGTGGACAGAAGACAATTTTACCTACAGATTGATGTAAAAATTGTATATGAAGAGTGCTGTTTGTGAGCACAAGAGCGAGTTGAAGAGAAATTTTTCACAAGATTTTCACAGCTCCTCAGAGTGGTTTCTGTAGCTCAAAGTATGAAGGAGGAGAAGCCAACCGAAAAATGTACGGAAACGGAATAATAATAATAACTAGAAAATTGCATTTCCTGCAGAAAATGCGTGTGAATGCTGAAAGCTGAAATGTTTTTGAAAGCATTGCTGGAAATGCAGAAATATTAAAGAAGATAAGTGGTGGAATAAATTACTATAACAACTAAAGTGTAATAAATTGATGAAAAAAAGCATAACACTTTATAAAGTTTAAAAGGTATAAAGTAGCAGAATACCAGAATAAATGTACTGAAAGAGCTGAACAGTTTTATATTTGAATAGGCTATGTAGCAAAAAAGATGCAGAAGTAGAAGGGGAGCTGAGTCAAAGCAAAAATGTGAATTAACAATGCTAAAATGTGTTTGAAATTATCAGCCAGAAAATAGCCTGAATTAAAAAATAAATGTACATAAACACTGCTTAAAAGTGTAAAGGTAGAGAATAGCTGAATCAAAGCATAAATATGCATGAAGAATATGTGCATAACGAGTGCTTAAATGTGCTTAACAGTGTAAAGGCAGAAAATAGCTGAAGCAAAGCGAAAATGTGCTTAAAGAGTGCTTAAGAAATATATGAAAGATGTTGAATATCTGTAAATGTGTTGAAATGAAAGGCTTGCGCTAAACTGTATAGCTGAGTAATGAAGTTGAATGATGCCTAAAATGAATGAAAAATGTGGAACAGTTAAAGGTTTTTGTGAATTATTATGAAAAAGCAGTTGAAGAAGCATTAATAGACTGTAATGGTCATGAATGGGATTCAAAAGTTAAATAATACCTATAATAATGCATTAAAGGAAATCTAATTCTGACTTAAAAAGGTCCTGAAAGACCTTAAAAATTCTTCACAAAAATTGGAAGGGGTCTGAGTACTGCTGTCTCTGTGTGTGTGTGTGTGAGCTCTGGGATTTCCTCTTGTAAGTAAATACACAGTCAAACTGCAGTAATGAGCTCATCTCAATCAGCTGTGTGTGAAAACCTTCAGTCACTGGTTACCAGCCAGTTGAATTCACAGAGATTAAGCTGAGGCACACCTTTCGAACTCCTGCCTCCTGTGGCCAGACCATAAGTCCTATACTCGAAACAATGATGAATACCATCAGACAGACAAGAGTCTCATGAACACAGTGATGTAGATTTTATGTGTGTGGGGCTGAAAATGTGGTCATGAGAGCAGTTTGAAAAAGTAGTATTCTTCAGCTTTTTCCAACTTCTCAGGTCTGATTTATAATGGGAGTAGATGGGGCAGTTGGTTGGTGCTCCTCTGGCTTGGAGGGGTCTGGAGCCAGTTTGCTTAGTCCGTTTGCTTAGTCCCTGACACATCTTTGCGATCAGCACAAATTTTCCTATAAAATGATGTAAAAATGATCTATGTTGAGTAAGCCTTGTGGGAATGAGAGCGAGTTAAAGAGAGACTTTTCTCAAGGTTTTCACAGCTCCTCTCCACTCTAGCTGATGATGTCACCCACTCTAGCTCTGAACATTCCGCCACATACACACTCATTATAAAGTCAGAAAAGGACTGAAAAAAGCTGAACATTTAAACTGTGATTTTGGAAAAAGTATAAAAGATTTCAAAAAGCTGAATACAAGTTTAGTAGTTGAAAGTCTTGTGATCAATTTAAAGTTTAAATGGAGTCTGTAGCTGAAAGTATGTGGAAGGAGTAGAACTTCAAAGTTGAAGAAGTTGAAGAGGTGGAGCTGAAGAGTTTCTCCATTCATTTCAATGAGCAAAAAAAGTTGAAAAAAGTTGAATATTTTAAAAAGTATAAAAGGTTATAAATGAGAAAAGTAATAGCATAAATGTCCTTAAAGAGCTGAACATTTTGATGTTTGAATGGTTTCTGTAGCTCAAAGTATGAAGGAGGAGAAGCCGACCGAAAAATTGACGGAATAAGAATAATAACTAGAAAATTGCATTTCCTGCAGAAAATGCGTGTGAATGCTGAAAGTTAAAATGAATTTGAAAGCATTGCTGGAAATGCATAAATATGAGATGAATTGCCTGAAAAGTTTGAAAGCTGTAAGGTAATTATCAAATTGATGAAACACTGGTAAGAATTGCAGAATTGGAAGCTGAACTGCATCCCTTAAAGAAGATAAGAGATGGAATAAATTACTAGAACAGCTAAAGTGTAATAAATTGATGAAAAAAAGCATAACACTTTATAAAGTTTAAAAGGTAGAAAGTAGCAGAATACCAAAATAAATGTACTGAAAGAGCTGAACAGTTTTATATTTGAATGGGCTATTTTGCTAAAAAAGATGTAGAAGTAGAAGGGGAGCTGAGTCAAAGCAAAAATGTGAATTAACAATGCTAAAATGTGTTTGAAATTATCAGCCAGAAAATAGCTGAATTAAAACATAAATGTACATAAACAGTGCTTAAAAGTATAAAGGTAGAGAATAGCTGAATCAAAGCATAAATATGCATGAAGAGTGCTAAAAGGTATGAAGGCAGAAAATAGCTGAATCAAAGCTTAAATATGTGCATGAAGAGTGCTTAAAAGTATGAAGGTAGAAAATAGCTGAATTAAAGCATAAATGTGCATTAACAGTGATAAAATGTGTTTAAAAGTATAAAGGCAGAAAATAGCTGAATCAAAGCATAAATGTGCATAAAGAGTGCATTAAAAGTATGAAGGCAGAAAATAGCTGAATAAAAGCTTAAATGTCTATGAAGAGTGCTTAAAAGTATAAAGGTAGAAAATAGCTGAATTAAAGCTATGAAGAGTGCTTAGTAAAATAGCATTAAAGTGTACATAAACAGCACTTAGAAGTATAAAGGTAGAAAATAGTTGAATTAAAGCATCAATGTGCATAATGAGTGCTTAAATGTATGAAGGTAGACATTAGCTGAATCAAAGCATCAATGTGCATAATGAGTGCTTAAATGTGCTTAACAGTGTAAAGGCAGAAAATAGCTGAATTAAAGCATAAATGTGCATAACGAGTGCTTAAAAGTATGAAGGTAGGAAATAGCTGAATTAAAGCACAAATGTGTTTAAAGAGTGCTTAAAAGTATGAAGGTAGAAAATAGCTAAATTGAAGCATAAATGTGCATTAACAGTGCTAAAGTGTGTTTGAAAGTATAAAGGCAGAAAATAGCCTGAAATGTATGAAGTATGTGGAATTTTTCAAGACATATTGAATGAAAGGCTTGCGCTAAACTGCATAGCTGAGTAATGAAGTTGAATGATGCCTAAAATGAATGAAAAATGTGGAACAGTTAAAGGTTTCTTGAATTATTATGAAAAAGCAGTTGAAGAAGTATTAATAGATAGAAAAGTGGAAAAGACTGTAACTGACATGAATGGGATTCAAAAGTTAAATAATACCTATAATACTGCATTAAAGGAATCTAATTCTGACTTAAAAAGGTCCTGTTGAAAACTTTGAATGAGTAAATAAGAGTTTAAAAATGCTTCACAAAATTGGAAGGGGTCTGAGTACTGTCTCTGTGTGTGTGTGTGTGTGTGTGTGCTGCTGGCTGGGATTTCCTCTTGTAAGTAAACACACAGTTAAACTGCAGTAATGAGCTCATCTCAATCAGCTGTGTGTGAAAACCTTCAGTCACTGGTTACCATGGTGACTGCATGCACTAGTGCCTCTCACAGCTGACTTCACAGAGATTCAGCTGAGGTGCACCTTTCGAACTCCTGCCTCCTGTGGCCAGACCATAAGTCTTATACTCGAAACAATGATACCATCAGACAGACAAGATTTTAATGAACACAGTGATGTAGATTTTATGTGTGTGGGGCTAAAAATGTGGTCATGAGAGCAGTTTGAAAAAGAAGTATTCTTGAGCTTTTTCCAACTTCTCAGGTCTGATTTATAATGGGAGTAGATGGGGCAGTTGGTTGGTGCTCCTCTCGCTTGGAGGGGTCTGGAGCCAGTTTGCTTAGCCCATTTGCTTAGTCTGACACATGTCTGCGATCAGCACAAATTTTCCTGTAAAATGGTGTAAAAATGATCTATGTAGAGTAAACCTTGTGGGAATGAGAGCGAGTTAAAGAGAGACTTTTCACAAGATTTTCACAGCTCCTCTCCACTCTAGCTGATGACGTCACCCACTCTAGCTCTGAACATTCCGCCACATACACACTCATTATAAAGTCAGAAAAGGACTGAAAAAAGCTGAATAATTTAAACTGTGATTTTGGAAAAAGTATAAAAGATTTCAAAAAGCTGAATACAAGTTTAATAGTTGAAAGTCTTGTGATCAATTTAAAGTTTAAATGGAGTCTGTAGCTGAAAGTATGTGGAAGGAGTAGAACTTCAAAGTTGAAGAAGTTGAAGAGGAGCTGAAGACTTTCTCCATTCATTTCAATGAGCAAAAAAAGTTGAAAAAAGTTGAATATTTTAAAAAGTATAAAAGGTAGAAATGAGAAAAGTAATAGCACACATAAATGTCCTTAAAGAGCTGAACATTTTGATGTTTGAATGGTTTCTCTAGCTCAAAGTATGACGGAGTTGAAAGTTGCCGAAAAACGTACGGAAACAGAATAAGAAGTCAGAACTAGAAAATTGCATTTCCTGCAGAAAATGCGTGTGAATGCTGAAAGCTGAAATGAATTTGAAAGAATTGCTGGAAATGCAGAAATATGAGATGAATTGCCTGAAAAGTTTGAAAGCTGTAAGGTAATTATTAAACTGCTGAAACAGTGGTAAGAATGGCAGAATTGGAAGCTGAACTGCTGCATCCCTTAAAGAAGATAAGAGATGGAATAAATTACTAGAACAGCTAAAGTGTAATAAATTGATGAAAAAAAGCATAACAATTTATAAAATTTAAAAGGTAGAAAGTAGCAGAATACCAAAATAAATGTACTGAAAGAGCTGAACAGTTTTATATTAGAATGGGCTATTTTGCTAAAAAAGATGTAGAAGTAGAAGGGGAGCTGAGTCAAAGCAAAAATGTGAATTAACAATGCTAAAATGTGTTTGAAATTATCAGCCAGAAAATAGCTGAATTAAAACATAAATGTAAATAAACACTGCTTAAAAGTATAAAGGTAGAGAATAGCTGAATCAAAGCATAAATATGCATGGAAGAGTGCTAAAAGGTATGAAGGCAGAAAATAGCTGAATCAAAGCTTAAATGTGCATGAAGAGTGCTTAAAAGTATGAAGGTAGAAAATAGCTGAATTGAAAGCATAAATGTGCATTAACAGTGATAAAATGTGTTTAAAAGTATAAAGGCAGAAAATATCTGAATCAAAGCATAAATGTGCATAAAGAGTGCATAAAAGTATGAAGGCAGAAAATAGCTGAATAAAAGCTTAAATGTGTATGAAGAGTGCTTAAAAGTATGAAGGTAGAAAATAGCTGAATTAAAGCATCAAATGTGCATAATGAGTGCTTAAATGTGCTTAAACAGTGTAACTGTAAGGCAGAAAATAGCTGAATTAAAGCATAAATGTGCATAACGAGTGCTTAAAAGTATGAAGGTAGACATTAATAGCTGAATCAAAGCAGCATCAATGTGCATAATGAGTGCTTAAATGTGCTTAACAGTGTAAAGGCAGAAAATAGCTGAATTAAAGCATAAATGTGCATAACGAGTGCTTAAAAGTATGAAGGTAGGAAATAGCTGAATTAAAGCACAAATGTGTTTAAAGAGTGCTTAAAGTATGAAGGTAGAAAATAGCTAAATTGAAGCATAAATGTGCATTAACAGTGCTAAAGTGTGTTTGAAAGTATAAAGGCAGAAAATAGCCTGAAATGTATGAAGTATGTGGAATTTTTTTTCAAGACATATTGAATGAAAGGCTTGCGCTAAACTGCATAGCTGAGTAATGAAGTTGAATGATGCCTAAAATGAATGAAAAATGTGGAACAGTTAAAGGTTTTTGAATTATTATGAAAAAGCAGTTGAAGAAGTATTAATAGATAGAAAAGTGGAAAAGACTGTAACTGACATGAATGGGATTCAAAAGTTAAATAATACCTATAATACTGCATTAAAGGAATCTAATTCTGACTTAAAAAGGTCCTGTTGAAAACTTTGAATGAGTAAATAATAGTTTAAAAATGCTTCACAAAATTGGAAGGGGTCTGAGTACTGTCTCTGTGTGTGTGTGTGTGTGTGTGTGTGTGTGAGCGCTGGGATTTCCTCTTGTAAGTAAACACACAGTCAAACTGCAGTAATGACGTCATCTCAATCAGCTGTGTGTGAAAACCTTCAGTCACTGGTTACCATGGTGACTGCATGCACTAGTGCCTCTCACAGCAGAATTCACAGAGATTCAGCTGAGGTGCACCTTTCAAACTCCTGCCTCCTGTGGCCAGACAATAAGACCTATCTTCGAAACGATGATACCATCAGACAGACAAGAGTCTCATGAACACAGTGATGTAGATTTTATTTGTGTGGAGCTGGAAAATGTGGTCATGAGAGCAGTTTGAAAAAGAAGTGTATTCTTGAGCTTTTTCCAACTTCTCAAGTCTGATTTATAATGGGAGTAGATGGGGCAGTTGGTTGGTGCTCCTCTTGCTTGGAGGGGTCTGGAGCCAGATTGCTTAGTCCATTTGCTTATTCTGACACATGTCTGCGATCAGCACAAATTTTCCTGTAAAATGATGTAAAAATGATCTATGTAGAGTAAACCTTGTGGGAATGAGAGCGAGTTAAAGAGAGACTTTTCACAAGATTTTCACAGCTCCTCTCCACTCTAGCTGATGACGTCACCCACTCTAGCTCTGAACATTCCGCCACATACACACTCATTATAAAGTCAGAAAAGGACTGAAAAAAGCTGAATAATTTAAACTGTGATTTTGGAAAAAGTATAAAAGATTTCAAAAAGCTGAATACAAGTTTAGTAGTTGAAAGTCTTGTGATCAATTTAAAGTTTAAATGGAGTCTGTAGCTGAAAGTATGTGGAAGGAGTAGAACTTCAAAGTTGAAGAAGTTGAAGAGGAGCTGAAGAGTTTCTCCATTCATTTCAATGAGCAAAAAAAGTTGAAAAAAGTTGAATATTTTAAAAAGTATAAAAGGTAGAAATCACAAAAGTAATAGCACACATGTCCTTAAAGAGCTGAACATTTTGATGTTTGAACGGTTTTTGTAGCTCAAAGTATGAAGGAGTTGAAAGCTGCCGAAAAACGTACGGAAACAGAATAAGAAGTCAGAATAATAATAATAAAGAAACACAAGAACAATAACAATAGTACACTAATAATAATAATAAACACAATAACAATAGTGAATGCTGCTGAATCAGCATTCACACTAATAATAAAGAAAATGAAACACAAGAACAATAGTGTGAATGCTGAAACTGAATCAGCATTCACACTAATAATAATAGATAAATTACAAACAATAACAATAGTGTGAATGCTGCTGAATCAGCATTCACACTAATAAAAAGAAACACAAGAACAATAGTGTGAATGTGCTGATGAATCAGCATTCACACCTAATAATAAAGAAACACAAGAACAATAGTGTGAATGCTGAATGCTGAATCAGCATTCACACTAACTAGAGAATGCAATTTCTGAAGAAATTGCGGTGTGAATGCTGAAAGCTGAAACGCTGACGCTAAACTGGATAGCTGAAGTTGAATGAAGTGCAGTGAAATGTATGAAGTATGTGGAATATCTGAATATTTATTGAATGAAAGGCTTGTGCTAAACTGGATAGCTGAAGTTGAATGAAGCCTGAAATGTATGAAGTATGTGGAATATCTGAATATTTCTTGAAGGAAAGGCTTGCGCTAAACTGGATAGCTGAGTGATGAAGTTGAATGATGCCTAAAATGTATGAAGTATGTGGAATATTTTTAGGTCTTTGAATTATTATCAAGAAGCAGCTTGAAGAAGTATGAATAGGTGGAAAAGTGGAAAATACTAACTCACATGAGTGGAATTTAAAAGTTAAATAATACCTATATTACTGCATTAAACAGGTCCTATTTAAAATTTTGAATGAGTAAATAAGACTTTAAAAATGCAGGAAACTTGACAAAGTTGGAAGGGATTTGCGTACTGTCTCTGTGTGTGTGTGTGTGTGTGCGTGTGCGTTTGTTTGTGTGTGTGCATGTGTGTCAAATGACTTAAATAAGTTTGTAAATAGATCTAAAAGGTTATTTGAATAAGAAACCATTCTTTAATTTGATGCCCTGGTTATGATGGTAAAAGTGTGTGTGTGTGTGTGTGTGATTGTGGTGTGTCTGTGGCGCATTGTGGTGTGTGTGTCTGGGTGTGTGTGTGTGTGAGTGTGTCAACCCTACCCGAATTAGTTTGTAAATATATCTAAAAAGTTATTTGAATAAGAAGTCATTCTTTAATCTGATGCTCTGGTCATGATGGTAAAAATTAGTGTGTGTGTGTGTCTGTGTGTGTGTTCTGTGTGTGTGTGTGTGTGTGTGTGTGTGTATGTGTCTGTGTGTGAGCTCTGGGATTTTCTCTTGTAAGTGAACACACAGTCAAACTGCAGTAATGAGCTCATCTCAATCAGCTGTGTGTGAAAACCTTCAGTCACTGGTTACCATGGTGACTGCATGCACTATTGCCTCTCACAGCTGAATTCACAGAGAATTCAGCTGAGGTGTACCTGTCAAACTACTGCCTCCTCCTGTGGTCAGACCATAAGTCCTATCCTCGAAAGTGATGATACCATCAGACAGACAAGAGTCTCATGAACACAGTGATGTAGATTTTATGTGTGTGGGGCTAAAAATGTGGTCATGAGAGCAGTTTGAAAAAGAAGTATTCTTCAGCTTTTTCCAACTTCTCAGGTCTGATTTATAATGGGAGCAGAATGGGGCAGTTGGTTGGTGCTCCTCTAGCTTGGAGGGGTCTAGGAGCAAGTTTGCTTAGCCCATTTGCTTAGCCAAACACATGTCTGCGATCAGCACAAAATTTCCTGTAAAATGATGTAAAAATGATCTACATAGAGTAAACCTTGTGGGAATGAGAGCGAGTTGAAGAGAGACTTTTCACAAGATTTTCACAGCTCCTCTCCACTCTAGCTGATGATGTCACCCACTCTAGTTTTGAAGATTTTGCCAAAACCGGACCTCAAACAAAGTTGAATATTTTGAAAAGTTTGAATTAGATTTGAAAAGTTGAATGATATCCTGAATCCCTGAAAGATGTGGAACATTTTGATGTTTCAATGGACTTTCTAGCTGAAAGTATGAATGAATGGTGAGGAGCTGAAAAAGTGTGAAAATGTGTGAAAACGGGAAGATTTTGAAGATTCCGTCCATTCATTTCAATGGGAAAAAATTCCTGAAAAACCTGGAATATTTCGGAAAGTTTGAATGTTAGGAATGAGAAAAGTAATAGCAGTCATGTCATAATCGAGCTGAACGTTTTGATGTTTGAATGACGTTTCTACGATGAAAAATGTGGAAGGAGATAGGGTCCAAAAAAGTGGGCTGAAGAATAATAATAATAATAATAATAACTAGAAAATTGCATTTCCTGCAGAAAATGCGTGTGAATGCTGAAAGCTGAAATGAATTTGAAAGAATTGCTGGAAATGCAGAAATATGAGATGAATTGCCTGAAAAGTTTGAAAGCTGTAAGGTAATTATTAAACTGCTGAAACACTGGTAAGAATGGCAGAATTGGAGAAGCTGAACTGCATCCCTTAAAGATGATAAGAGATGGAATAAATTACTAGAACAGCTAAAGTGTAATAAATTGATGAAAAAAAGCAAAAGCATCAGTGTACACACAAACAACACTTAGAAGTATAAAGGTAGAAAACAGCTGAATAGAAGCATTAAATAACGTGCATGAAGAGTGCTTTAAAAGTATGAAGGTAGAAAATAGCTAAATCAAAGCTTAAATGTGCATGAAGACTGCTTAAAAGTATGAAGGTAGAAAATAGCTGAATTAAAGCATCAGTGTACATAAACAGCACTTAAAAGTATAAAGGTAGAAAATAGCTGAATCAAAGCATAAATGTGTTTAAAGAGTGCTTAAAAGTATGAAGGTAGACATTAGCTGAATCAAAGTATAATAAATAAAAGCATAAATGTGTTTAAAGAGTGCTTAAAAGTATGAAGGTAGAAAATAGCTGAATCAAAGCATCAACGTGCATTACGAGTGCTTAAATGTGCTTAAAAGTGTAAAAGCAGAAAATAGCTGAATTAAAGCATAAATGTGCATAATGAGTGCTTAAAAGTATGAAGGTAGAAAATAGCTAAATTGAAGCAGAAATGTGCATTAACAGTGATAAAATGTGTTTGAAAGTATGAAGGCAGAACATAGCTGAATTAAAGCATTAGTGTACATAAACAGCGCTTAGATGTATAAAGGTAGAAAATAGCTGAATCAAAGCATAATTGTGCATAACGAGTGCTTAAATGTGCTTAACAGTGTAAAGGCAGAAAATAGCTGAATTAAAGCATAAATGTGCATTAACAGTGCTAAAGTGTGTTTGAAAGTATAAAGGCAGAAAATAGCCTGAAATGTATGAAGTATGTGGAAATTTTTCAAGACATATTGAATGAAAGGCTTGCGCTAAACTGCATAGCTGAGTAATGAAGTTGAATGATGCCTAAAATGAATGAAAAATGTGCATCAGTTAAAGGTTTGTGAATTATTATGAAAAAGCAGTTGAAGAAGCATTAATAGACTGTAATGGTCATGAATGGGATTCAAAAGTTAAATAATACCTATAATACTGCATTAAAGGAAATCTAATTCTGACTTAAAAAGGTCCTGTTGAAAACTTTGAATGAGTAAATAAGACTTTAAAAATGCTTCACAACATTGAAAGGTGTCTGAGTACTGTGTGTCACTTCAAATGTGTGTGTGTGTGTGTGTGTCGTGTCTGCTGTGTGTGTGTGTGTGTGTGTGTGTGTGTTTATGTGTGTGTGTGATGAGCTCTGGGATTTCCTCTTGTAAGTAAACACACAGTCAAACTGCAGTAATGACGTCATCTCAATCAGCTGTGTGAAAACCTTCAGTCACTGGTTACCATGGTGACTGCATGCACTATTGCCTCAGACAGCTGAATTCACAGAGATTCAGCTGAGGTGTACCTTTCGAAACTCCTGCCTCCTGTGGTCAGAGACCATAAGTCCTATCCTCAAAGTGATGATACCATCAGACAGACAAGAGTTTCATGAACACAGTGATGTAGATTTTATTTGTGTGGAGCTGAAAATGTGGTCATGAGAGCAGTTTGAAAAAGTAAGTATTCTTCAGCTTTTTCCAACTTCTCAGGTCTGATTTATAATGGGAGTAGATGGGGCAGTTGGTTGGTGCTCCTCTTGCTTGGAGGGGTTCTGGAGGCAGTTTACTTAGCCCATTTGCTTAGCCAAACACATGTCTGCGATCAGCACAAAATTTCCTGTAAAATGGTGTAAAATGATGATCTATGTAGAGTAAACCTTGTGGGAATGAGAGCGAGTTAAAGAGAGACATTTCACAAGATTTTCACAGCTCCTCTCCACTCTAGCGATGACGTCACGCACTCTAGCTCTGAACATTCCGCCACATACACACTCATTATAAAGTCAGAAAAGGACTGAAAAAAGCTGAAAATTTAAACTGTGAATTTTGGAAAAAGTATAAAAGATTTCAAAAAGCTAAATACAAGTTTAGTAGCTTGAAAGTCTTGTGATCAATTTAAAGTTTAAATGGAGTCTGTAGCTGAAAGTATGTGGAAGGAGTAGAACTTCAAAGTTGAAGAAGTTGAAGAGGAGCTGAAGAGTTTCTCCATTCATTTCAATGAGCAAAAAAAGTTGAAAAAAGTTGAATATTTTAAAAAGTATAAAAGGTAGAAATCACAAAAGTAATAGCACACATGTCCTTAAAGAGCTGAACATTTTGATGTTTGAACGGTTTTTGTAGCTCAAAGTATGAAGGAGTTGAAAGCTGCCGAAAAACGTACGGAAACAGAATAAGAAGTCAGAATAATAATAATAAAGAAACACAAGAACAATAGTGTGAATGCTGCTGAATCAGCATTCACACTAACTAGAAAATTGCATTTCCTGCAGAAAATGCGTGTGAATGCTGAAAGTTGAAATGAATTTGAAAGCATTGCTGGAAATGCATAAATATGAGATGAATTGCCTGAAAAGTTTGAAAGCTGTAAGGTAATTATCAAATTGATGAAACACTGGTAAGAATGGCAGAATTGGAAGCTGAACTGCATCCCTTAAAGAAGATAAGAGATGGAATAAATTACTAGAACAGCTAAAGTGTTAATAAATTGATGAAAAAAAGCATAACACTTTATAAAGTTTAAAAGGTAGAAAGTAGCAGAATACCAAAATAAATGTACTGAAAGAGCTGAACAGTTTTATATTTGAATGGGCTATTTTGCTAAAAAAGATGTAGAAGTAGAAGGGGAGCTGAGTCAAAGCAAAAATGTGAATTAACAATGCTAAAATGTGTTTGAAATTATCAGCCAGAAAATAGCTGAATTAAAACATAAATGTACATAAACAAAATGTGCTTAAAAGTATAAAGGCAGAAAATAGCCTGAAATGTATGAAGTATGTGGAATTTTTCAAGACATATTGAATGAAAGGCTTGCGCTAAACTGCATAGCTGAGTAAAATGTTGAATAACTCCTGAAATGTTTGAAATGAGGAATATTCTAAGGTTTCTGAATGTTTCTTAAGAAATATATGAAAGATGTTGAATAACTGTGAATGTGTTGAATGAAAGGCTTGCGCTAAACTGTATAGCTGAGTAATGAAGTTGAATGATGCCTGAAATGAATGAGAAATGTGGAAGAGTTAAAGGTTTTTGAATTATTATGAAAAAGCAGTTGAAGAAGTATTAATAGATAGAAAAGTGGAAAAGACTGTAACTGACATGAATGGGATTCAGAAGTTAAATAATACCTATAATACTGCATTACAGGAAATCTAATTCTAACTTAAAAAGGTCCTGTTGAAAACTTTGAATGAGTAAATAAGACCTTAAAAATGCTTTACAAAATTGGAAGGGTCTGAGTACTGTGTGTGTGTGTGTGTGTGTGTGTGTGTGTGTGTGTGTGTGGCCTGGGATTTCCTCTTGTAAGTAAACACACAGTCAAACTGCAGTAATGACGTCATCTCAATCAGCTGTGTGTGAAAACCTTCAGTCACTGGTTACCATGGTGACTGCATGCACTCTGGCCTCTGACAGCTGAATTTACAGAGATTCAGCTGAGGCGCACCTTTCAAACTCCTGCCTCATCTGTGGCCAGACCATAAGTCCTATACTCGAAACAATGATACCATCAGACAGACAAGAGTCTCAATGAACACAGTGATGTAGATTTTATGTGTGTGGGGCTGAAAATGTGGTCATGAGAGCAGTTTGAAAAAGTAGTATTCTTCAGCTTTTTCCAACTTCTCAGGTCTGATTTATAATGGGAGTAGATGGGGCAGTTGGTTGGTGCTCCTCTTGCTTGGAGGGGTCTGGAGCCAGTTTGCTTAGTCCATTGTTTGCTTATTCTGACACATCTTTGCGATCAGCACAAATTTTCCTATAAAATGATGTAAAAATGATCTATGTAGAGTAAACCTTGTTGGGAATGAGAGCGAGTTAAAGAGAGACATTTCACAAGATTTTCACAGCTCCTCTCCACTCTAGCTGATGATGTCACCCACTCTAGCTCTGAACATTCCGCCACATACACACTCATTATAAAGTCAGAAAAGGACTGAAAAAAGCTGAAAATTTAAACTGTGATTTTGGAAAAAGTATAAAAGATTTCAAAAAGCTTGAATACAAGTTTAGTAGTTGAAAGTCTTGTGATCAATTTAAAGTTTAAATGGAGTCTGTAGCTGAAAGTATGTGGAAGGAGTAGAACTTCAAAGTTGAAGAAGTTGAAGAGGAGCTGAAGAGTTTCTCCATTCATTTCAAATGAGCAAAAAAAGTTGAAAAAAGTTGAATATTTTAAAAAAAAAAGTATAAAAGGTAGAAATCACAAAAGTAATAGCACACATGTCCTTAAAGAGCTGAACATTTTGATGTTTGAACGGTTTCTTGTAGCTCAAAGTATGAAGGAGTTGAAAGCTGCCGAAAAACGTACGGAAACAGAATAAGAAGTCAGAATAATAACTAGAAAATTGCATTTCCTGCAGAAAATGCGTGTGAATGCTGAAAGCTGAAATGAATTTGAAAGAATTGCTGGAAATGCAGAAATATGAGATGAATTGCCTGAAAAGTTTGAAAGCTGTAAGGTAATTATTAAACTGCTGAAACACTGGTAAGAATGGCAGAATTGGAAGCTGAACTGCATCCCTTAAAGATGATAAGAGATGGAATAAATTACTAGAACAGCTAAAGTGTAATAAATTGATGAAAAAAAGCATAACAATTTATAAAATTTAAAAGGTAGAAAGTAGCAGAATACCAAAATAAATGTACTGAAAGAGCTGAACAGTTTTATATTAGAATGGGCTATTTTGCTAAAAAAGATGTAGAAGTAGAAGGGGAGCTGAGTCAAAGCAAAAATGTGAATTAACAATGCTAAAATGTGTTTGAAATTATCAGCCAGAAAATAGCTGAATTAAAACATAAATGTACAATAAACACTGCTTAAAAGTATAAAGGTAGAGAATAGCTGAATCAAAGCATAAATATGCATGGAAAGAGTGCTAAAAGGTATGAAGGCAGAAAATAGCTGAATCAAAGCTTAAATGTGCATGAAGAGTGCTTAAAAGTATGATGGTAGAAAACAGCTGAATTAAAGCATAAATGTGCATTAACAGTGATAAAATGTGTTTAAAAGTATAAAGGCAGAAAATATCTGAATCAAAGCATAAATGTGCATAAAGAGTGCATAAAAGTATGAAGGCAGAAAATAGCTGAATAAAAGCTTAAATGTGTATGAAGAGTGCTTAAAAGTATGAAGGTAGAAAATAGCTGAATCAAAGCATCAATGTGATAATGCAGTGCTTAAATGTGCTTAACAGTGTAAAGGTAGAAAATAGCTGAATTAAAGCATAAATGTGCATAAATATGCAGTATGAAGGCTGAAATTAGCTAATCAAAGCATCAATGTGATAATGAGTGCTAATGCTTAACAGTGAAAGGCAGAAATAGCTGAATTAAAGTATGTGTATATGACAACGAGTGCTTAAATGAAGGTAGAAATATTGAATTAAAGCAAATGTATTTAAAAGCATAAAGTAGAAAATAAATGAACAAAGCTTAAATGTGCATTAAAGTGCTAAAGTGTGTTTGAAAGTATAAAGGCAGAAATAGCCTGAAATGTAGCACCAAGTATGTGAATTTGTCAAGACATATTGAATGAAAGGCTTGCGCTAAACTGTATAGCTGAGTAATGAAGTTGAATGATACCTAAAATGAATGAAAAATGTGGAACAGTTCAAAGGTTTTTGAATTATTATGAAAAAGCAGTTGAAGAAGTATTAATAGATAGAAAAGTGGAAAAGACTGTAACTGACATGAATGGGATTCAAAAGTTAAATAATACCTATAATACTGCATTAAAGGAATCTAATTCTGACTTAAAAAGGTCCTGTTGAAAACTTTGAATGAGTAAATAATAGTTTAAAAATGCTTCACAAAATTGGAAGGGGTCTGAGTACCTGTGTGTGTGTGTGTGTGTGTGTGTGAGTGACTTGATTTCTAAGTAAACACACAGTCAAACTGCAGTAATGACGTCATCTCAATCAGCTGTGTGAAAACCTTCAGTCACTGGTTACCATG
>CM041549.1:8295983-8360576 GCA_023238725.1 Scortum barcoo | reverse complement strand
GACCACATCTAGGCATTAAAACTCCAGCTGAAAAATCACCACAAGAGAGAGAGTTTTTGAGCAGTTATTCAACATCAAGAAATTTCCAGATTGACTTCAACTGAAAATAGAGGATCGAACGAACGAAGATTATCCATCGCCACCCAGTTGAAGAACTTCAAATCAAACTCTGGACATTCTCTCCGCTCATGCAGCAAGATTGTGAACACTGTATTATTTTGGACTTTGTACAAGGTCAAGATTTTTACCAGATTTCACAACTCGGCTGAAAAGAAGAACTGCTGTGGCCAAGTGGCTCTTCTCTTTTTCTCTATTTTTGGGACATTTTCCACACAGCAACAGCCTCTGATTCAGGTCATATTATTGAACTTTTAATCATTAAATTATAAATGAACTATTAACTTTAATTTAATTTTAATTATTCAACTATTATTTTATTCGTAATTTTTATGCTGTATGCTTGCCCTTGCCTATTTTTTTGCAATAAAACTAACACTACAATTAAAGTATAGAATCTGGACATTGGATTTTTGATTGGAAAAGTGTTTTGGGTAATAGGTGTGTCATCATCAGAGGTTCTATTTTAGATTACTAGCCAACAAAATCAACCGACTTACCGGATCTGCTGTCCAATCTAAATTTATTCCTAAATAACCACACAAGTGCCAGGATCACTTAGAGGGCTGCCGTGAGCAGGCGATCGGGTACTGGCTCGTGGCTATTCAGCCTGTGCAGTTGGGTACCAGGGTTGGGCAGCTGGATGGCAGGCAGTGAAACTAGGGAGGTCTCCTCACACCAGCTTAAATTATCCCTAGTAAACTAGAGTATACCTATAGGCTAGAATCGGACCCTTTGAGCGGAGAGCTGGTCAGGAGTTCCACCTGTGCAGGGAAAACTGAGTTCAACACACACACACACACACACTACCTT
Organism: Scortum barcoo; assembly: GCA_023238725.1. Lineage (NCBI taxonomy): Eukaryota > Metazoa > Chordata > Actinopteri > Centrarchiformes > Terapontidae > Scortum > Scortum barcoo. The sequence continues at coordinate 8,359,646 of CM041549.1, read as the reverse complement.
TACCGTCAAGACCAGAGCATCAGGTTAAAGAATGACTTCTTATTCAAATAAGTTTTTAGATCTATTTACAAACTAAATCGGGTGATTTGACACGCACACACACACACACACACACAACAATGCACCACAGACACACCACAATCACACACACACACACTTTTACCATCATAACCAGGGCATCAGATTAAACAATGGTTTCTTGTTCAAATAACTTTTTAGATCTATTTACAAACCTTATTTAAGTCATTTGACACACACACACACGCACACACAGAGACAGTACGCAAATCCCTTCCAACTTTGTCAAGCATTTTTAAAGTCTTATTTACTCATTCAATATTTTAAATAGGACCTGTTTAATGCAGTAATATAGGTATTATTTAACTTTTAAATTCCAGTCATGTGAGTTACACTCTTTTCCACTTTTCCACCTATTCATACTTCTTCAACTCCTTCTTGTTAATAATTCAAAGACCTTAAAATATTCCACATACTTCATACATTTTAGGCATCATTCAACTTCATCACTCAGCTATCCAGTTTAGCGCAAACCTTTCATTCAACAAATCTTCAGATATTCCATACTTCCATTTCACACTTCATTCAACTTCAGCTATCCAGTTTAGCACAAGCCTTTCATTCAACAAATCTTCAGATATTCCACATACTTCATACATTTCAGGCTTCATTCAACTTCAGCTATCCAGTTTAGCGTCAGCATTTCAGCTTTCAGCATTCACACCGCAATTTCTTCAGAAATTGCATTCTCTAGTTGGTGTGAATGCTGAAAGCATTCAAACCTATGTTCTTCTAAATATTTATTATTATTGGTGTGAATGCTGAAAGCATTCAAACCTATGTTCTTCTAAATATTATTATTATTATTATTATTATTATTATTATTATTATTCCGCTCACTTTTTTTATTCATATCTCCTTCCACATTTTTCATCGTAGAAACGTCATTCAAACATCAAAACGTTCAGCTCAATTAGAACATGTGCGCTATTACTTTTCTCATTCCTAACATTCAAACTTTCCAAAATATTCCAGGTTTTTCAGGAATTTTTTTCCCATTCAAATGAATGGACGGAATCTTCAAAATTTTCACATTTTCACACTTTTTCAGCTCCTCACCATTCATTCATACTTTCAGCTAGAAAGTCCATTCAAACATCAAAATGTTCCACATCTTTCAGGGATTCAGGATATCATTCAACTTTTCAAATCTAATTCAAACTTTTCAAAATATTCAACTTTGTTTGAGGTCAAGTTTTGGCAAAATGTTCAAAACTAGAGTGGGTGACATCATCAGCTAGAGTGGAGAGGAGCTGTGAAAATCTTGTGAAAAGTCTCTCTTTCAACTCGCTCTCATTCCCACAAGGTTTACTCTATGTAGATCATTTTTACACCATTTTACAGGAAAATTGTGCTGATCGCAGAAATGTGTCAGACTAAGCAAACGGACTAAGCAAACTGCTCCAGACCCCTCCAAGCTAGAGGAGCACCAACCAACTGCCCCATCTACTCCCATTATAAATCAAACCTGAGAAGTTGGAAAAAGCTGAAGAATACTTCTTTTTCAAACTGCTCTCATGACCACATTTTCAGCCCCACACACATAAAATCTACATCACTGTGTTCATGAGACTCTTGTCTGTCTGATGGTATCATCACTTTGAGGATAGGACTTATGGTCTGACCACAGGAAGACAGGAGTTTGAAAGGTGCACCTCAGCTGAATCTCTGTGAATTCAGCTGTCAGAGGCAATAGTGCATGCAGTCACCATGGTAACCAGTGACTGAAGGTTTTCACACACAGCTGATTGAGATGACGTCATTACTGCAGTTTGACTGTGTGTTTACTTACAAGAGGAAATCCCAGAGCTCACACACACACACACTAACACATAACTTTACCATCATGACCAGGGCATCAGTTTAAAGAATGGCTTCTTAGTCAAATAACTTTTTAGATATATTTAAAACTAATTCAGGTAATTTGACACACGCACACTTTTTACACACACACACACACACACAATGTGCCACAGACACACCACAATCACACACACACACACGTTTACCATCATAACCAGAGCATCAGATTAAAGAATGGTTTCTTATTCAAATAACTTTTTAGATATATTTACAAACCTATTTGAAGTCATTTGACACACGCACTTTTTACACACACAGACACAGTACACAAATCCCTTCCAACTTTTGTCAAGCATTTTTAAAGTCTTATTTACTCATTCAAAATTTTAATCAGGACCCTTTTAATGCAGTATTATAGGTATTATTTAACTTTTGAATCCCATTCATGTAAGTTACAGTCTTTTCCACTTTTCCATCTATTCATATTTCTTCAACTGCTTCTTGATAATAATTCAAAAACCTTAAAATATTACACATTCCTCATTCATTTTAGGTATCATTCATCTTTATCATCATTCAGTAATCCAGATTGGGATAAGCCTTTGATTCAAAATAACTTTAAATATTCCACATTTTTCATTAATTTCAGGCATCATTCAACTTCATTACTCAGATATCCAGTTCAGCGTAAACAAATCTTCAGATATTCCACATCTTTCATATATATCTTAATAAAAATTAAAAACCTTAAATTCCTCATTTCATACATTTCAGGCTTCATTAAACTTCAGCTATCCAGTTTGGCGTCAGCATTTCAGCTTTCAGCATTCACACCGCAATTTCTTCAGAAATTGCATTCTCTAGTTATTATTATTATTATTCCGCTCACTTTTTTTGATTCGTATCTCCTTCCACATTTTTCATCGTAGAAACGTCATTCAAACATCAAAACGTTCAGCTCAATTAGGACATGTGCGCTATTACTTTTCTCATTCCTAACATTCAAACTTTCCGAAAATATTCCAGGTTTTTCAGGAATTTTTTCCCATTGAAATGAATGGACGGAATCTTCAAAATTTTCACATTTTCACACTTTTTCAGCTCCTCACCATTCATTCATACTTTCAGCTAGAAAGTCCATTCAAATATCAAAATGTTCCACATCTTTCAGGGATTCAGGATATCATTCAACTTTTCAAATCCAATTCAAACTTTTCAAAATATTCAACTTTGTTTGAGGTCCAGTTTTGGCAAAATGTTCAAAACTAGAGTGGGTGACATCATCAGCTAGAGTGGAGAGGAGCTGTGAAAATCTTGTGAAAAGTCTGTCTTCAACTCGCTCACACCCAGACACACACACCACAATGCGCCACAGACACTAAGCACCACAATCACACACACACACACACACTTTTACCATCATAACCAGGGCATCAAATTAAACAATGGTTTCTTATTCAAATAACCTTTTAGATCTATTTACAAACTTATTTAAGTCATTTGACACACATGCACACACACAAACAAACACACACACACACACACAGACAGTACTCATGAAATCCCTTCCAACTTTGTCAAGCCTTTTTAAAGTCTTATTTACTCATTCAAAATTTTAAACAGGACCCTGTTTAATGCAGTAATATAGGTATTATTTAACTTTTAAATTCCACTCATGTGAGTTAGTATTTTCCACTTTTCCACCTATTCATACTTCTTCAGCTGCTTCTTGATAATAATTCAAAGACCTTAAAAATATTCCACATACTTCATACATTTTAGGCATCATTCGACTTCATCACTCAGCTATCCAGTTTAGCGCATAAGCCTTTCATTCAACAAATCTTCAGATATTCCATACATACTTCATACATTTCAGGCTTCATTCAACTTCAGCTATCCAGTTTGGCGTCAGCATTTCAGCTTTCAGCATTCACACCAATTTCTTCAGAAATTGCATTCTCTAAGTTAGTGAATGCTGATTCAACAGCATTCACACTATTGTTATCCTATTCTTATTATTATTATTCTTATTCCGTCAATTTTCGGTCGGCTTCTCCTCCTTCATACTTTTGAGCTACAGAAAAACCATTCAAACATCAAAATGTTCAGCTCTTTAAGGACATTTATGCTATTACTTTTCTCCATTTATACCTTTTATACTTTTTAAAATATTCAACTTTTTTCAACTTTTTTTTCTCATTGAAATGAATGGAGAAACTCTTCAGCAACTCTTCTTCAACTTCTTCAACTTTGAAGTTCTACTCCTTCCACATACTTTCAGCTACAGACTCCATTTCAAACTTTAAATTGATCACAAGACTTTCAACTACTTAAACTTGTATTCAACTTTTTGAAATCTTTTATACTTTTTCCAAAATCACACTTTTAATTTTCAGCTTTTTTCAGTCCTTTTTCTGACTTTATAATGAGTGTGTATGTGGCGGAATGTTCAGAGCTAGACCGTGGGTGACATCATCAGCTAGAGTGGAGAGGAGCTGTGAAAATCTTGTGAAATGTCTCTCTTTAACTCGCTCTTGTGCTCACAAACAGGTTTACTGTTCATATATAATTTTTATATGAATGTGTACAGGTAAACTTGTGTTCTGTCCACTGATGGTGTCTTGTCAACAACAAGCCTTACAGTTTTTGAATAATCTGCCTCAAAGCACCAACAACATCGTCCTCCTCTCTCATTTACTGCAATGTTATTTCTCCTGTCAACCTTCAGCAATAAATGAAATGCGCTCACATTTTTAGACTTTGATTTTTGTGGGTCTTTTTTTAACTTTATCCACGTAAATTTTACATCTGTATGTTCACAAAAGCCTTCTGGTGCTCAAAGTGATAACATTTCACCAATATGACCGAGAGTTTTCTCTTAAACCAGCCTTTCTTGAGAGGAACTTTTACAGTCTTTTCTCTGTCCTTCACAGTGACCCAGCTTGTTTTACACACACACACCTGCTGTTGATTGGCTGATTAAACTGGCAGCAGCTTGTTCCTCTGTTCTGATTGGTGGATTGATGTTCAACAGCTCCTTTTTAAGGATCTCTCTCTCTCTCTGCTATTTAGGTACTGGTATTAATTTCAAACCTTGTCAGCTGTTTCACTTTTCTACTTTAAACACTGAATCTTTTTCTGATTGAATAATATTCACACTATTGTTCTTATCGTCTTTATCACTATTCTTTCATATTTATTGCTTCGCTTCTACTTTTTCATACTTTCAGCTTCAGAAACTTTTCAACTATTAAAGTATTTTAAGCACATTTTAAGCTTTGATTCAGCTGTTTCATAATCTTCATACTTTTAAGCACTCTTTAAACACATTTAAGCTTTGATTCAGCTATTTTCTACCTTCATACTTTCAAGCACTCTTCATGCACATTTAAGCTTTAATTCAGCTATTTTCTGCCTTCATACTTTTAAGCACTCTTTAAGCACATTTATGCTTTGATTTAGCTATTTTCTATTTTCTACCTTCATACTTTTAAGCACTCTTTAAGCACATTTATGCTTTGATTCAGCTATTTTCTGCCTTTACACTTTTAAGCACATTTAAGCACTCTTCATGCACATATTCTTCATGCATATTTATGCTTTAATTCAGCTATTCTCTACCTTTACACTTTTAAGCAGTGTTTATGTACATTTATTTTTAAATTCAGGCTATTTTCTGGCTGATAATTTCAAACACATTTTAGCATTGTAAATTCATATTTTTGCTTTGACTCAGCTCCCCTTCTACTTCTGCATCTTTTTAGCTACATAGCCCATTTAAATATAAAACTGTTCAGCTCTTTCAGTACATTTATTCTGGTATTCTGCTACTTTTCTACATTTTAAACTTTATAAAGTGTTATGCTTTTTTTCATCAATTTATTACACTTTAGCTGTTCTAGTAATTTATTCCATCTCTTATCTTCTTTAAGGGATGCAGTTCAGCTTCCAATTCTGCCATTCTTACCAGTGTTTCAGCAGTTTAATAATTACCTTACAGCTTTCAAACTTTTCAGGCAATTCATCTCATATTTCTGCATTTCCAGCAATTCTTTCAAATTCATTTCAGCTTTCAGCATTCACACGCATTTTCTGCAGGAAATGCAATTTTCTAGTTATTATTCTGACTTCTTATTCTGTTTCCGTACGTTTTTCGGCAGCTTTCAACTCCTTCATACTTTGAGCTACAGAAAACCGTTCAAACATCAAAATGTTCAGCTCTTTAAGGACATGTGTGCTATTACTTTTCTCATTTATACCTTTTATACTTTTTAAAATATTCAACTTTTTTCAACTTTTTTTGCTCATTGAAATGAATGGAGAAACTCTTCAGCTCCTCTTCAACTTCTTCAACTTTGAAGTTCTACTCCTTCCACATACTTTCAGCTACAGACTCCATTTAAACTTCAAATTGATCACAAGACTTTCAACTATTAAACTTGTATTCAGCTTTTTGAAATCTTTTATACTTTTTCCAAAATCACAGTTTAAATGTTCAGCTTTTTTCAGTCCTTTTCTGACTTTATAATGAGTGTGTATGTGGCGGAATGTTCAGAGCTAGAGTGGGTGACGTCATCGCTAGAGTGGAGAGGAGCTGTGAAAATCTTGTGAAATGTCTCTCTTTAACTCGCTCTCATTCCCACAAGGTTTACTCTACATAGATCATTTTTACATCATTTTACAGGAAATTTTGTGCTGATCGCAGACATGTGTCAGAATAAGCAAATGGACTAAGCAAACTGGCTCCAGACCCCTCAAAGCGAGAGGAGCACCAACCAACTGCCCCATCTACTCCCATTATAAATCAGACTTGAGAAGTTGGAAAAAGCTGAAAAATACTTCTTTTTCAAACTGCTCTCATGACCACATTTTTTGCCCCACACACATAAAATCTACATCACTGTGTGTTCATGAGACTCTTGTCTGTCTGATGGTATCATCAGTTTGAGGATAGGTCTTATTGTCTGGCCACAGGAGGCAGGAGTTTGAAAGGTACACCTCAGCTGAATCTCTGTGAATTCAACTGTTAGAGGCCAGAGTGCATGCAGTCACCATGGCAACCAGTGACTGAAGGTTTTCACACACAGCTGATTGAGATGAGCTCATTACTGCAGTTTGACTGTGTGTGTTTATTTACCAGAGGAAATCCCAGAACTCACACACACACACACACACACACACACACACACACACACACAGACAGTACTCCAGACCCCTTCCAACTTTTGTGAAGCATTTTTAAAGTCTTATTTACTCATTCAAAGTTTTCAACAGGACCTTTTTAAGTCAGAATTAGATTTCCTTTAATGCAGTATTATAGGTATTATTTAACTTTTGAATCCCATTCATGTCAGTTACAGTCTTTTCCACTTTTCTATCTATTAATACTTCTTCAACTGCTTTTTCATAATAATTCAAAAACCTTTAACTGTTCCACATTTTTCATTCATTTTAGGCATATCAACTTCATTACTTCATTAGTTTAGCTAAGCCTTTCATTCAATATGTCTTGACATAATTCCACATACTTCATACATTTCAGGCTATTTTCTACCTTTATACTTTCAAACATATTTTAGCACTGTTAATGCACATTTATGCTGTGATTCAGTTATTTTCTACGTTCATACTTTTAAGAACATTTCAGCACTCTTTATTAACATTTATGGTTTGATTTAGCTGTTTTCAGCCTTCATACTTTTAAGCACTCTTTAAGCAAATTTAAGCTTTGATTCAGCTATTTTCTAAGTTTATACTTTTAAGCACATTTAAGCACTCTTTATGCACAGTTATGCTGTGATTTAGCACTGTTAATGCACATCTTCAAACGTATTCAAATTTAATTTAATTTAAGTTTCAGTCCTGTGATTCTCTTGTTGAATATATTGTTGGTTATGTCCTGCTTAAGCTGTCTGTCCTTGCATCATGAAACTGAGGAACAAAAAGCTCAAATTTGGTACTTAAAAATTCACCCGAGAGCTGAAAATGAAGCGTCTGCTGCTCAGATCTCATGGAGGAGGACGACTCCCTCACACTTCTGCATTATTTGTGTCTTCTGAGGCTGCTAGCAAGGTGTCCTTTGTTTCTCCACACTTAAGGTGTCGAGATGTAAAAATCAAATCAAATTTATTTTTTTAAAGTCCAAAATTACCAACATCATTTGCCTCGGAGGGCTTTACAATCTGTACAGTCCTTATACCCTTGAACTTCAAAAAAGCCTTTCTGGGAAAAACCTGAGGAAGTGCCACAAATGAAGGATCCCTCTCCCTGGGACATTTACGTCCTGTGAGGATGTTAAAGGCCGACACTCTGGTTGATCTGATCTAACAGTAAAGTAGTTTGTGTTAAGTTCAGGAGGCTATTTAGGGACATTTAAGCTTTCATTCAGCTATGTTCTGCTTTTATACTTTTCAGCACTGATGCACATTTAAACTTTGATTCTGCTGTTTTTCTGCCTTCATACTTTTAAAAACATGTAACCACTCTTTAAGCACATTTATACTTTGATTCAGCTACTTTCATACTTTTAAGCACATTTAAGCACTGTTGATGTATATTTATGTTCTATTCAGGTATTTTCTACTTTTACACTTTTTCAAATTCAAGCTTTTTTAAACTTTTTCTTAATCAGATGTATCTCCAAATTCTAATCCTTAATTCACATTTCAAATCTAACTGCCTTAACCATATGGAGAACCACACACACACTAACACACACACACACATTACATTGAAACAATGCACTTTTTACAAATTAACCCAGACACACTGTTTTTTGAGTCTTTGTAGGGACACACTGACACGCCCAAAAGAAGATCATAGAAGCTCAAAATGAGCACTCTGGTGGATGTCTAAAGACTAAGATGGGGAGTGGGACCACCCCAGTAAGCATCATCTGGTTGAAAACAGTTTCAGAAAACAACTATGCTGGACGTTCAGATGTTCTGAGACCTGCTGAGGTGTCCTTGAGTAAGGCACCAAACCCCAAAACCTGCTCGGGGCGCTTCAAGAGGGCAGCCCCCTCACTCTGGCATCTCTCCGCCAGTTGCATGTGCATGTATTTGAATTTCCTATATGTATATGTAAAATGTGTAAAAACAACAGAGTGAAAAAACGTGAATTTCCCCAATGTGGGATCAATAAAGGTTTCTTCTTCTTCTTCAAACTAGGTTCAAAAGTTTTGTTCACCAACTATTTGAGGTGTTAGGGTAGGTGCTAGGTGAAGTGGCGTTGGACCCAGGATACAGATGAGGCAGGAGGCTGAGTAGACGCTTTTACTTTTTATTGATGATGAACACGGGAACAAAAGGCAGGAACACACGAGGGTTGAGGCAGGAACAGAACAGGAAGCGAAGCACAGGACAGAACCGATCAGCACGGCACAGAACAAATCAGCACAGCACAGCACAGACGACATGACAAAGAACAAAGGAGAAGGACTGGCTTAAATAGGAGGAAAGGAAAGTGGAAACAGGTGGAGACTAATGAGGACAGGTGAACCTAATTGGGGCAGAGCAGGCAATCAAAAAAGGAGGGAAACACAAAAGGGCAGAAAGTAAAGTGAGAAACGAGAGGAGAGACGAGACTACAAAATAAAACCGGAAGTGCAGGACAAAGAACATGCAAAACCCTAACATTACCCCCCCCCTCAAAGGACGGCTTCCAGACGTCCATGATTGTTCAATAAGTCTAAGCAGGGAGGGTGGAGGGCGTGCGGAGGAGGGATTCGGGAAGGCGGAGGGGGTCCGAGGAGGAGGTTGGCCCGCCGGTGGCGGCACGCAAAGGCGAAGCACGCCGGAACCCTCCGGTGGCAGCGGCGGCGAAGACCTCGGCGGCCGGTGTGAAAGGCAGAACCTCGGGAGGCTTACGGCGGCGGCGAAGACGAATACTGGAACCCTCAGGAGGTCGGGCGGCGAAGGCAATGACGACCCTCCTCTGGTGGCGGCGGCGCTGGACGCCTGGCTGACCTTCGGAGGCCGGCCGTGAGGCCCTCCGCGGCGTGTGTGACAGATCTCGGGAGGCTACGGGCGAAGGCGGGGATGGAACCTGGGAAGGCCGGCGGCGAAAAGGCGTAGCGGAACCCTCCGGTGGCGGCGAATCAGTTCAGGCGGAGGTGTCAGGCGGGGGCGGCCGCGGAGAGCCGCAGAGAGGTTCGGGAGGAGTGTCGGCGGGACAGGGAAGGAATGGCGGAGAACGGCCATGGAGGATTCAGAGGAGTTAGTGGAGGGGAAGAGCCGACGGAGAACCCGCAGGGAAGTTTAGAGCCGAGTGTCGGCCAGGAAGGCCGACGAAACCGCAGAGATTCGGAGGGAAAAGGAGGCAAAACCGCAGAAGTTGGCGGGTGTGGGGAAGGCAAGACGAGCCGCAGAGCTCAGGCGAGGCCGGCGGGGAAGGCAGCGGAAAGGGCCCAGATCTCGGGAAGGCACTGGGAAGGCTCCGTCCTCTGGGCACTGGGTGGCTCCGTCTCTGGGGCACTGGGAGGCTCCGGGCTCTGGGGCACTGGGACTCACAGGACCTTTCGAGCTCCTGGGGCACTGGGAGGCTCACTGGGACTCCGGAGAGGGAGGCTGGAAGCTGGGCCGCAGGCTGAAGGCTGAGAAACCGAGATGCAGGCTGGAGACCGGCTAGCTGGGTGGAGGCTTGGGTGCAGGCTGGAACCCTGCTGGCTTGGAGGCAGGCTGGAAGCCAGCTGGAACCCGCTGGAAGCTGGAGGCAGGCAAACCCGCTGCCTGGGGAGGCAGGCTGGAAACCCGCTGACCAGGGTGCAGGCTGGAGTGACTGGGGTAGATGAACCAGTTGGAGGTTGGCAGGCATAGAGCCCCGATACCGTCAGCAGTTCTCTGAATAAGCCTGGGACCTGTTTTGTCAGCCAAGGATCACCAGCTAAGCGGTCAAGGGCCAGTTCTAATGCTGTCACCCTCTGTTGGTGATCTAGCACAGAGTACATAGAAAGAAAGCCAGTGATCAGGCGAAATGAACGCTCCCCGTATTCCCGGGTCCCTACCACGTCTGCTGGGTCCATGTTGGTCGTGTCGTTCTGTTAGGGTGAGGTGCTAGGGTGAAGTGGCGTTGGACCCAGGATGCAGATGAGGCAGGAGGCTGAGTAGACGTTTTACTTTTTATTGATGATGAACACGGGAACACAAAGGCAGGAACACACGAGGGTTGAGGCAGGAACAGAACAAGAAGCGAAGCACAGGACAGAACCGATCAGCACGGCACAGAACAAATCAGCACAGGCACAGCACAGACGACATGACAAAGAACAAAGGAGAAGGACTGGAAGCTTAAATAGGAGGAAAGGAAAGTGGAAACAGGTGGAGACTAATGAGGACAGGTGAACCTAATTGGGGCAGAGCAGGCAATCAAAAAAGGAGGGAAACACAAAGGGGCAGGAAGTAAAGTGAGAAACGAGAGGAGAGGCGAGACTACAAAATAAAACCGGAAGTGTAGGACAAAGAACATGCAAAACCCTAACATGAGGATGTTGATTGAAAGTTTACATTTAGACCATATGTCAGTGGGATTTTCCAATAGTGAAATTTTACATCTTGTACATAAAAGCATGTCACCACGCGAGGGGCCAGTCAAAAAAAAAAAAAAAAAAGTATTTAGAGCCCAAAATCATCAGAGGGCTTTACAATCTGTACAGTTGTGACACCCTCTGTCCTTAGACCCTCAAACCGAGTCAGGAAAAACTTCAAAAAACCCTTTATGGGAAAAAGAAGAAACCTGTGGAAGAGCCACAGATGAGGGATCCCTCTCCCTGGGACGGACAGACGTGCAATAGATGCCACATGTACAGAGAACATCATCATCAGTCATATATGGAGTTAAACATGGGTCGTAATAAACTGTAGCTATACTGAGTTCATGGGTTTAGTCCATGTGTGAAGGTATCACAGGTAATGGAAATGAGTCAGTGAGTCCAGTTGCATCTCTAGATGTCCTCATATGGAGCTCTGGAGCCACTCAACCTTCTCTCCACAACACAGACACAGATCATGTCCCCACCAGGCCAGTGAACCTCAGACAGATGGATCCACAACCAGAATCAAGTGAGGAACCTGCAAGACTGGAGAGAACAAAGAGGACCAGGGCTCCGGCAGTAACATGCACTTACAGGACATCAAGAGTATTCACATTAACCACTTTAACACTTTAACCAATTTAACCAATTTAACTACTTTAACTACTTTAACCAAGTTTAACCACTTTAGCCAATACTTTAACCAGTTTATAAGCTGACTCCAGTTTGCACTACTACCATAATAAGAGTAGAGGAAGCAAAGGAAGAGGAAGCAGAGGAAGAGGAAGCAGAGAAAGAGGAAGAGGAGAGAGGTGCCTGGTGCATCATGGGAGCCCCCCGGCAGTATAAGCCTATATCAGCATAACTCAAGGGTGAACCTGTGCCCACCCTAACTATAAGCTTTATCAAAAAGGAAGGTTTTAAGTCTGTTCTTAAACACTGACACTGTGTCTGCCTCTCGGACCCAGACTGGGAGCTGGTTCCAGAGAACAGGGGCCTGATAGCTGAAGGCTCTGCCCCCTAGACTACTTCTGGAAACCCTGGGAACTACAAGTAAGCCTGCGTTTTGGGAGCGCAGCACTCTAGTCGGATGATAAGGAGTTATCAATTCATTAAGATATGATGGTGCCAGACCATGTAGAGCCTTATATGTGAGGAGTAGGATTTTAAAATCCACTCTAAATTTTACAGGGAGCCAATGCAGAGAAGCCAATACTGGAGTAATATGGTCTCTTTTCCTGGTTCTAGTCAGCACCCGAGCAGCGGCATTCTGGACCAGCTGTAGAGTCTTTAACGACTTGTTCGGGCAGCCTGATAAAAGTGAATTACAATAATCCAGCCTGGAAGAGACAAATGCATGGACTAATTTTTCAGCATCGCTTTGGGACAAAAAGTGCCGAATTTTTTGCGATGTTGTTGCAGGTGGTAAAAGGCAGACCTTGAAATATGCTTAATATGGGTGTCGAAGGACACATCCTGATCAAATAAAACCCCGAGGTTCCTTACAGTGGTGCTGGAGGCCCATTTAATGCCATCCAGCAAGGCTATCTTAGGAGAAAGCGTGTTCCTCAGGTGTTTCGGACCTAATAGGATCACTTCAGTTTTATCTGAGTTCAACAGCAGGAAATTTCTGGTCATCCAAGCCTTTATATCTTTAAGGCAGGCATGGAGTTTCAGGAGCTGATCAGTTTTGTCTGGCTCCATTGATAAATATAATTGTGTGTCATCAGCATAACAATGGAAATCTATGGAGTGCCTCCTGATGATATTGCCAAGGGGCAGCATATACAAAATAAACAGAATTGGACCCTAGCACTGAACCTTGTGGAACTCCATGACAGACTTTAGTATGCACAGAGGATTCATTATTAATATGGACAAACTGAGAGCCGATCTGATAAGTATGATCTGAACCAGTTTAATGCAGACCCTTTAATACCAAGCAGTTTTTCCATTCTTCAGCAACAGAATGTGATGGTCAACTGTATCAAAGGCAGCACTGAGGTCTAACAGGACAAGTACAGACAGAAGTCCTTTATCTGATGCTGTCAACAGGTCATTGGTGACTTTCACAAGTGCTGTTTCTGTGCTATGGTGAGCTCTAAATCCTGACTGAAAAACTTCAAAAAGACTATTACTGTGGAGATAATTACATAACTGGCTGGCAACGGCTTTCTCTAGGATCTTAGACAAAAATGGGAGGTTGGATATTGGTCTGTAATTGGCTAACACATATGTATCAAGGCCTCGCGCCCAAAGATAGCTGGGACAGGCTCCAGCATCCCGTGACCCTGTGTTCTCAGGATAAAGCGGGTTAGGAAAATGGATGGATGGATGGATGGATGGATATGTATCAAGTGTAGGTTTTTTGATCAATGGTTTAATTACAGCTACTTTAAAAGACATGGGTACAAAACCTGACGCCAGAGACAGATTAATAATATGCAGCATTGCGCGATGTGCCAATAAATGGGAAAACTTCTTTAAGCAGCGTAGTTGGGATCGGGTCTAGGAGACAAGTTGTTGCTTTCAATGCTGAAACTAACGAGGATAATTCGGGAAGGCCAATTGGAATAAAACTGTCTAAGCAATTGTCAGGTTTTAATGTATCTGCTCCTAAATTTCCTGAGTCTGAAAGGCACGTTAGATAGATCAGAGTCTAACGAGGGCAGATCCTGACAAATTTTGTCCCTAATATTCAAAATCTTGTCATTAAAGAAGCTCATGAAATTTAACGGACGGAGCGGTTAGCGAGCTAACGTTAGCTAACGATCAATATGCTAACGTTAGCTAACGTTAGCATATTGATCTAATTTAACCGACAGCATGAAAACACTTTAACCGAAATAACACGGTGAACTTTACCGCATTGTCATACGACACTTTAGAGGCGCCATGTTGAAATATAACAAGAGGTTCATTCATTCGCAGTTTACTTTTTAATTCACGTAAATAAAAGATGTAAATAAAAGTTACCCTTGAAGTGTGTCGCGTCCTCCCCCAGTCAGTGTGTCCGGGCTGCGGCTGAGCTGGACGCAGCGGCGCTGACAAAGTGTCAAACTGTCAAAGTGCGAAAAGGTGCCAACTAGCAACGGCGGATATATTACACCCGCAGTGTTTCAGCACTACAGAGAATGAATGGGAAACGGTTTATCGCGGTCACAAAACCTTAAATGCCACTTTCGGGACGCGAACCCGAAAGAGAACCATTCATCCATCATCACACTATCACATTTGTGCGCTTAGTTGTATATGAACTATTATCCTAAGGGCAGACAAGCGTGTGTATCATGGGAAGTGTATGACCTACCTGTCACATTAACAGCCAATCCAAACCATGATCAAGTAGTTTTGTCTCAATTCACACCATATTTTCCTCATTATCACACATTTTGTTATAAAAAACAACAGACGTACTGCAGTATCAGGCTTCTTCTGAAACAGGTTAAGCAACAGGTCTCACGGATGTATAGGCACCAGTCATCCTCTGTAGCGTGTAATTAATAGCTTTCATAATCTTGGAGGCTAATTAAACAACCTGTTTCTCTGTTGAAAAGTGAGTATTGCAAATCCTGCCAGTAAGTGACAACACAACGGAGAGGGCTGCAATTTCCAGCTTCCTCTACAAAGGCGCTACGCAATATCCACTAACCTACCACATGCACTGAAAACAAATCGCTCGGTACTAGTGTCTTGGCCGTGATTAGTAACTACTGTTTAGTGTTTTCCAGGACCACGGACAGCGCTGTGCAAACGTCGTTTGCAGCAGGGTCCACTGAGCATCCACCGGCTGCCGACAGATTACTGCTCCTCCGCCAGGAAGAGCCAAGTTACTCACATGTGGATCAATGAATGGATAGAGTGAGCGAAAACATCCGAATCAGGTCCCTCAACACAAACAGAGAGAGATTTAATGCTGCCTTCAGGGACCATGAATACGGAAATAGTCTAATTTGGGAGAAAAATGTTGATAAGAAGCTGTGGAGGATGAGAATAAATCATTAGCTCAATTCTGGCCTGAACGCTTTCCTAGCAATAACTCGCCTTCTCTCTGCCCCTTCAGTATGTATTCTTTAGTAAAACCTGCTGAACATTAAAGACAGTAGGCCGCCATATACAACTGTTTTTTTGCGTAAATGTGAAGGTATTTGAATATCTTATTAATTGCTCAAGAGCCAATTAGTAAATTGAAGAAATAATATTGCCTGAAATTAGGGTAGGGAGAGACATCGAGTGACAAATGGACAGACAGTGAAGAGGAAGGACTTGCACTACTACTTGAACTTGCACTATTACTGCTACAGTAGTGTTTACATGTAGTGCTACTCTTACTGGAGCCTTTACTTTTTCTGTTACTTCTACTGGAGTAGAACCTTTTTACTTTACTACGACAAACTAGTCTTCTACTACTACTGAAGCAGCCTTCACTTGTACTATTACCAAGGGGCGAAGGAGCGTGACACTGGTCCGTGTCAGTATGCTTCTCAGGAAGCCGTTTCATCAGAGGATTACTTATAATCGATTAATTACCGAAACCCCCCATGACAGGCTGGCATAGCAGCAGCATACGTTTTACCCTGAGTGCACTTTATACACACTAAACAGTATAGGAGATGTGCCTGAGGCTAAAGATTTTGCTCTTCCTGAGGACCCTTCGAGGCACAGACTGTGATCTCTGAGATGATGTCCGTCCTGACCGGGAATGTCTTTGGTCAGCGATCCCACCAGCGACAGGAGGAGCCCGACTGTGACGGCAGACTGGTCCCTCAGCGAAAATGGCAGGTACAGCACAGACAGAGACAGCTATTTTGTATGTGTGTCTGAGTGTTTAAATAATCTCAATATTTGCTCGAGAAATTATTGAAAACAACAAACAAACTGAAAACTAATTTAGACAGAGTTCTGAACTTTATTAAGGATAATAATTGAACAGCATATAAACAATAAATAAAAACAGGCGATTAAACAAAACAAGAGATTGCTATTAATTAACTAGAAAATTGCATTTCCTGCAGAAAATGCGTGTGAATGCTGAAAGCTGAAATGAATTTGAAAGAATTGCTGGAAATGCAGAAATATGAGATGAATTGCCTGAAGCAAGTTTGAAAGCTGTAAGGTAATTATTAAACTGCTGAAACACTGGTAAGAATGGCAGAATTGGAAGCTGAACTGCATCCCTTAAAGAAGATAAGAGATGGAATAAATTACTAGAACAGCTAAAGTGTAATAAATTGATGAAAAAAAGCATAACACTTTATAAAGTTTAAAAGGTATAAAGTAGCAGAATACCAGAATAAATGTACTGAAAGAGCTGAACAGTTTTATATTTGAATGGGCTATGTAGCTAAAAAGATGCAGAAGTAGAAGGGGAGCTGAGTCAAAGCAAAAATGTGAATTAACAATGCTAAAATGTGTTTGAAATTATCAGCCAGAAAATAGCCTGAATTAAAAAATAAATGTACATAAACACTGCTTAAAAGTGTAAAGGTAGAGAATAGCTGAATCAAAGCATAAATATACATTAAGAGTGCTATAAAGTATTAAAGGTAGAAAATAGCTAAATCAAAGCTTAAATGTGCATGAAGAGTGCTTAAAAGTATGAAGGTAGAAAATAGCTGAATCAAAGCATAAATGTGCATTTAAAGAGTGCTTAAAAGTATGAAGGTAGACATTAGCTGAATCAAAGCTTAAATGTGCTTAAAGAGTACATAGTAAAAGTATGAAGGCAGAAAATAGATGAAAATGATCAAAGTATGAAGGTAGAAAATAGCATAAATGTGCATTAACAGTGCTAAAAGTGTGTTTTAAAAGTATCAAGGCAGAAAATATCAATAAAGCCTGAAATGTATGAAGTATGTGGAATTTTTCAAGACATATTGAATGAAAGGCTTATGCTAAACTGGACAGCTGATTAAAATGTTTAAAAAGTCCTGAAATGTTTGAAATGAGGAATATTCTAAGATTTCTGAATGTTTCTTACGGAATATATGAAAAATGTTGAATATCTGTAAATGTCTTCAATGAAAGGCTTGCCCTAAACTGTATAGCTGACTAATGAAGTTGAATGATGCCTAAAATGAATGAAAAATGTGGAACAGTTAAAGGTTTTTGAATTATTATGAAAAAGCAGTTGAAGAAGCATTAATAGACTGTAATGGTCATGAATGGGATTCAAAAGTTAAATAATACCTATAATACTGCATTAAAGGAAATCTAATTCTGACTTAAAAAGGTCCTGTTGAAAACTTTGAATGAGTAAATAAAGACCTTAAAAATTCTTCACAAAATTGGAAGGGGTCTGAGTAAATCTACTGTGTGTGTGTGTGTGTGTGTGTGTGTGTGTGAGCACTGGGATTTCCTCTTGTAAGTAAACACACAGTCAAACTGCAGTAATGAGCTCATCTCAATCAGCTGTGTGTGAAAACCTTCAGTCACTGGTTACCATGGTGACTATATGCACTCTGGCCTCTGACAGCTGAATTCACAGAGATTCAGCTGAGGTGCACCTTTCCTTTCGAACTCCTGCCTCCTGTGGCCAGACCATAAGTCCTATACTTGAAACGATGATACCATCAGAGTTTCATGAACACAATGATGTAAACTGCTGAAACAGTTGGTTGTTGCTAGTAAGAATGGCAGAATTGGAAGCTGAACTGCATCCCTTAAAGAAGGGATAAAAAAGGAGATGGAATAAATTACTAGAACAGCTAAAGTGTAATAAATTGATGAAAAAAAGCATAACACTTTATAAAGTTTAAAAGGTATAAAGTAGCAGAATACCATAATAAATGTAGTGAAAGAGCTGAACAGTTTTATATTTGAATGGGCTATGTAGCTAAAAAGATGTGACAGAAGTAGAAGGGGAGCTGAGTCAAAGCAAAAATGTGAATTAACAATGCTAAAATGTGTTTTGAAATTATCAGCCAGAAAATAGCTGCTAATTAAAAAATAAATGTACATAAACACTGCTTAAAAGTGTAAAGGGTAGAGAATAGCTGAATCAAAGCATAAATATACATGAAGAGTGCTAAAAAGTATTAAGGTAGAAAATAGCTAAATCAAAGCATAAATGTGCATGAAGAGTGCTTAAAAGAAAAGTATGAAGGTAGAAAATAGCTGAATAAAAGCTTAAATGTGCTTAAAAGTATGAAAGAGTGCTTAAAAGTATGAAGGTAGAAAATAGCTGAATCAAAGCATCAACGTGCATTAAAGAGTGCTTAAATGTGCTTAACAGTGTAAAAGGCAGAAAATAGCTGAATTAAAGCATAAATGTGCATAATAAAGTGCTTAAAGTATGAAGGTAGAAAATAGCTAAATTGAAGCAGAAATGTGCATTAACAGTGATAAAATGTGTTTGAAAGTATGAAGGCAGAAATAGCTGAATTAAAGCATAAATGTGCATAAATGAGTGCTTAAAAGTATGAAAGGTAGAAAATAGCTGAATCAAAGCATAAATGTGCATTAACGAGTGCTTAAATGTGCTTAACAGTGTAAAAGGCAGAAAATAGCTGAATTAAAGCAAAGCATAAATGTGCATTAACAGTGCTAAAGTGTGGAAAATTTAAAAGTATAAAGGCAGAAAATAGCTGAAAAGCATAAATTTGCATTAACAGTGCTAAAGTAAAGTATCAAGAAATGTAAGTGAAGTATGTGGAATTTTTCAAGACATATTGAATGAAAGGCTTGCGCTAAACTGCATAGCTGAGTAATGAAGTTGAATGATGCCTAAAATGAATGAAAAATGTGGAACAGTTAAAGGTTTTTGAATTATTATGAAAAAGCAGTTGAAGAAGCATTAATAGACTGTAATGGTCATGAATTGGGATTCAAAAGTTAAATAATACCTATAATACTGCATTAAAGGAAATCTAATTCTGACTTAAAAAGGTCCTGTTGAAAACTTTGAATGAGTAAATAAGACCTTAAAAATTCTTCACAAAATTGGAAGGGGTCTGAGTACTGTGTGTGTGTGTGTGTGTGTGTCATGTGTGTGTGTGTGTGTGTGTGTGAGCACTGGGATTTCCTCTTGTAAGTAAACACACAGTCAAACTGCAGTAATGAGCTCATCTCAATCAGCTGTGTGTGAAAACCTTCAGTCACTGGTTACCATGGTGACTGCATGCACTCTTGGCCTCTGACAGCTGAATTCACAGAGATTCAGCTGAGGTGCACCTTTCGAACTCCTGCCTCCTGTGGCCAGACCAGACCATAAGTCCTATACTTGAAACAAATAAGTGATGATACCATCAGATGATACCATCAGAGAGCAGTGAAAAAGAAGTAAGAGTTTTGTATTGATGTGTGGGGCAGAGGGAGTTTCAGTTTCTTCAGCTTTGTTCCAACTTCTGACAGGTCTGAATGTGGATCTATGATGTTGGTGCTCCTCTTGCTTGGAAACTGCTGAAACACTAGTAAGAATGGCAGAATTGGAAGCTGAACTTGCATCCCTTAAAGACATCAGAACTTTATAAAGAAAAAGAACTCAAAGTTGAAGAAGTTAAAGTCTGAAATTTTGAGATTTTGGAAAAAGTAAAAATTGAATTCAAAAAGCTGAATACAAGAACAGCTAAAGTGTAATAAATTGATGAAAAAAAGAAGTTGAAAAATGAAGCTGAAGCTGATAATTTCAAAAGTGAGCAAAAAAAGTTGAAAAAGGTATAAAGTTAAAAGGTAAAAGGCAGAACACTGATGTCCTTAAAGAGATAAAGTGTTTGAGCAGAAAGGAGTACCAAAAAGGCATTTCCTGTAATAAATGTAATAACTAGTGAAAGAGCTGAACAGTTTTATATTTAATGGTGAAAAGTTTGAAAGAATGGGCTATGTAGAAAGAAGGTAATTATTAAACTAAAAAAGATAAATTAATGAAAAAAAGCATAACAATTTATAAAATTTAAAAGGTAGAAAGTAGCAGAATAACAAATAAATTTAAAAGTACTATTTTGAAAGAGCTGAAGTAGAAGGGGAGAGGGTACTGAAAGCTGAGTCAAAGAAGTAGAAGGGGAGAAGCTGAGTCAAAAGCAAAAATGTGAATTAACAATGCTAAAATGTGTTTGAAATTATCAGCCAGAAAATAGCTGAATTAAAACATAAATGTACATAAACACTGCTTAAAAGTGTAAAGGGTAGAGAATAGCTGAATCAAAGCATAAATATACATGAAGAGTGCTAAAAAGTATGAAGGTAAGGCAGAAAATAGAAAAAAAAAGCTAATTAAAGCTAAATCAAAGTGATAAAATGTGTTTAAAAGTATAAAGGCAGAAAATAAATGTGCATGAAGAGTGCTTAAAAAGTATGAAAAAGCTGAAGTGGAAGAGTAGAAAATAGCTGAATAAAAAGCTTAAATGTGCAATGTGCATGAAGAGTGCTTAAAAGTATGAAGGTAGAAAATAGCTGAATTCAAAGCATCAATGTGCATTAATGAGTGCTTAAATGTGCTTAACAGTGTAAAAGCAGAAAATAGCTGAATTAAAGCATAAATGTGCATAATGAGTGCTTAAAAGTATGAAGGTAGAAAATAGCTAAATTGAAGCAGAAATGTGCATTAACAGTGATAAAATGTGTTTGAAAGTATGAAGGCAGAACATAGCTGAATTAAAGCATTAGTGTACATAAACAGCGCTTAGATGTATAAAGGTAGAAAATAGCTGAATCAAAGTATGAAGGTAGAAATTAGCATAATTGTGCATAACGAGTGCTTAAATGTGCTTAACAGTGTAAAGGCAGAAAATAGCTGAATTAAAGCAAAGAGTGCAAAAGTAAATGTGCATTAACAGTGCTAAAGTGTGTTTGAAATAAATGTATAAAGGCAGAAAATAGCAGAAAATAGCTGAAATGTATGAAGTATGTGGAATTTTTCAAGTCAAGACATATTGAATGAAAGGCTTGCGCTAAACTGCATAGCTGAGTAATGAAGTTGAATGATGCCTAAAATGAATGAAAAATGTGGAACAGTTAAAGGTTTTTGAATTATTATGAAAAAGCAGTTGAAGAAGCATTAATAGATAGTAGACTGTAAAAGACTGGAACTGACTCATGAATGGGATTCAAAAGTTAAATAATACCTATAATACTGCATTAAAGGAAATCTAATTCTGACTTAAAAAGGTCCTGTTGAAAACTTTGAATGAGTAAATAATAGACCTTTAAAAATGCTTCACAAAATTGGAAGGGGTCTGAGTACTGTGTGTGTGTGTGTGTGTGTGTGTGTGTGTGTGTGAGAGCTCTGGGATTTCCTCTTGTAAGTGAACACACAGTCAAACTGCAGTAATGACGTCATCTCAATCAGCTGTGTGTGAAAACCTTCAGTCACTGGTTACCATGGTGACTGCATGCACTCTGGCCTCTGACAGCTGAATTTACAGAGATTCAGCTGAGGTGCACCTTTCAAACTCCTGCCTCCTGTGGCCAGACCATAAGTCCTATACCTCGAAACAATGATACCATCAGACAGACAAGAGTCTAATGAACACAGTGATGTAGATTTTATGTGTGTGGAGGCTGAAAAATGTGGTCATGAGAGCAGTTTGAAAAAGTAAGTATTCTTCAGCTTTTTCCAACTTCTCAGGTCTGATTTATAATGGGAGTAGATGGGGCAGTTGGTTGGTGCTCCTCTTGCTTGGAGGGGTCTGGAGCCAGTTTGCTTAGTCCGTTTGCTTAGTTCTGACACATCTTTGCGATCAGCACAAATTTTCCTGTAAAATGATGTAAAAATGATCTATGTAGAGTAAACCTTGTGGGAATGAGAGCGAGTTAAAGAGAGACATTTTCACAAGATTTTCACAGCAGCTCCTCTCCACTCTAGCTGATGATCTAGATGTCACCCACTCTAGCTCTGAACATTCCGCCACATACACACTCATTATAAAGTCAGAAAAGGACTGAAAAAAGCTGAAAATTTAAACTGTGATTTTGGAAAAAGTATAAAAGATTTCAAAAAGCTGAATACAAGTTTAGTAGTTGAAAGTCTTGTGATCAATTTAAAGTTTAAATGGAGTCTGTAGCTGAAAGTATGTGGAAGGAGTAGAACTTCAAAGTTGAAGAAGTTGAAGAGGAGCTGAAGAGTTTCTCCATTCATTTCAATGAGCAAAAAAAGTTGAAAAAAGTTGAATATTTTAAAAAGTATAAAAGGTAGAAATCACAAAAGTAATAGCACACATGTCCTTAAAGAGCTGAACATTTTGATGTTTGAACGGTTTTTGTAGCTCAAAGTATGAAGGAGTTGAAAGCTGCCGAAAAACGTACGGAAACAGAATAAGAAGTCAGAATAATAATAACTAGAAAATTGCATTTCCTGCAGAAAATGCGTGTGAATGCTGAAAGCTGAAATGAATTTGAAAGAATTGCTGGAAATGCAGAAATATGAGATGAATTGCCTGAAAAGTTTGAAAGCTGTAAGGTAATTATTAAACTGCTGAAACACTGGTAAGAATGGCAGAATTGGAAGCTGAACTGCATCCCTTAAAGATGATAAGAGATGGAATAAATTACTAGAACAGCTAAAGTGTAATAAATTGATGAAAAAAAGCAAAAGCATCAGTGTACACAAACAACACTTAGAAGTATAAAGGTACCAAAATAAATGACTGAAACAGCTGAACAGTTTTATATTAGAATGGGCTATTTTGCTAAAAAAGATGTAGCAAGTAGAAGGGGAGCTGAGTCAAAGCAAAGCTTAATGTAAAAGTATGAAATTATCAGGTAGAAAATAGCTGAATTAAAGCATCAAATGTGTACATAAACAGCACTTAGAAAGTATAAAGGTAGAAAATAGCTGAATCAAAGCATAAATGTGTTTAAAGAGTGCTTAAAAGTATGAAGGTAGACAAATTAGCTGAATCAAAGCATTAAATGTGCATTTGAAAGAGTGCTTAAAAGTATGAAGGTAGAAAATAGCTGAATCAAAGCATCAACGTGCATTATGAGTGCTTAAATGTGCTTAACAGTGTAAAGGCAGAAAATAGCTGAATTAAAGCATAAATGTGCATAATGAGTGCTTAAAAGTATGAAGGTAGAAAATAGCTGAAATTGAAGCATAAATGTGCATTAATGTGCAGTGATAAAATGTGTTTGAAAGTATGAAGGCAGAACATAGCTGAATTAAAGCATTAGTGTACATAAACAGCGCTTAGAATGTATAAAGGTAGAAAATAGCTGAATCAAAGCATAAATTGTGCATAACGAGTGCTTAAATGTGCTTAACAGTGTAAAGGCAGAAAATAGCTGAATTAAAGCATAAATGTGCATTAACAGTGCTAAAGTGTGTTTGAAAGTATAAAGGCAGAAAATAGCCTGAAATGTATGAAGTATGTGGAATTTTTCAAGACATATTGAATGAAAGGCTTGCGCTAAACTGCATAGAAATATATGAAAGATGTTGAATAACTGAGTAATGAAGTTGAATGATGCCTAAAATGAATGAAAAATGTGGAACATCAGTTAAAGGTTTGTTGAATTATTATGAAAAAGCAGTTGAAGAAGCATTAATAGACTAGAAAAGTGGAAAAGACTGTAACTGACTCATGAATGGGATTCAAAAGTTAAATAATACCTATAATACTGCATTAAAGGAAATCTAATTCTGACTTAAAAAGGTCCTGTTGAAAACTTTGAATGAGTAAATAAGACTTTAAAAATGCTTCACAACAATTGAAAGGTGTCTGAGTACTGTGTGTGTGTGTGTGTGTGTGTGCGTGTCTCTCTGTGTGCGTGTGTGTGTGTGTGTGTGTGTGTTTATGCGTGTGTGTGTGAGCTCTGGGATTTCCTCTTGTAAGTAAACACACAGTCAAACTGCAGTAATGACGTCATCTCAATCAGCTGTGTGTGAAAACCTTCAGTCACTGGTTACCATGGTGACTGCATGCACTATTGCCTCTGACAGCTGAATTCACAGAGATTCAGCTGAGGTGCACCTTTCAAACTCCTGCCTCCTGTGGCCAGACCATAAGTCCTATCCTCGAAAGTGATGATACCATCAGACAGACAAGAGTCTTCATGAACACAGTGATGTAGATTTTATTTGTGTGGGGCTGGAAATGTGGTCATGAGAGCAGTTTGAAAAAGTAAGTATTCTTCAGCTTTTTCCAACTTCTCAGGTCTGATTTATAATGGGAGTAGATGGGGCAGTTGGTTGGTGCTCCTCTTGCTTGGAGGGGTCTGGAGCCAGTTTGCTTAGTCCCATTTGCTTAGCCTGAACACATGTCTGCGATCAGCACAAATTTTCCTGTAAAATGGTGTAAAAATGATCTATGTAGAGTAAACCTTGTGGGAATGAGAGCGAGTTAAAGAGAGACATTTTCACAAGATTTTCACAGCTCCTCTCCACTCTAGCTGATGACGTCACCCACTCTAGCTCTGAACATTCCGCCACATACACACTCATTATAAAGTCAGAAAAGGACTGAAAAAAGCTGAACAATTTAAACTGTGATTTTGGAAAAAGTATAAAAGATTTCAAAAAGCTGAATACAAGTTTAGTAGTTGAAAGTCTTGTGATCAATTTAAAGTTTAAATGGAGTCTGTAGCTGAAAGTATGTGGAAGGAGTAGAACTTCAAAGTTGAAGAAGTTGAAGAGGAGCTGAAGAGTTTCTCCATTCATTTCAATGAGCAAAAAAAGTTGAAAAAAGTTGAATATTTTAAAAAGTATAAAAGGTAGAAATCACAAAAGTAATAGCACACATGTCCTTAAAGAGCTGAACATTTTGATGTTTGAACGGTTTTTGTAGCTCAAAGTATGAAGGAGTTGAAAGCTGCCGAAAAACGTACGGAAACAGAATAAGAAGAAATAATAATAATAAAGAAACACAAGAACAATAGTGTGAATGCTGAGAATAATAACTAGAAAATTCACACTAACTAGAAAATTGCATTTCCTGCAGAAAATGCGTGTGAATGCTGAAAGCTGAAATGAATTTGAAAGAATTGCTGGAAATGCAGAAATATGAGATGAATTGCCTGAAAAGTTTGAAAGCTGTAAGGTAATTATTAAACTGCTGAAACACTGGTAAGAATGGCAGAATTGGAAGCTGAACTGCATCCCTTAAAGATGATAAGAGATGGAATAAATTACTAGAACAGCTAAAGTGTAATAAATTGATGAAAAAAAGCAAAAGCATCAGTGTACACAAACAACACTTAGAAGTATAAAGGTAGAAAACAAAATAAATGTACTGAATAGAGCTGAGCATTTAACGAATGGGCATTTTGAAAAAAAGAGTGCTTTAAGTAGAAGGGGAGCTGAGTCTAAAGCAAAAATGTATGAACAATGCTAAAATGTGTTTGAAATTATCAGAAAATAGCTGAATTAAAGCATCAAACAAAGTGTACATAAACAGCACTTAGAAGTATAAAGGTAGAAAATAGCTGAATCAAAGCATAAATGTGTTTAAAGAGTGCTTAAAAGTATGAAGGTAGAAAATTAGCTGAATCAAAGCATAAATGTGTTTAAAGAGTGCTTAAAAGTATGAAGGTAGAAAATATAAAGCTGAATCAAAGCATCAACGTGCATTATGAGTGCTTAAATGTGCTTAACAGAGTGTAAAAGCAGAAAATAGCTGAATTAAAAAGCATAAATGTGCATAATGAGTGCTTAAAAGTATGAAGGTAGAAAATAGCTAAATTGAAAGCAGAAATGTGCATTAACAGTGATAAAATGTGTTTGAAAGTATGAAGGCAGAACATAGCTGAATTAAAGCATTAGGTGCAATGTACATAAACAGCGCTTAGATGTATAAAGGTAGAAAATAGCTGAATCAAAGCATAATTGTGCATAACGAGTGCTTAAATGTGCTTAACAGTGTAAAGGCAGAAAATAGCTGAATTAAAGCAAAGCATAAATGTGCATTAACAGTGCTAAAGTGTGTTTGAAAGTATAAAGGCAGAAAATAGCCTGAAATGTATGAAGTATGTGGAATTTTTCAAGACATATTGAATGAAAGGCTTGCGCTAAACTGCATAGCTGAGTAATGAAGTTGAATGATGCCTAAAATGAATGAAAAATGTGGAACAGTTAAAGGTTTGTTGAATTATTATGAAAAAGCAGTTGAAGAAGCATTAAAGAAGTGGAAAAGACTGTAACTGGTCATGAATGGGATTCAAAAGTTAAATAATACCTATAATACTGCATTAAAGGAAATCTAATTCTGACTTAAAAAGGTCCTGTTGAAAACTTTGAATGAGTAAATAAGACTTTAAAAATGCTTCACAACATTGAAAGGTGTCTGAGTACTGTGTGTGTGTGTGTGTGTGTGTGCGTGTCTCTCTGTGTGTAACGTGTGTGTGTGTGTGTGTGTGTGTTTATGTGTGTGTGTGAGCTCTGGGATTTCCTCTTGTAAGTAAACACACAGTCAAACTGCAGTAATGACGTCATCTCAATCAGCTGTGTGAAAACCTTCAGTCACTGGTTACCATGGTGACTGCATGCACTATTGCCTCTGACAGCTGAATTCACAGAGATTCAGCTGAGGTGCACCTTTCGAAACTCCTGCCTCCTGTGGCCAGGCCAGACCATAAGTCCTATCCTCAAAGTGATGATACCATCAGACAGACAAGAGTCTCATGAACACAGTGATGTAGATTTTATTTGTGTGGAGGCTGGAAATGTGGTCATGAGAGCAGTTTGAAAAAGTAGTATTCTTCAGCTTTTTCCAACTTCTCAGGTCTGATTTATAATGGGAGTAGATGGGGCAGTTGGTTGGTGCTCCTCTTGCTTGGAGGGGTCTGGAGGCCAGTTTGCTTAGCCCATTTGCTTAGCCAAACACATGTCTGCGATCAGCACAAAATTTTCCTGTAAAATGGTGTAAAAATGATCTATGTAGAGTAAACCTTGTGGGAATGAGAGCGAGTTAAAGAGAGACATTTTCACAAGATTTTCACAGCTCCTCTCCACTCTAGCTGATGACGTCACCCACTCTAGCTCTGAACATTCCGCCACATACACACTCATTATAAAGTCAGAAAAGGACTGAAAAAAGCTGAAAATTTAAACTGTGATTTTGGAAAAAGTATAAAAGATTTCAAAAAGCTGAATACAAGTTTAATAGCTTGAAAGTCTTGTGATCAATTTAAAGTTTAAATGGAGTCTGTAGCTGAAAGTATGTGGAAGGAGTAGAACTTCAAAGTTGAAGAAGTTGAAGAGGAGCTGAAGAGTTTCTCCATTCATTTCAATGAGCAAAAAAAGTTGAAAAAAGTTGAATATTTTAAAAAGTATAAAAGGTAGAAATCACAAAAGTAATAGCACACATGTCCTTAAAGAGCTGAACATTTTGATGTTTGAACGGTTTTTGTAGCTCAAAGTATGAAGGAGTTGAAAGCTGCCGAAAAACGTACGGAAACAGAATAAGAAGTCAGAATAATAATAATAAAGAAACTAGAAAATTGCATTTCCTGCAGAAAATGCGTGTGAATGCTGAAAGCTGAAATGAATTTGAAAGCAATTGCTGGAAATGCAGAAATATGAGATGAATTGCCTGAAAAGTTTGAAAGCTGTAAGGTAATTATCAAATTGCTGTATGAAACATTAAACTGCTGAAACACTGGTAATGAATGGCAGAATTGGAAGCTGAACTGCATCCCTTAAAGAAGATAAGAGATTGAAGAATAATAACCCTTAAAGATGATAAGAGATGGAATAAATTACTAGAACAGCTAAAGTGTAATAAATTGATAATAAATTAATGAAAAAAAGCATAACACTTTATAAAGTTTAAAAGGTAGAAAGTAGCAGAATACCAAAATAAATGCTTAATAAATGTACTGAAAGAGCTGAACAGTTTTATATTTGAATGGGCTATTTTGCTAAAAAAGATGTGTACATGCTTAGAAGTAGAAGGGGAGCTGAGTCAAAGCAAAAATGTGAATTAACAATGCTAAAATGTGTTTGAAATTATCAGCCAGAAAATAGCTGAATTAAAACATAAATGTACATAAACAAGTGCTTAAAAGTATAAAGGTAGAGAATAGCTGAATCAAAGCAAAATAGCCTGAAATGCTAAATGTATGAAGTATGAAAAGGTGGAATAGCAGAAAATGAATTAAAGCATAAATGTGCATGTGCAAAAGTGAAGGCAGAAATAAAAAAAGATGTGTTTAACAGAAAAGAAAATATTGAATGATAAATGTGCATAACAGTGTGCTTGCAAAGTATGAAAGCTAAACTAATATGAATCAAAGCATAAATGCTGAATAAAGAGTGCTTAAAATGTTGAATAAAAAAAATAGCTGAATAAAAGATAAAGCATAAATGTGCAAATGCTAAAAGTATGAAGGTAGACTGAAATGTTTGAAATGAGGAAAGGCAAATATTAAAAATGTGAATCAAAGAAAATAGCTGAATTAAAGGTTTCTTAAATGTGGAGAATGTTTCTTAAATGAAATATATGAAAGATGTTGAATAAAAGTATAAAATGTATAAAGCAGAAAATGTGAATGTGTTGTGGAATGAAAGGAACTTGCAATAAGGATTGGAATTTTTCGCTAAACTGCTATAGCTGAGTAATGAAGTTGAATGATGCCTAAAATGAATGAAAAATGTGGAACAGTTAAAGGTTTTTGAATTATTATGAAAAAGCAGTTGAAGAAGTATTAATAGATAGAAAAGTGGAAAAGACTGTAACTGACATGAATGGGATTCAAAAGTTAAATAATTACCTATAATACTGCATTAAAGGAAATCTAATTCTGACTTACTTAAAAAGGTCCTGTTGAAAACTTTGAATGAGTAAATAAGACCTTTAAAAATGCTTCACAAAATTGGAAGGGGTCTGAGTACTGTGTGTGTGTGTGTTAGAGTGTCTGTGTGTGTGTGTGTGTGTGTGTGTGTGTGCTCTGGGATTTCCTCTTGTAAGTAAACACACACACAGTCAAACTGCAGTAATGACGTCATCTCAATCAGCTGTGTGTGAAAACCTTCAGTCACTGGTTACCATGGTGACTGCATGCACTCTGGCCTCTGACAGCTGAATTTACAGAGATTCAGCTGAGGCGCACCTTTCAAACTCCTGCCTCCTGTGGCCAGACCATAAGTCCTATACCTCGAAACAATGATACCATCAGACAGACAAGAGTCTAATGAACACAGTGATGTAGATTTTATGTTGTGTGGGGCTGAAAATGTGGTCATGAGAGCAGTTTGAAAAAGTAAGTATTCTTCAGCTTTTTCCAACTTCTCAGGTCTGATTTATAATGGGAGTAGATGGGGCAGTTGGTTGGTGCTCCTCTTGCTTGGAGGGGTCTGGAGCCAGTTTGCTTAGTCCACGTTTGCTTAGTTCTGACACATCTTTGCGATCAGCACAAATTTTCCTATAAAATGATGTAAAAATGATCTATGTAGAGTAAACCTTGTGGGAATGAGAGCGAGTTAAAGAGAGACATTTTCACAAGATTTTCACAGCTCCTCTCCACTCTAGCTGATGATGTCACCCACTCTAGCTCTGAACATTCTGAACATTCCGCCATACATACACACTCATTATAAAGTCAGAAAAGGACTGAAAAAAGCTGAAAATTTAAACTGTGATTTTGGAAAAAGTATAAAAGATTTCAAAAAGCTGAATACAAGTTTAGTAGTTGAAAGTCTTGTGATCAATTTAAAGTTTAAATGGAGTCTGTAGCTGAAAGTATGTGGAAGGAGTAGAACTTCAAAGTTGAAGAAGTTGAAGAGGAGCTGAAGAGTTTCTCCATTCATTTCAATGAGCAAAAAAAGTTGAAAAAAGTTGAATATTTTAAAAAGTATAAAAGGTAGAAATCACAAAAGTAATAGCACACATGTCCTTAAAGAGCTGAACATTTTGATGTTTGAACGGTTTTTGTAGCTCAAAGTATGAAGGAGTTGAAAGCTGCCGAAAAACGTACGGAAGAAGAATAAGAATAATAATAAATAAACACAATAACAATAGTGTGAATGCTGCTGAATCAGCATTCACACTAATAAAGAAACACAAGAACAATAGTGTGAATGCTGCTGAGAATCAGCATTCACACTAATAATAAAGAAAACTAACAATAGAATGCTGAATTTCACAGCTAACTAATAAAGAAAATTGCATTTCCTGCAGAAAATGCGTGTGAATGCTGAAAGCTGAAATGAATTTGAAAGAATTGCTGGAAATGCAGAAATATGAGATGAATTGCCTGAAAAGTTTGAAAGCTGTAAGGTAATTATTAAACTGCTGAAACACTGGTAAGAATGGCAGAATTGGAAGCTGAACTGCATCCCTTAAAGATGATAAGAGATGGAATAAATTACTAGAACAGCTAAAGTGTAATAAATTGATGAAAAAAAGCAAAAGCATCAGTGTAAACAAACAACACTTAGAAGTATAAAGGTAGAAAACAAAATAAATGTACTGAATAGCTGAACAGCTTTTATATTAGAATGGGCTATTTTGCTAAAAAAAGATGTAGAAGTAGAAGGGGAGCTGTGCAAAAATGAAGAGTGAATTAGAAATGCAGTGCTTAAAAGATGCTTAAAAGTATGAAATCAAAGGTTAAATGTGCAGAAAATAGAATAAAGGCTGAATTAAAGCAATTAAATCATTAAAGTGTACATAAACAGCACTTAAAAGAAGTATAAAGGTAGAAAATAGCTGAATCAAAGCATAAATGTGCATTGAAGGCAGAAAATAAAGAGTGCTTAAAAGTATGAAGGTAGACAAAAAAGTTAGCTGAATCAAAGCATAAATGTGCATTAAAAGTGAGTGCTTAAAAGTATGAAGGTAGAAAATAGCTGAATCAAAGCATCAAACGTGCATTAATGAGTGCTTAAATGTGCTTAACAGTGTAAAAGGCAGAAAATAGCTGAATTAAAGCATAAATGTGCATAATGAGTGCTTAAAAGTATGAAGGTAGAAAATAGCTAAATTGAAGCAGAAATGTGCATTAACAGTGATAAAATGTGTTTGAAAGTATGAAGGCAGAACAATAGCTGAATTAAAGCATTAGTGTACATAAACAGCGCTTAGAATGTATAAAGGTAGAAAATAGCTGAATCAAAGCATAAATTGTGCATAACGAGTGCTTAAATGTGCTTAACAGTGTAAAGGCAGAAAATAGCTGAATTAAAGCATAAATGTGCATTAACAGTGCTAAAGTGTGTTTGAAAGTATAAAGGCAGAAAATAGCCTGAAATGTATGAAGTATGTGGAATTTTTCAAGACATATTGAATGAAAGGCTTGCGCTAAACTGCATAGCTGAGTAATGAAGTTGAATGATGCCTAAAATGAATGAAAAATGTGGAATCAGTTAAAGGTTTTTGAATTATTATGAAAAAGCAGTTGAAGAAGTATAAGGCAATAGATAGAAAAGTGGAAAAGACTGTAACTGGTCATGAATGGGATTCAAAAGTTAAATAATACCTATAATACTGCATTAAAGGAAATCTAATTCTGACTTAAAAAGGTCCTGTTGAAAACTTTGAATGAGTAAATAAGACTTTAAAAATGCTTCACAAAATTGGAAGGTGGTCTGAGTACTGTGTGTGTGTGTGTGTGTGTGTGTCTCTCTAAAAAGTGTGTGCGTGTGTGTGTGTGTGTGTGTGTGTTTGCTCTGCGTGTGTGTGCTGAGCTCTGAGGATTTCCTCTTGTAAGTAAACACACAGTCAAACTGCAGTAATGACGTCATCTCAATCAGCTGTGTGTGAAAACCTTCAGTCACTGGTTACCATGGTGACTGCATGCACTATTGCCTCTGACAGCTGAATTCACAGAGATTCAGCTGAGGTGCACCTACCTTTCGAAACTCCTGCCTCCTGTGGCCAGACCAATAAGTCCTATCCTCAAACTGATGATACCATCAGACAGACAAGAGTCTCATGAACACAGTGATGTAGATTTTATTTGTGTGGAGGCTGGAAATGTGGTCATGAGAGCAGTTTGAAAAAGTAAGTATTCTTCAGCTTTTTCCAACTTCTCAGGTCTGATTTATAATGGGAGTAGATGGGGCAGTTGGTTGGTGCTCCTCTTGCTTGGAGGGGTCTGGAGCCAGTTTGCTTAGTCCATTTGTAGCTTATTCTTCCTTACAAACACATGTCTGCGATCAGCACAAAATTTCCTGTAAAATGGTGTAAAAATGATCTATGTAGAGTAAACCTTGTGGGAATGAGAGCGAGTTAAAGAGAGACATTTTCACAAGATTTTCACAGCTCCCTCTCCACTCTAGCTGATGACGTCACCCACTCTAGCTCTGAACATTCCGCCACATACACACTCATTATAAAGTCAGAAAAGGACTGAAAAAAGCTGAAAATTTAAACTGTGATTTTGGAAAAAGTATAAAAGATTTCAAAAAGCTGAATACAAGTTTAATAGCTTGAAAGTCTTGTGATCAATTTAAAGTTTAAATGGAGTCTGTAGCTGAAAGTATGTGGAAGGAGGAGTAGAACTTCAAAGTTGAAGAAGTTGAAGAGGAGCTGAAGAGTTTCTCCATTCATTTCAATGAGCAAAAAAAGTTGAAAAAAGTTGAATATTTTAAAAAGTATAAAAGGTAGAAATCACAAAAGTAATAGCACACATGTCCTTAAAGAGCTGAACATTTTGATGTTTGAACTGGTTTTTGTAGCTCAAAGTATGAAGGAGTTGAAAGCTGCCGAAAAACGTACGGAAACAGAATAAGAAGTCAGAATAATAATAATAAAGAAACACAAGAACAATAGTGTGAATGCTGCTGAATCAGCATTCACACTAATAATAATAAAAAGAAAAGAGATGGAATAAATTACACAAGAATAAATTGATGAAAAAAAGCAATAGTGTGAATGCTGCTGAATCAGCATTCACACTAACTAGAGAATGCAATTTCTGAAGAAATTGCGGTGTGAATGCTGAAAGCTGAAAAAAATATGAGATGAATTTCTGAAAAGTTTGAAAGCGTAAGGTAATTATCTAAACTGGATAGAATTGGAAGCTGAAGTTTAATGAAGCTAAAGTGTAATAAATTGCTAACACTTTATAAAGAAATGTATGAAATGAGTTTTATATTAGAATTTTTTGATAAAAAAGATGTAGAAGTAGAAGGGGAGCTGAAAAAGCAAAAATTAAGGTTTTTTAATTTTTATTAAGATATATATGAAAGATGTGGAATATCTGAAGATTTGTTTACGCTGACTGGATATCTGAGTAATGAAGTTGAATGATGCCTGAAATTAATGAAAAATGTGGAATATTTAAAGTTATTTTGAATCAAAGGCTTACCCCAATCTGGATTACTGAATGATAAAGATGAATGATACCTAAAATGAATGAGGAATGTGTAATATTTTAAGGTTTTTGAATTATTATGAAGTTGAATGATGCAAGAAGCAGTTGAAGAAAAAGTATGAATAGATGGAAAAGTGGAAAAGACTGTAACTCACATGAATGGGATTCAAAAGTTAAATAATACCTATAATACTGCATTAAAAATCTAATTCTGGGTCCTGATTTAAAATTTTGAATGAGTAAATAAGACTTTAAAAATGCTTGACAAAATTGGAAGGGATTTGCGTACTGTCTGTGTGTGTGTGTGTCGTGTGTCAAATGACTTCAAATAGGTTTGTAAATATATCTAAAAAGTTATTTGAATAAGAAACCATTCTTTAATCTGATGCTCTGGTTATGATGGTAAATGTGTGTGTGTGTGTGATTGTGGTGTGTCTGTGGCACATTGTGATGTGTGTCTCTGGGTGTGTGTGTGTGTGTGCAAATGTGTCAAATTACCTGAATTAGTTTTAAATATATCTAAAAAGTTATTTGACTAAGAAGCCATTCTTTAAACTGATGCCCTGGTCATGATGGTAAAAGTTAGTGTATGTGTGTGTGTGTGTGTGTGAGCTCTGGGATTTCCTCTTGTAAGTAAACACACAGTCAAACTGCAGTAATGACGCTCATCTCAATCAGCTGTGTGTGAAAACCTTCAGTCACTGGTTACCATGGTGACTGCATGCACTATTGCCTCTGACAGTTGAATTCACAGAGATTCAGCTGAGGTGCACCTTTCGAAACTCCTGCCTCCTGTGGTCCAGACCATAAGTCCTATCCTCAAAGTGATGATACCATCAGACAGACAAGAGTCTCATGAACACAGTGATGTAGATTTTATGTGTGTGGAGCTGTGAAAATGTGGTCATGAGAGCAGTTTGAAAAAGAAGTATTCTTCAGCTTTTTCCAACTTTCTCAGGTCTTGATTTATAATGGGAGTAGATGGGGCAGTTGGTTGGTGCTCCTCTCGCTTGGAGGGGGTCTGGAGCCAGTTTGCTTAGGTCCGTTTGCTTAGTCTGACACATTTCTGCGATCAGCACAATTTTTCCTGTAAAATGGTGTAAAAATGATCTACTGTAGAGTAAACCTTGTGGGAATGAGAGCGAGTTGAAAGAGAGACTTTTCACAAGATTTTCACAGCTCCTCTCCACTCTAGCTGATGATGTCACCCACTCTAGAACATTCCGTTTTGAACATTTTGCCAAAACTGGACCTCAAACAAAGTTGAATATTTTGAAAAGTTTGAATTAGATTTGAAAAGTTGAATGATATCCTGAATCCCTGAAAGATGTGGAACATTTTGATGTTTGAATGGACTTTCTAGCTGAAAGTATGAATGAATGGTGAAGAGCTGAAAAAGTGTGAAAATGTGAAAACGGGAAGATTTTGAAGATTCCGTCCATTCATTTGAATGGGAAAAAATTCCTGAAAAACCTGGAATATTTCGGAAAGTTTGAATGTTAGGAATGAGAAAAGTAATAGCCGGCATGTCCTAATTGAGCTGAACGTTTTGATGTTTGAATGACGTTTCTACGATGAAAAATGTGGAAGGAGATACGAATCAAAAAAAGTGAGCGGAATAATAATAATAACTAGAGAATGCAATTTCTGAAGAAATTGCGGTGTGAATGCTGAAAGCTGAAACGCTGACGTCAAACTGGATAGCTGAAGTTGAATGAAGTGTGAAATGTATGAAGTATGTGGAATATCTGAATATTTATTGAATGAAAGGCTTGTGCTAAACTGGATAGCTGAAGTTGAATGATGCCTAAAAAATGTATGAAGTATGTGGAATATTTTTAGGTCTTTGAATTATTATCAAGAAGCAGCTTGAAGAAGTATGAATAGGTGGAAAAGTGGAAAATACTAACTCACATGAGTGGAATTTAAAAGTTAAATAATACCTATATTACTGCATTAAACAGGTCCTATTTAAAATTTTGAATGAGTAAATAAGACTTTAAACAATGGCTTGACAAAGTTGGAAGGATGATTTGCAGTACTGTCTCTGTGTGTGTGTGTGTGTGTGTGTGCGTTTGTTTGTGTGTGTGCATGTGTGTCAAATGACTTAAATAAGTTTGTAAATAGATCTAAAAGGTTATTTGAATAAGAAACCATTCTTTAATTTGATGCCCTGGTTATAATGGTAAAAGTGTGTGTGTGTGTGTGTGTGATTGTGGTGTGTCTGTGGCGCATTGTGGTGTGTGTGTCTGGGTGTGTGTGTGTGTGTGAGTGTGTGTCAACTCTACCCGATTTAGTTTGTAAATATATCTAAAAAGTTATTTGAATAAGAAGTCATTCTTTAATCTGATGCTCTGGTCATGATGGTAAAAATTAGTGTGTGTGTGTGTGCGTGTCTCTGTGTGTGTGTGTGTGTGTGTGTGTGTGTATGTGTCTGTGTGTGAGCTCTGGGATTTCCTCTTGTAAGTGAACACACAGTCAAACTGCAGTAATGAGCTCATCTCAATCAGCTGTGTGTGAAAACCTTCAGTCACTGGTTACCATGGTGACTGCATGCACTATTGCCTCTGACAGCTGAATTCACAGAGAATTCAGCTGAGGTGTACCTGTTCAAACTACTGTCTCCTGTGGTCAGACCATAAGTCCTATCCTCAAAGTGATGATACCATCAGACAGACAAGAGTCTCATGAACACAGTGATGTAGATTTTATGTGTGTGGGGCAAAAAATGTGGTCATGAGAGCAGTTTGAAAAAGAAGTATTCTTCAGCTTTTTCCAACTTCTCAGGTCTGATTTATAATGGGAGTAGATGGGGCAGTTGGTTGGTGCTCCTCTCGCTTGGAGGGGCCAGTCTGGAGCCAGTTTGCTTAGTCCGTTTGCTTAGTCTGACACATCTTTGCGATCAGCACAAATTTTCCTGTAAAATGAATGTGTAAAAATGATCTATGTAGAGTAAACCTTGTGGGAATGAGAGCGAGTTAGTTGAAGAGAGACTTTTCACAAGATTTTCACAGCTCCTCTCCACTCTAGCTGATGATGTCACCCACTGTAGTTTTGAACATTTTGCCAAAACTGGACCTCAAACAAAGTTGAATATTTTGAAAAGTTTGAATTAAACTGATTTGAAAAGTTGAATGATATCCTGAATCCCTGAAAGATGTGGAACATTTTGATGTTTCAATGGACTTTCTAGCTGAAAGTATGAATGAATGGTGAGGAGCTGAAAAAGTGTGAAAATGTGTGAAAATGGGAAGATTTTGAAGATTCCGTCCATCCATCATTTGAATGGGAAAAAAATTCCTGAAAAACCTGGAATATTTTAGAAAACGGAAAGTTTGAATGTTAGGAATGAGAAAAGTAATAGCACGGCATGTCCTAATTGAGCTGAACGTTTTGATGTTTGAATGAGCGTTTCTACGATGAAAAATGTGGAAGGAGATACGAATCAAAAAAAGTTAGCGGAATAATAATAATAACTAGAGAATGCAATTTCTGAAGAAATTGCGGTGTGAATGCTGAAAGCTGAAACGCTGACGCTGGCAAACTGGATAGCTGAAGTTTAATGAAGCCTGAAATGTATGAAATGAGGAATTTTTTAAGGTTTTTTAATTTTTATTAAGATATATATGAAAGATGTGGAATATCTGAAGATTTGTTTACGCTGACTGGATATCTGAGTAATGAAGTTGAATGATGCCTGAAATTAATGAAAAATGTGGAATATTTAAAGTTATTTTGAATCAAAGGCTTACCCCAATCTGGATTACTGAATGATAAAGATGAATGATACCTAAAATGAATGAGGAATGTGTAATATTTTAAGGTTTTTGAATTATTATCAAGAAGCAGTTGAAGAAATATGAATAGATGGAAAAGTGGAAAAGACTGTAACTTACATGAATGGGATTCAAAAGTTAAATAATACCTATAATACTGCATTAAAAATCTAATTCTGGGTCCTGATTAAAATTTTGAATGAGTAAATAAGACTTTAAAAATGCTTGACAAAATTGGAAGGGATTTGCGTACTGTCTGTGTGTGTGTGTGCGTGTCAGTCAAATGACTTCAAATAGGTTTGTAAATATATCTAAAAAGTTATTTGAATAAGAAACCATTCTTTAATCTGATGCTCTGGTTATGATGGTAAACGTGTGTGTGTGTGTGTGATTGTGGTGTGTCTGTGGCACATTGTGATGTGTGTCTCTGGGTGTGTGTGTGTGTGTGTCAAATTACCTGAATTAGTTTTAAATATATCTAAAAAGTTATTTGACTAAGAAGCCATTCTTTAAACTGATGCCCTGGTCATGATGGTAAAAGTTAGTGTATGTGTGTGTGTGTGTGTGTGAGCTCTGGGATTTCCTCTTGTAAGTAAACACACAGTCAAACTGCAGTAATGACGTCATCTCAATCAGCTGTGTGTGAAAACCTTCAGTCACTGGTTACCATGGTGACTGCATGCACTATTGCCTCTGACAGTTGAATTCACAGAGATTCAGCTGAGGTGCACCTTTCGAACTCCTGCCTCCTGTGGTCAGACCATAAGTCCTATCCTCAAAGTGATGATACCATCAGACAGACAAGAGTCTCATGAACACAGTGATGTAGATTTTATGTGTGTGGGGCTAAAAATGTGGTCATGAGAGCAGTTTGAAAAAGAAGTATTCTTCAGCTTTTTCCAACTTCTCAGGTCTTGATTTATAATGGGAGTAGATGGGGCAGTTGGTTGGTGCTCCTCTCGCTTGGAGGGGTCTGGAGCCAGTTTGCTTAGGTCCGTTTGCTTAGTCTGACACATTTCTGCGATCAGCACAATTTTTCCTGTAAAATGGTGTAAAAATGATCTACTGTAGAGTAAACCTTGTGGGAATGAGAGCGAGTTGAAGAGAGACTTTTCGTCACAAGATTTTCACAGCTCCTCTCCACTCTAGCTGATGATGTCACCCACTCTAGTTTTGAACATTTTGCCAAAACTGGATGACCTCAAACAAAGTTGAATATTTTGAAAAGTTTGAATTAGATTTGAAAAGTTGAATGATATCCTGAATCCCTGAAAGATGTGGAACATTTTGATGTTTGAATGGACTTTCTAGCTGAAAGTATGAATGAATGGTGAAGAGCTGAAAAAGTGTGAAAATGTGAAAATTTTGAAGATTCCGTCCATTCATTTGAATGGGAAAAAATTCCTGAAAAACCTGGAATATTTCGGAAAGTTTGAATGTTAGGAATGAGAAAAGTAATAGCGCATCATGTCCTAATTGAGCTGAACGTTTTGATGTTTGAATGACGTTTCTACGATGAAAAATGTGGAAGGAGATACGAATCAAAAAAAGTGAGCGGAATAATAATAATAATAATAATAATAATAAATATTTAGAAGAACATAGGTTTGAATGCTTTCAGCATTCACACCAACTAGAGAATGCAATTTCTGAAGAAATTGCGGTGTGAATGCTGAAAGCTGAAACGCTGACGCTGTAAGGTAATTATTAAACAAACTGGATAGCTGAAGTTTAATGAAGCCTGAAATGTATGAAATGAGGAATTTTTTAAGGTTTTTTTAAATTTTTATTAAGATATATATGAAAGATGTGGAATATCTGAAGATTTGTTTACGCTGACTGGATATCTGAGTAATGAAGTTGAATGATGCCTGAAATTAATGAAAAATGTGGAATATTTAAAGTTATTTTGAATCAAAGGCTTACCCTTAACAGTGCAATCTGGATTACTGAATGATAAAGATGAATGATACCTAAAATGAATGAGGAATGTGTAATATTTTAAGGTTTTTGAATTATTATCAAGAAGCAGTTGAAGAAATATGAATAGATGGAAAAGTGGAAAAGACTGTAACTTACATGAATGGGATTCAAAAGTTAAATAATACCTATAATACTGCATTAAAAGGGTCCTGATTAAAATTTTGAATGAGTAAATAAGACTTTAAAAATGCTTGACAAAATTGGAAGGGATTTGCGTACTGTCTGTGTGTGTGTGTGTGTGTCAAATGACTTCAAATAGGTTTGTAAATATATCTAAAAAGTTATTTGAATAAGAAACCATTCTTTAATCTGATGCTCTGGTTATGATGGTAAACGTGTGTGTGTGTGTGATTGTGGTGTGTCTGTGGCACATTGTGATGTGTGTGTCTCTGGGTGTGTGTGTGTGTGTGCGTGTGTCAAATTACCTGAATTAGTTTTAAATATATCTAAAAAGTTATTTGACTAAGAAGCCATTCTTTAAACTGATGCCCTGGTCATGATGGTAAAAGTTAGTGTATGTGTGTGTGTGTGTGTGAGCTCTGGGATTTCCTCTTGTAAGTAAACACACAGTCAAACTGCAGTAATGACGTCATCTCAATCAGCTGTGTGTGAAAACCTTCAGTCACTGGTTACCATGGTGACTGCATGCACTATTGCCTCTGACAGTTGAATTCACAGAGATTCAGCTGAGGTGCACCTTTCAAACTCCTGCCTCCTGTGGTCCAGACCATAAGTCCTATCCTCAAAGTGATGATACCATCAGACAGACAAGAGTCTCATGAACACAGTGATGTAGATTTTATGTGTGTGGAGCTGAAAATGTGGTCATGAGAGCAGTTTGAAAAAGAAGTATTCTTCAGCTTTTTCCAACTTCTCAGGTTTGATTTATAATGGGAGTAGATGGGGCAGTTGGTTGGTGCTCCTCTCGCTTGGAGGGGTCTGGAGCCAGTTTGCTTAGGTCCGTTTGCTTAGTCTGACACATTTCTGCGATCAGCACAATTTTTCCTGTAAAATGGTGTAAAAATGATCTACTGTAGAGTAAACCTTGTGGGAATGAGAGCGAGTTGAAGAGAGACTTTTCACAAGATTTTCACAGCTCCTCTCCACTCTAGCTGATGATGTCACCCACTCTAGTTTTGAACATTTTGCCAAAACTTGACCTCAAACAAAGTTGAATATTTTGAAAAGTTTGAATGAGATTTGAAAGGTTGAATGATATCCTGAATCCCTGAAAGATGTGGAACATTTTGATGTTTGAATGGACTTTCTAGCTGAAAGTATGAATGAATGGTGAAGAGCTGAAAAAGTGTGAAAATGTGTGAAAATGTGAAGAATTTTGAAGATTCCGTCCATTCATTTGAATGGGAAAAAATTCCTGAAAAACCTGGAATATTTCGGAAAGTTTGAATGTTAGGAATGAGAAAAGTAATAGCGCATCATGTCCTAATTGAGCTGAACGTTTTGATGTTTGAATGACGTTTCTATGATGAAAAATGTGGAAGGAGATACGAATCAAAAAAAGTGAGCGGAATAATAATAATAATAATAATAATAATAAATATTTAGAAGAACATAGGTTTGAATGCTTTCAGCATTCACACCAACTAGAGAATGCAATTTTCTGAAGAAATTGCGGTGTGAATGCTGAAAGCTGAAAGGCTGACGCTAAACTGGATAGCTGAAGTTGAATGAAGCCTGAAATGTATGAAATGAGGAATTTTTTAAGGTTTTTTAATTTTTATTAAGATAAGAAATATATGAAAGATGTGGAATATCTGAAGATTTGTTTACGCTGACTGGATATCTGAGTAATGAAGTTGAATGATGCCTGAAATTAATGAAAAATGTGGAATATTTAAAGTTATTTTGAATGAAAGGCTTTACCCCAATCTGGATTACTGAATGATAAAGATGAATGATACCTAAAATGAATGAGGAATGTGTAATATTTTAAGGTCTTTGAATTATTAACAAGAAGCAGTTGAAGATGTATGAATAGATGGAAAAGTGGAAAAGTTAAATAATACCTATTTTACTGCATTAAACAGGTCCTGTTTAAAATTTTGAATAAGACTTTAAAAATGCTTGACACAGTTGGAAGGATGATTTGCGTACTGTCTCTGTGTGTGTGTGTGTGTGCATGTGTGTAAAATTACTTAAATAAGTTTGTAAATAGATCTAAAAAGTTATTAGAATAAGAAACCATTATTTAATCTGATGCCCTGGTTATGATGGCGGCAAAAGTGTGTGTGTGTGTGATTGTGGTGTGTGTGTGGTGTGTGTCGTGCATTGTGGAATGTGTGTGTGTGCGTGTGTCAAACTACCCAAATTAGTTTGTAAATATATCTAAAAGTTATTTGAATAAGAAGTCATTCTTTAATCTGATGCTCTGGTCATGACTGTAAAAGTTAGTGTATTTGTGTGTGTGTATGTGTGTGTTTGTGTGTGTGTGCGTGTCTCTGTGTGTGTGTGTGTGTGTGTGTGTGTGTATGTGTGTGTGTGTCTGTGTGTGTGTGTGTGTGTGTGTGTCAAGTCAAATGATTTAAATAGGTTTGTAAATATATCTAAAAAGTTATTTGAATAGGAAACCATTCTTTAATCTGATGCCCTGGTTATGATGGTAAAAGTGTGTGTGTGTGTGTGTAATTGTGGTGTGTGTCTGTGGCGCATTGTGATGTGTGTGTCTGGGTGTGTGTGTGTGTGTGTGCGTGTGTCAAACTACCCGAATTAGTTTTAAATATATCTAAAAAGTTATTTGACTAAGAAGCCATTCTTTAAACTGATGTTCTGATCATGATGGTAAAAATGTGTGTGTGTGTGTGTGTGTGTCAAATGATTTAAATAGGTTTGTAAATAGATCTAAAAAGTTATTTGAATAAGAAACCATTCTTTAATCTGATGCCCTGGTTATGATGGTAAAAGTGTGTGTGTGTGTAATTGTGGTGTGTCTGTGGCGCATTGTGATGTGTGTGTCTGGGTGTGTGTGTGTGTGTGTGTGTCAAACTACCCGAATTAGTTTGTAAATATATCTAAAAAGTTTTTGAATAACAAGTCATTCTT
Organism: Scortum barcoo; assembly: GCA_023238725.1. Taxonomy (NCBI): domain Eukaryota; kingdom Metazoa; phylum Chordata; class Actinopteri; order Centrarchiformes; family Terapontidae; genus Scortum; species Scortum barcoo. The sequence goes on along the minus strand of CM041549.1, from coordinate 8,317,226 downwards.
TAATCTGATGCTCTGGTCAGGATGGTAAAAGTTAGTGTGTGTGTGTGTTTGTGTGTGTGTGCGTGTCTCTGTCTGTGTGCGTGTGTGTATGTGTGTGTGTGTGTGTGTGTGTGTGTGTGTGTGAGCTCTGGGATTTCCTCTTGTAAGTGAACACACAGTCAAACTGCAGTAATGAGCTCATCTCAATCAGCTGTGTGTGAAAACCTTCAGTCACTGGTTACCATGGTGACTGCATGCACTATTGCCTCTGACAGTTGAATTCACAGAGATTCAGCTGAGGTGCACCTTTTGAAACTCCTGCCTCCTGTGGTCAGACCATAAGTCCTATCCTCAAAGTGATGATACCATCAGACAGACAAGACTCTCATGAACACAGTGATGTAGATTTTATGTGTGTGGGGCTAAAAATGTGGTCATGAGAGCAGTTTGAAAAAGTAAGTATTCTTCAGCTTTTTCCAACTTCTCAGGTTTGATTTATAATGGGAGTAGATGGGGCAGTTGGTTGGTGCTCCTCTCGCTTGGAGGGGTCTGGAGCCAGTTTGCTTAGGTCCGTTTGCTTAGTCTGACACATTTCTGCGATCAGCACAATTTTTCCTGTAAAATGGTGTAAAAATGATCTACATTAGAGTAAACCTTGTGGGAATGAGAGCGAGTTGAAAGAGAGACTTTTCTCACAAGATTTTCACAGCTCCTCTCCACTCTAGCTGATGATGTCACCCACTCTAGTTTTGAACATTTTGCCAAAACTTGACCTCAAACAAAGTTGAATATTTTGAAAAGTTTGAATTAGATTTGAAAGGTTGAATGATATCCTGAATCCCTGAAAGATGTGGAACATTTTGATGTTTGAATGGACTTTCTAGCTGAAAGTATGAATGAATGGTGAAGAGCTGAAAAAGTGTGAAAATGTGAAAATTTTGAAGATTCCGTCCATTCATTTGAATGGGAAAAAATTCCTGAAAAACCTGGAATATTTCGGAAAGTTTGAATGTTAGGAATGAGAAAAGTAATAGCGCACATGTCCTAATTGAGCTGAACGTTTTGATGTTTGAATGACGTTTCTACGATGAAAAATGTGGAAGGAGATACGAATCAAAAAAAGTGAGCGGAATAATAATAATAATAATAATAATAAATATTTAGAAGAACATAGGTTTGAATGCTTTCAGCATTCACACCAATAAATATTTAGAAGAACATAGGTTTGAATGCTTTCAGCATTCACACCAATAATAAATATTTAGAAGAACATAGGTTTGAATGCTTTCAGCATTCACACCAACTAGAGAATGCAATTTCTGAAGAAATTGCGGTGTGAATGCTGAAAGCTGAAAGGCTGACGCTAAACTGGATAGCTGAAGTTGAATGAAGCCTGAAATGTATGAAGTATGTGGAATATCTGAATATTTGTTTAATGAATAGCTGAGTAAAATGTTTAATAACACTTGAAATGTATGAAATTAGGAATTTTTTAAGGTTTTTGAATTTTTTTTAAGAACTATATGAAAGATGTGGAATATCTGAAGTTGTGTTTAATAAAAAAGCTCACTGTAAACTGAATAGCTGGCTCATAAAGTTAAATGTGGAATACTTGAAGGTTTTTTCATTTTTATGAAGCAATTGAAGAAGTACGAATAGATGGAAGACAGTGAAAGTTTGATATGAACAGGATTCAAAAGTTGAATAACACCTGAAGTATTAAAGGCATCACTCTATACACCGTTATTATGGCAAGTCTGTTGGGTCAGTCCCTTCAAGGTAGATCAGACATGCAATGTTGCAATATATGTATTTTCAGTTTAACAACTTTTATGATAATTGTATCAGTACTGACATAACACAACGATACAAAAAAAAAAAATCAATAAAACAAAAATAACAAACCAACAAGAAAGTAATGATGATTCAACTGTGGGGACTTTGCATGGATATTGCATGAAGGCTCCCTACAGTTAAAATAACAAACAAAGCTAAATAAAAATAAAAAGATAGATTCAGGTGTCTGCAGGGTATTAAAAACAGATGACCTGATCTTATTTGCATCACAGCCTTAGACCCAATAAGCATGTCAGGAAAAACTCCCCAAAACCCCTTACTAGGGGGAAAAAGGAAGAAACCTTTAGGTAGGTCGAGTCTTAGAGGGATCCCCTACCAGGACGGCTGCGCATGCAGAAATGTACACAGACTACACCTTTATAGTTATTTCCTGCCTTAATATAAACATGCCACTCAATCATATATTTCACACAACTGGCAGATGATGGTGAAACTGTCCAACAGGAGCAATTTAGGGTTCAGTGTCTTGCTCAAGGACACTTTGACACATGGACAGGATAAGCCGGGTATCGAACCATCAACCCCACGATTGATGGACAATCCGTCTTACCTCCTGAGCCACAGTCACCCCTGTACGTAGTACATCAAAAAATGGACATTCACAATGGTGTCATAAAGTGTATGAGACAAGGACAAACATTGTCCCCTATACCAGAAGTTTCTCATGACTGTCTCACTGTGAGTGTCTGACAGTCTGCACAGTGCAGATGTGACAGTGCTTAGTTGGTGGGTGACTGAGTGGCAGCTTAGCAAGGTAAAGTTCTGGAGAAGAACCGGTCGATACTTCATGGCATAACTGGCAGATGACTGGCAGGCGGCGACTATTAGACTCTCAGGACTCTCAATGCAGCATTTACTGAAAAAGACATTCATGACAGATATCATAAGAGGGCAAAGACAAACATGAAGCAGTTAATCTCTAGCAGATAAAAGGTTGAAATTTAACAGTAAACAAACACTGGCTCTATTCACAGTAACTTATAGGATACTTACAGATTGTCATGAGTCATGGAGCTGCACTGCCTTTGATTTCTGCTCGCTGTTCCTCAGTCCTTGTGGTTCTGCTCCTGTGATGAGTGGACAGGAGAGAAAACTGTAACGTCAATAATGCAGAACGCCATCACATCCCACAGTTGTTTGTTATCTGAATGTAAAGAAGAGTTATTGTGTAACTGGTTTAATTACAGTGCTATGACTGAAACAGTTATGTACCAGGCACAGGTCCCAAGATTTGCATGGTGTAGTCGTTGTCTCCCAGGATTTGGCTTCTGCTGCAGTCTTCTTTCATGGCATTCATGGAGGGCACTAGTGGACAAACAAAAATGTTTTGAAAGAGTCATATCATAATCATTAATCAGTGATGGAAATGATCAGAAATAAGTAAAACTTCAGCACAGGATTCAAAGGCTGAGAGAAAACAAACATACCAGGCACGGATACAGGTTATGTAAAGATGAAGCGGAGCCTCCTGGTGTGCCATCTCCATTTCCCGGGTGCGTGGATCTTTTAGGCGAGTGTTGCTGGACTTGTTATCTCCTCATGGGCTGAGAAGTTAGGCTGTAACGTTGTGTGTTGCCTGTAAAGCATTAGTGCACACGCATGGAAAAGAAATAGCTCATACATGGGGCAGATAGATGACTGCTTCTTCTACCAGTTAAAATGATCAGAGACAATAATTATTAAATGTGAATGTGCCATGAAGTGTTTTGTTCACTTACCACGCCCTTGGGTCCAGCTCAGTGATTGAGTTAGAATTCTTACAAAGCAATTGTTTTTGTGTTTTTCTCCTGTTATTACAACCTTTTTGTAAATTTATTGCTACCTTTTGATTTTTGCATCATGTTTAGAGATAACTGTAAAATAGGCGATTATATATATATTTTTTTTTCTTCATTTTTTTCAGGTGGGGTCGTCCCTCCATCCCACCCTCCCTCCCAGCCTTTAAAAGGCTGGAGCAGCCAGGGCAGGTCTTACAGCCTGGCTGCAAAGGACGACCCCCCCATGTCAGAATTTTAGACAAAGTTTTACAAAAGTTACATATTGAGGAACTGATTTGCTAATTTCAAACTTACTAACTCTTACTGTCATAAATACAATGATTTAGTAATGTTCCATTTTTAACAAGTTTACAATGGTTATGTTTGAAGGTTACATTATTTACGATATTCATTCGATTATATTTATGATATGTCAGAGGTGACTATACAGTACACGGGATTGTGATAACTGTAGTAGGTTTGCAGCACACCAGAATGGAGACAGCACTGTGGTCGAGATATGAAAATGGGGTCTAACAGCGTATTTTTCTCTGTGGTAGCAGCAGTGACTAGTTGCTCATAACCTTTAGATTGAAACAGTTCAAGTATCGGCTTCTTTGCTCTCGACAACAGATCTTCGTTCAGATCTCCACAGACCAAAATGGGATGATGATCCATGATCTCCAGTGAATTCAAGAGGCTTTGCAGGTTTGATAAGAACGAGAGAACGCTGTACCCTGGAGGCTTGTAGACCGCAGCAATCACAGCATTGAATGGGGCTTCAAGCTTGACTACAGTAAACTCGATGTCAGTAGCGTCCTGTATGTACTGCTTCTCTCTGACTTGGATATGGTTTTTGACATAAATTGCGACGCCGCCACCATTTTTGTTAGCCATGTCAGGGTAGTTTGTGTACGAAACATTTCTGTTGCGTTTAAACATGTTGTAGCCGTCTAAATGGAGACTTTCAGAAACAAAGGATCCTCGCAGGTGAGTTTCTGTTAGACACAAGACATCTGCGAGATGCATTTCATGGTGACTCTTGATGTCAGCGATATGAGATGGCAGTCCCTCTGTGTTATGATGGACCACGGTCAAAGTGTCTGGCCTGTTTATAGCTGCTGAGACATGAAGTAAAGGCATTACATGTTCTAATGAAGCCTGTGTCATGTCAGCAAGAGCTGCATTAATTTCAGGGTTGGCATATATTTTTTGCTCATCCATATCTAGAATGTGTAGTCCACTGAGAGAGGTTACTCTACTTAGAGCTACATAGGCCATGCCAGGTTCAAAGTGTTTGAGTGATACTACTGCTGAGGAAGTTGTCATACCTTGAACCTTGTGTATTGTGCATGCAAATGCAAGCTTCACAGGAAACTGTCGGCGCACCACTCCCTTTTGTTTAAGATTCTCCTCTTCTCTGTCAATGTACACAATATTATCAGCTGTGCCTACATTATTATGTCTGTTTGCTGTACTATCATTGAAGAGCTCTAGACCAAGTTTACTGACGTGTTGAGCGCCATCACTTTCACTGGCCACTATTTTTACAATTCGAGCAAAGGTTCCGTTGCACAGTCCAGACTGCACGTTAATGTTTCTGGTAATCATGACACGAGCACCTATGGCAACAGTTATTGAGTCAGGTAACTCTTTTTTGGTCCCTTTGAAAGGTTCAGCTTGTCTCGCCATTCTACCGGTTTTGAGATCTTTTTTATAGTCGTCTGCGTCTATTTTCATTATATTAGAATGAAACAACGCTAATGATACAGAGTTGTGTGCATCGACCTGCTTATTTGTAGCAATAAACATGCAGTACATCTTTTGGACAGTGTTCCTGTTTAGTGATCGCCTGTGAAAGTAAAGCTCTGTCTTCCTCTGACAATGCATCTGATTTTTCTTTGACACGGATTCGGTTCAGCATCTCAGCAAAAATTACATCATCTTTTTGACGCATGATCTCAGTCAGTGTGACCATCTGAAAATTTTCACGCCAGAGGTCTATCTGACTCGGCTCATATACACATAGAGGTTTAGACTGTCTAACTGGTGGTAGCTGATAGAAATCTCCAACAGCAAGAACTGACATTCCACCAAAAGGTCTTCTCATACCTTTGATTTGTTTCAATCTCGCATCTATATACGCAAAGAGAGACTTTGAGACCATGGACACTTCGTCAATTATTAATATTTCAGCGTTTAAAAGCTCCGCCCTGACTTCATCTAGTTTATTGCCCAGGCCTTGGAATGGAGGCTTCAGACTTCTTGGCAGTTTGAGCAGACAATGCAAAGTTGTACCTGAAATGTTAAATGCAGCAGTGCCAGTATATGCAGTTAACAGGACTGTAGGTTTAGAAATATCTGCTTCTTCTGAATTTCGTGGAAGTCTGCACAATATTTTGGATGCCTCTGCATGGATGCATTTGATAAGGTGAGATTTGCCTGTTCCAGCTCCACCATTAATGTAAAAGAAGAATGGTTCTGGATTTAAGCCACAGACACGCTTTAAGCACCAGTCTCTGATGGTGTAGAAGACAGATGCTTGTTTTTGGTTCAAGTTCTGATACATTTGGCGTAATACTGTGGGATCTATGTTAGGGGCCTCTCTCGTGATTGCAATTTCTGAATTTGTTTCTGACCTGAGATTAAAATCTGGTACGTTCTCTTGTATGTTATCATTTTCGTTTTCTATTGCCTCAAGTTCTTCAATAAACTCTAACCTTTCTAATTCACTCTCAGGAGCAAGGTTACACCATTCGTTTCTTATGCAACCGTTTTGTTCATACTCTTCGATGGCACTTTCAATGTCTTCCCTGTGTTTCTCATATTTCTCTCTGTTTCGCTTGACTATTTGAAGCACAGACTCAGGGTGCTCTGAACCTGGGAGCTGAACGCCTGCATAGTCATGGAAGGACTTGTAAGTTGGGAAGTTACTGGATTTCAGCTGAGTCTCTGAGCGATAAGGAAGGTAAAGCTTCAGCAAAGTGCTGTAAAATTCCTCAGGATTCTTTTCCTGTGAGAATCTGCGATATTTAATGACAGCAGGTTTATCATTTGTTCTCTTCTTGACGTATCCCATGTTATTCAGGAGTGGAAGGACATTTTTGCCATTTGCCTGTCTGCCATAGACAATTCTACAGGTGGCAGCAAAGTCAGCCAAGCACATTGCCTCAAACTCTGGCATTTCGGGTCTGGACTTGTACTTATCGGGTAACCCACTCATCCAAACATTAACAGAGTCTAGTGTTTTGTTCTCTAGGAACGAAAGGGGGTAACTCATTTTAAGTGCGTTGTCATCTGTCTGTACAAATACAACGCTGCGTGTACACTGTTTCATATGCAGGCCGCATGCACGAGCCACACACTCTTGAGCACTGACCTCTCTTTTCTTGGAGTACGCCTGCATAATTTGTTTCATTTCATCGCTTTCATTGACATTTTCATGACGCGAGTTGTCTATCATTGTCTTGAGGTATTCACTTAAACCGTGTTCGGCCTTGCTGATGTAGCTGCAGATATAGGCAATACAGGAGTAAGCGTTGAGAATGAACTGTATATCCATATTGCCGTCCCAGGCATCAAGGAGGTAAGGATTGTAGCCATTTACCCAACAGTCTTTTGGGTCACGTTTCAGGATCACTTCACTGGATTTGGCTGTCATACTCAGACACTGTTTGTATTCGTCAACAGTGAGCTCACAGTAAGCCAGAATCTGCTCTAAACTGAGAGAGACAATTTCTGGTTGATTAAGCAACCGGTTCAGTGTTGTGAGTTTTTTCATCGCTGCTATGTCTTGTTCTGGATCATCACTCCCTCCGGGTCTTAATATCATGGTCTTTGGTGCAGGTTGTTTGGGAAATCCGAAACGACAGTTAGAGCCGGGATATTTAACACATGTCCTAGAATGGGTTTTGCTGTGCATCTGAACTTCTGTTACTTTTTTGTACAGTTCTGGTTTTGTGTTTGGATCAGGCAGCTCAGCCGTGATATATCTGGAGACAAAATCACACACCTTCAGATCAGAGTCTTCTTCAAACACAGGTGCACCTTCCACCCATATCAGACAGTGAATGTGTGGGCTTCCTCTGTGCTGAAATTCCAAACGGTAAAAGTAGTCAACAACTTTGCCGATGGGCTCTGCAGGTGACAAGATCAAATCTCTAAACAGCGCCTCAACACGTTTGTCAAACATGCGCATTGTTGTCACGGGGTTGCTTCGTAATATATCGCACTTGGAGGACCAGTCAAGCTCATCGAAATTGACTTGTTCGCCTTGTTGAGTCTTTATTGCTGTGATAACCTCTTTCCAGCGCATTTCAGCAGCAGAAAATGTGCAAAAGAACGTGGGAGTTCCTAACTGTCTTATCATAGCAAAAAGATCTTTTGTGGTTTTTTCCCAATAGGCTGGGGTGCCTCTCAGTGGCATCATAAATCTGAGTGCATCTCTGTTACGCACTAATCTTTCAACCTCACGTTTATCTTGCAACATAGCATTATTTATTCTGCGGCCATCTCGAGTAAAAGGCCGACCTTTACGCAGCTGTATTCTCATGCTGGAGGTGGCCAGATGTATTTCTGTTACAAACTGAGCAAAGAACAAGTAGTTTGTATCTCTAGCAAAACGGTCATCAACACAGCACAGCCTGGTTTTGAAATAACTGCAAGGTGTTAATTTAATAGACCTGTTTTCATCCAGTGTGTTTTGACCAGTGGGAAACTGAACTGGGAAAGCCATCGCTTCAAGTTTAGGTGTTTTGAAAAAGCTCACAGGTGTGTTTCCTTCAGCAGGAGCAACAGAGTAGATTCCCTCACTAAAACTTAATATCTCCTCTGAAACATCAGTTGGCTGCAAACATGACTCAAGCGCAATACCGCCATTAGGTTCATCGCCATCCATGTTATCTAACTGCTGCTGTGGTTGATTATTGTTACACGACTGACTATCAATTATCTGTTCATTATTTTCAGCATCGCTTTCAGACTCACAAAGTGCATTGTTCTCAAAACTGTCAATTTCCATCAAATCTTCTACATTATAATCACTATCATCCATTTTTTCATCTTCATCAGTGTCATCATCTTCGTCATCAGGAAGTGTTGGGTCACATAACTCGGCCTCATCTCTGATTGTTACATCCTCATAATGGGGATGGACCTCCTTAAGTTTAAGCAAAGCCCTTACAAGTTTAGGCCAGCTTACAGTTTGGAACAACTGATGACCTTTAAAGCACAATCTCCTCTTTAGCTTTACTCTCATGACTTGAGATTCACTCCTAAGTCTAGGTAAGGCATTCACTGTTTCTTGAACTTCTGATGGTACACAAACCACATTGCCATGAATGGCTCTTTGCTGACCTTTGGGAAGCGGGATAATTTTAGCAAATGTTATGCATTTGGCAATGAGATGCCTCTCCAATATGTTTAAATCACACAGGTCAGTTGGAATATCAGCAAGCTGTAAATCATTAGCCATCGCTAAGGGTGGCATGCAGCCATTCTTAAGATGATCATGGCAAGTGTGACAGATCCACTCTCTCTTTCTCTCTTCGGGTACTGTGCACTGTTGGCATTCGTCAGTACAAACATGGACATACTTCCCTGTAAGGCAGCTTTCAACAATATGTAGATTTTTAACATAGCTGGACCGATTGCAGCGTCGCACTTGATTGGTAAACAATGCTCTTTGGCAAACTGTGCAGACATATGTTGGCCCATTTTTTATTTGTGATCGAAAATTGTCTACAGCTTGTCTTATTAGACTGTCATCCCTGTGGTATTGCTGTCCGTTTATCTGTCTGTATTTTTTTCTTATTTTCAATGCACAATGCATGTTATTTGTCATTCTAAATACAAGGGTATTTCTGTATTTGTTTCTCATGATGTGTCTCATTGTTTCTCTTTGTTTAGATCTGAATGCAGAGTCATTTGCATAACGCCTGGTGATGTAAGACTTTTGCCGCTGTCTGAAATGAGCATTCAAACGATAATGAGATTTTATGTACGACCTCTGCTTTTGTTTAAAGTCACTGTCTTGACTGTAACGAGCAGTTATATATGACCTCTGCTTTTGTTTAAAGTCACTGTCTTGGCTGTAACGAGCAGTAACGAGCAGTATATATGACCTCTGCTTTTGTTTAAAGCCACTGTCTTGGCTGTAACGAGCAGTTATATATGACCTCTGCTTTTGTTTAAAGCCACTGTCTTGACTGTAACGAGCAGTTATATATGACCTTTGCTTTTGTTTAAAGTCACTGTCTTGACTGTAACGATTTATTATATATATGATCTCTGCCTTTCCCGGAAGTCAGAGTTTTGTTGATAGTTGATAGCGAGTGGTTATGTAAGACATTTTTCTTTTTCTGCACTCAGCATTTTGTCTGTAACGTTCAATTTCACTGGATTTTCTTTTTTTGTTAACAAATGTGTCTTTAGCATACCGTTCTCTCGCTTGACAATTTTTTTTTATTCTTTTAATTTCCCCTCTTCTGATCTTTTCAGCATTTTTGTCATGTGTACCTTTTGTCTTTTCCAAAGTCATAAGTCGTCTTTTATTCCTTTTCTTTACATGTTTGGAAAGTTTTGATAGATTTGGCATATGATGATTGTTACATTGTGGTCTGTCTGATGTAGGATATTTCACTGCATCTTTACTGCTACCAAGGTGCATTACTTCATTTGCTTCTGATGTAATTTGATCACTGGTTGTGGACTTGCTCATGTGTGAAACAGCAATGCCTACATTAGAGTCTACATGTGCCAAATTTTCCTCCACAGACATTTCATCTACACTATGAAAAAGCACGGGCATTAGCTCATACTGAGTATACGGGCTGGTGCCTAACATACTGAAAGATGTGACGAGCTTTGCTATCAGTTCACTTAAATGTTTGAACATAAACATGACAGCTGTTCCAGTACCACCTGGGCCATGGGGTAGGCCATCAGGTTGTCGAGAGTGTGGGTCAAAAAAGCCATACCTTCCTTGCTGGTCTCGGAAAACAGCGATGCACACAGAGGACATTATCAACAGGGCGTAGCTCACCTCAGATGACAAGCACTGAAGTCTGTTTGCGAGGTTCAAGTTGTGGCCTTCACCAGTAAAAGCTGTAAATAATCCAAACATTGATTCACACTTTGTCATTATGTGTTGCTGTCTGTGGCCACAAATAATCTCAGGAATTTCTTCTGTATTCAAGTATGCATGAACTTTCTGTCCATCGGCACTCAGCTGTCCCAGAGTTAGTGCATACATTGCATGGCCTCTATCCAAAACAAGATCAAGGTCTTCACTTTGGAGGTGTTTTAATTCATGCATGAAAGCTAGAAATGTAGCAGAGTTACAAGTGCACTGACTGTTTTTGGAATCAGCATATTTATGATGTCTCTGACTGCGGGATGCTAGCACACATGTAACAGTAGCATGAGAAGGATCAGGAAAATTTACCTCTCTGTGAGGATGAGGACTCACCATCTGTTCATCTGGTATTGAGTTTTGAGACTCACCAAACTTCTGCCAACGGAGTTTTGAAGCTTGAGATCTCTTCCCTTTCTTGGGCATGGTCACTGGTCAAAGTTCAGTGTCAAAGGTCAAAGTCAGTGTACGTTGTACTGAAGCGTATTAAAACTGATGTCAAACTTTATCTCAATGTCAAAATTTAGTCTAGATGTGTAATACAAATGTAGCTCAGAGTCAAAATTTAAGTTTTCTTGAAAAAGGTACAAGTGACTGTCTTATGGTATGCTTCACACGTCAAATAAATCTAGAGGTATTTGATAAGTTCTTTTCAAGCTAAAATGTCAAACGGTTTCTCAGTTCTGTCAAAGTTGGTTTCAGTGAAAGTTTGCTCTCTCAAAGTGTTTCTCAAAGTTCCCTCCTCCTCATCATCATCATCATCATCATCATTTTTATCATATCATGCCGTGACCTGGACTCTGCACAGGCCAAAGAGTGAAATACAGGAGAGAGAAAATTTAGCAGAGAGAACAGACAGAGCAGGACGGCTTGGACTTGGGAACCACCATCAAGCCCGAAAAGAATTTGACTTGGGACCTACCCTCAAGCCACAGCGTGAAACACAGTAAGAAAGAAGGCAGAGACAACAGCTGGATCAGGAAAGAGGACAGAAGGGTTTGGGGGATTGGGATGGGAGACACAGGACTGTCTCAGGGACCAGTCTTCTGCTTCTACAAAGAAAAAAATAATTATTAATCTTTATTCAAATCATTCCTCATGGTGATTGCATGAATTACTACTGAAATGTTATGTTCAGCCATGGTACTGTAAATTTGTACAAAACAAAAACTTTAAAGGCATAAGCAGTAGAGTATCTGCAGATACAGACATCACCAAGCTTTTCAAGTAATGATGATGGAGAGATATTATTTTTGTATGAGTCTATACATTGTCTTTTTAGGGAATATCCTCATACCTTAAACATAATTTAACAATTGTTTGTAATTGTGAAATTTTAGTCTCAATGCGTTGATAGTTACAGATATTTAAAATTTCTGAATGGCCAAATGCATATTTCATAAGTTAGTGTGGACTTCCACCCATGATCTATAATCCAAAACCCATGACGACACCTTCTGACCATGCCATACTGCACACGTGATTGATGGCATCGGTATAAAGGCACAAAGAATATAAAAACCATTCTTTGCTGTAGACATCTATTATGTTTCATTTAGTCACCTCATGTTCAGTGGATTACTTTGTGAATGTACAATATGTGCAGAAGGGCTCTTTGCTGTCTAGATCCTACATATATTCCGATTTTCCTTTTACTCACCAATCAGCTTCTTAGTATCTTCTTTTTGTCTACGGGATGAAGCAAGATGTTAGTTTCCTCTTATTACTCTCCCTAAGAATATCTAAGTACAGTCTTTGACATTTATAGGGAAACAGTGATACTTGGTCAATTTTGCAAGCTGGCCCACATAAACTTTGTAAATATAATTCACTGTAACTGTAACTAAAAAATACTATATACTGGGCACTTAAAAACACTATATAATCAGCTAGCCACAGTTATGAAGAATATAATTGTAGATAGACAGTTGTATTTGCCTTACTTGGTTTAATGCTGGCTAAATGCAAAGCACTGGACTAATGATGTTAGAGTGGGCGAAAACTTATTGGTCAGTTAAAATGGCTTAAGTTAACATTAGCAAAGATACGGTTAGCATCATTGCTAATGTTAGCTAATAATAATGTCATGTAAAAGTCGTGCAATGTAAACATTGTATTTTTATGTAATGTGTAAACTCCATATCAGTTATCACAAGTGTCATGTCAATTTAAACCACTTTAGCTGCGTTTTGTACGGTATAAGAGTTATCAATAGGGAGAGACGTTTACTCACCTCAACGGACAAGCGCAGAGTTACCGTTGGCCTGACGTGATGTGGCATTAAATGAGTCGAGGTGCGTTCAGGTACATTCGGAAACAGCAAAGGTGTGTACAAACACTTTATAGTAAAGAGACTAAATGTTATTCTTTGTATCAATATTATATATCCTTGTGATTTGTATAATTGGGACAGTTATATAATTGTATATCATTTAGAGGATGCAGGATTTGGATAGGTTCAACTGTCTGAGCAAAGGTTGCATGTAGTCACCATGTCAACCTTTGACGCAAGATGAGAGCACACAGCTGATTGACTTTTTTTGTTTCAATAAAGTTGGTTTTGCTAGTGTGTGGGAGAAAAAAAGTGTGTGCATTTACTGCAAACAAGCAATGAAAATTTAAATTCAGTTTTTATGCATATTTATTTGAAAAATAAGCTTGACAATTAAATGAACAAACAAATCAAACAAAAGAACTCTTCCCCTGTCGTAAAACAGTTTTGTATTTGAAGAATTGGCCAGACAAGTTAGGGAGGGTAAATGCAATATAATAAACTATGGGATAAGCAAGTTGGGGACCCAGCCCACATGCTGTCAAAAAGGCACACAGCAATTTATGTGTGCCCCGATCAGTACCTCAAAATCTTTAGAGGGCGGCTGCTGGAGCCACCATCACCTCTCGTAAAACAGAGATCTCCAAGCACATGACCACTATATCACAGTTCAAGGAACTGTGATCTCTGTAAGTTTCTGGAAACTGCACACTCAGTTTCAACCTAACATTGTTTGCAACAAACTTCCCACCTCTTATTTTGACTGTCAAAATCAACCAGTCAACCTGTTAACCACCATCCAGGCTAATGCAGTCTGTTTGATTATTACAGAACGAAGCCGAGGTCAACGTCATCTTGTGGAGGGAAGCCAATCTGACCGCCTTATCAGTTGGCCTGCCGATATGGTTAAGCCATATGTTGGGGAATTGATTGGGGGACCGGTCCTCTTCTTTTTCTTCTTCTTCCTCTGCAGAGTGTGAACCACAAATAACATACATCAAAACATTGCTCATGGTAATTAGGATTAGCACATTGCTAATGTTAGTTAACGATATTTATATAATTTTTACAACTTCTTGTAATGTCTAACCACCATATCAGTTGTCATCACTCTCATGTCAGTTTAAATCACTTGGTTGTGTGTCATAAGGTTAAAGAATTATCATTAGGGAGAGACATTTACTCACCTCAATGGAGGACGACACAGAAAATGACTCGAGGTGCGTTCAAGTGCAGTCGGATAGAACAACGTAACATAATATACAAATAATTTTTGAGAAACAGAATAAATGTAATTCTTTGTATTCACATTATACATCCTTGTAATTTGCATAATTGTGCTAATTATATAATTGTATATTATTTTGAGGATAGGACTTGTGGTCTGACCACAGGAGGCAGGAGTTCAAAAGGTGCGCCTCAGCTGAATCTCTGTGAATTCAATGTCAGAGCCAAGAATGAAGTTGAGAGCACACAGCTGATTGTGATGAGCTCATTAGTGCAGTTTGTCTGTGCAATCACAAACAGCAGGAAATCCCAACGTTCAAATAGTAGACCTTTAAACCATACCGTACTGGAGAAACACACATATACATGGGTCTCACAGCAAGCATGTACTGTACTCCTTGTACTGGTATGACTGCATGACCACCCACAGCTCCAACGCCATCATTAGGTTTGCTGAAGACATGACCACACTGTCATCCTGATTACTGGCGAGATGAGACGGCTTACAGAGAGGAGGTCAGAGCGCTGACATCTTTGTGCCAGGGCCATGGCTGCTCTTCTTCTGCAAGTTGTGGACTCAACTGGTTGCATGATTGCCTCCTCTGGCAGCTGCACCACTCTTGGGCCTCTTATTTAGTGATTTATTCCATCAGTTAGAAACTCCAATCAAATCTATCTTTAAAACATTATAGATATTATTTAACTTTTGAATCCCATTTATGCTACTTAGGCCCTTTTCATGTCTGACCTATCATGCCCAGGACTAATAAATTCTATTTACAACTAGAGGGAGAAGACTACACTTCCATTTGACTTATATAAAGACAAGAAAGCCATTATTTGTTTCAATAAAGTTAATTTTGCTAGTGTGTGGGAGAAAAAAGTGTGTGCACCTAATGCAAACAGTAAAAATTCAAATGCAGTTTTCATGCATCATATTTATTTGGAAAAAAGTTTGACAATTATGTAAACAAACAAATCAACAAACAAATCAAATCATTCTGAAGTATCAGTTATTCAAGTATGAAATTATTAAACTAGTTAAAGCGATTAAACTAACACATCATGTTATGAGAAGTTATTATTTATTCAAGTATGAATTTTTGAACTAGTTAAAGCAATTAAACTAACTAATCATGTTCCGAGAAATTATTCTTTATTCAACTATGAAACTATTGAACTAATTCAAGTGATCGATTTAACTAATCATGTGTAATTAAACTATCAGACTTAAATAATCAAATAAAATAACTCCATTAGTGTGTGTGTGTGTGTGTGTTTGTGTGCTGTGGTTTGGGCAGGTGGGGGATTATTCCTCCTTCAAGAGGGCCTCCTGAATTCTTCCCCCGCCGTACACCAGGATGAGCTTCTCAGGGATCCTTTCAAGGGGCTCAACAAATGTCTTTGACCAGACACTGGCCGGGATTGCCCGAGGAATATCCTCGCTGTCAAGGATCTCCACCTCTCCATTTGGCCTCTCCCGGAACCCCTTTACTTCCACCTCTATTTCACCTGCAGCAACCTATGGAAAACAAATAAAGAAACTGCTGGGTGTCCAGGAAAAAGACTGGTTCTAAGTAGAGCATTAAAACAATACATAGTAATATACTTACTTCAACCAGAGTCCCTGTGGTGGAGTGCAGTGAGTACCCATATGTTGGAGAATTTCTCCCCAACATATGGGTTAAGCGTATTGGCAGGCCAACTGATAAGGCGATCAGATTGGCCTCCCTCCACAAGATGACTTTGACCTCGGCTTCGTTCTGTAATAATCAAACAGAATGCATAAGCACTGATTACTCACCACTAAAATGTGAGGGACACACTGAAAGATTTAGATTTATACATTTAAAGGAAAGTAACACTCTACCTCTTTAATGTGTAAAACTCTTAAAGGAGTGAAGGTGCCTTTTTTCTCCTGATGTCTCTGGATTGGCTCCATCTAAATGGCATAGAAAACCTCAAAATTAATTCTCGCTGTTATATAAAGTAAATAGAATTTATTTATTTATTTATTAATTGGCTGGTGTGCTAAGACGTCTGTAATGTATTTTAAAAATATGTAGATTTTTTTCCTTGTATGTGGGTTGAATGCATGTGTTCCAGCCAAGGTAAGAAGGGAAAGGACTCTGTATATTGATGTATCGAAAATAATGTAACTGTAAAAAGGGATGATGTTTGTTGGTTCTGATTTTACAGTGAGGTGGGAAGTTTGTTGCAAACAGTGTTAGTTTGAAACTGAGTGTGGTGGAGTTTCCAGAAACTTACAGAGATCACAGTTCCTTCAGCTGTGACAAAGTGGTCATGGGCTTGGAGATCTCTCAGTTTTATGAGAGGTGATGGTGGCTCCAGCAGCCTCTTTCCCTCTTCCTCTAAAGCTTCTGAGGTACTGATCGGGGCACACATATATATTGCTGTGTGCCTTTTTGACAGCATGGTGGGCTGTTTTTGTGCATAGAAAGGGGTCTGACCCCTTCCTCAGAGAAGTCCCAGTGGTGGACCCTGACTGTTTCCTTCACACCAATGACCTTTACGGTCATTGTGGGCAGTCGATTATATGGCTCTGTGGGTGTGCCGAATGTTTTGCGCAGTGCCATTCTGAAAATACAGACACAAAACATGAGTTATTTTCTTTTCGGACACTCATGAAGTGAGGTAACATTAATTTGGTAAAACAACAAACACCCCATAACATGTTATAATTAGAGTTACAGGTAAAAAGTAAAAGGTCTATCACTAATTAGATGTAATAATATGTAAAAAGTAAAAAAAATATATCTCAATTTTATCTCAGAATTTGATCAAGTCAAAATCTTCCAATACTGATGAGACATTAAATAATAATTAAGCAGATAATAAAATCTTCATGAAGTCATAATTTATTATTATTACGACTTAATACGACTCATGTATAATTCCATAATATGATTGATGATGTTCTCTGTACATGTGGCATCTATTGCACGTCTGTCCGTCCCAGGGAGAGGGATCCCTCATCTGTGGCTCTTCCTCAGGTTTCTTCTTTTTCCCATAAAGGGTTTTTTGAAGTTTTTCCTGACTCGGTTCGAGGGTCTAAGGACAGAGGGTGTCACAACTGTGCAGATTGTAAAGCCCTCCGAGGCAAACAATGTTTGTGATTTTGGGCTCTAAATAAATAAATTTGAAAAATTTGAATTTGAATAATATTTCACACTCCGGTACAATAGGAGGCGCCGTACACCTTTCACACTGGTTTTTTGCTTGTCTTTAAACAAATGCAAAAGTGCAGTTCCGGATCCGGCATAAATACAGGAGGATCCTCCTATGTGTTACGGCTGGGTGCAAGTTTTCTTCTCAAGATTTTGAAATAATAAACACACAAGTTTGTAGGTAAGTCGTTCAAGTGTCTGTAGACTCCCTATATTTTATGGTTGGTTACGGTGACTGTAGAGTGTCGTGCATGATAAAGAGCTTAGTCGAAATTCAGAGTCAAGACAACTGCACTGTAGTCAGTTAATATCATGTTGCATCTGTGTATTACATTAACTTAAAACTGCTGTATTGTTAGCATACATTAGACTCAAACCAGCAACGGAAGATTAAATTCTGACCGTTGGGCATTTGACGTTAACTGACAGCTAGCATTAGCAACTAGCTAACCCTTGAATCTTATCTAGCTGATAAACTATATTTCTAAGCTAGCGTTACCTAACTATACATTATGCCAGTATTTTTCAAGGTGCTTGGCGTGTAATTCCGTGGTAATAAAATGGACAGTTGTGCATTCACGGTTTTATTAAGTAGCTAAACGTTAACTGAAAATTCAGTGAGTGAGCTCGGACAGTAACGTTACAGTTTAGCAACGGTTATTTCCGTCGGATATCAGCTATTTTAGCCGCTATTCGAGTAAAACATCAGCATTTATTGTGCGTTTTTATAGTGTGAAAAAACATTTAAAGTGATATGGGTAAAAAGTTTCATTTTTTTCTGTGAAGCTAACTTATGTTAACTGTTGACTGTCAAGTTTACAAGGGTAATGCCGGTTAACGGTTAATCTCTTTTCAACGCTGTCTAACGTTGTGCTGCTGGTTTTGAGTAATAGAGTCACATTTAACCTTAATTAAGCGAAACGGCTGTTGTCATAGTTGGAGCATAGTTGTCATGTATTGTATAGTGCGAGATGGGTTACATAGCCAGTAATACAAAAAAACGCCTTTGTTGATAGCCAGGTTGATAACCTACCTTGTACCTTGTCAGTTGTCTCAGGAATCTTCTGGAATAACGGCTGGGCTGGCATTTAAAGTCCCGTTGTGTCTCGTGCTCAGCCAGACCAGTGATGGGTTACCATAGATACCATACAGCTTCTCATAATATACCTGTGCTTAATGGCGAGGTTAGCTTAGTCTTACAGATATGTTAAGTGAGTTTAACCCTCCAAAATGACCATAAAGTTTAAATCAACACCTCTACCAAGTAACACAGTATGAATGTGTTCTTCTTCCATCTGTGTTAATGTGTTTTAATTTGAATTGTTATCATAAGCAAAAAGTGAACCTCCTCATCCACTTTGTCATATGTGTTTTGTGAATGTTTCTTTAAGCCTAGACACTGAGTGACAATATTTTTTGCGAAATACATTACCATCATTACATACAACTAATGCATCAGTAAATGTTTATACTTCCAACAGGTTGGACTGTTCAAACAGATATCATCTCTAATTGTCATTTTGGAAGAACTGGATGACAGCAGTAGAGGTACTCTCAGACAGACAGATGGACAGACAGACCAATGCACCTGCTAACTGGAAATGTTATTATGTGTATTATATATATATGTGTATTTTGATAGGGAAGCTGCAGGGCACAACTCCTCTATTGCAGCCATAGACTGCATTCAGTTCAACAACCTGTACTATGCACCACAGACTCATCACATAGCCAAAACAGTGGGCTGTAGCGTGAATAAAGAAAATGGTTAGGCATATGACACAATTTATATTGCCAATGTAGCATACTAAGAAGCGTGTTTATTGGTCCAGTCTTTATTATCAACCTCTGAAGCTGATGTTTCTCTGAGACCATTTATGCATATTCATTGTATGGCTGTTCACTGTGAGTGAAGGGGTCTGTAAATCAGTGAGAAGTTCAGCCATCAGCAATCCAGTGCCATGGTGACTTCAATCCAGTTTATGAGAGCTGTCTCCTTCAACTGCATCTTACAAATCTATGGCCATGACCTATTAGGTGACAGTTTGTTTGTCTCCTCCAAACATCACAGAACCACAGAACCACAGAACCAGGACCACATGGACCAAGAAACCGGAACAGAAGAATCGGAGGCTGTGCAGCTATATGACTCCTTTACTGAGCAATTTAGTGCTCCTCTTCAGCTGAACCAAGAAAGTCCGTGAGTAGCCTGTCTATCTTACCGTGGATAGTGTTTATTCTTGTTTACTGTTTAAATTTTAACTTGTTTCATTTGTTTAATATGTTAATAATTAATTGCTTCATGTTTTGTTTTCTTTTTTTTTAAATAAATCTGATTATGACATCTATCATCATCTATCTATCAGCAAATGCTGCTTTGAGAGAGTTTTTAGCAGCAGTCAGAGGTCAACTCGACAACTTGCTTCCTGCTGTTTCATTCAGCAAATGCTCACTCCTGAAGCACAGACAAGTTGTCCTCCAGAACTTCAACTTGATTTCAACCATCCACCACCAACGCTGCTGGAAACTTAAGAACTTTTATCTCATGAAAGACTACATTCTTTTGCCTGCAAATACACAGCTATCACAAAAAGCTTTTCCATAATGTAAAATTGATTAATTCATTTATTTACCATTTATTGAATGGTATGTTGAGATGTATGTAATGTATTTTAAGACAAACAAATGTTTTTTCTTCTGTGCATTTGCATGTGTTTCATGCAATATAGGCTACTATCTGAAGGAAAAATGGCAATGCACTCTGTATATTAATGTAGACAAAAGAATGCAACTGTAAAAAGGGCTGATGTTTTTGTGTTCTGCTAGTTACAAACAACTAATGTGTCAATAAATGTTTTAATTTATGCTGTCAACAGGTTGCCTGGAGGTTAAACACAGAAATAATCATTAATTGTCAACATGAAGCTGTACAGTGGAAGTACTGGATGACAACAGCTAAGGTACTTTCAAAATGGTTATCCATAGTATAATAACAAGTCTTATTTTTTCATCCATTCTGCATTATAAATTGAAGCGGATATTTCTCCAAGATTATTTATGCAGTTTAATTCATGGTTGTCCAATGTGAGTTTGAGAGGAAAATTCAGCAATCCAATGGCAGTGGCAAATAGCTGAGCTCATTTATGACAGCTGTCTCCTTAAACTACATCTTACTAATTTATGGCCATGACCTTTTTATGTGAATGTTTTTTGGTCTCCTCCAAACATCACAGAGCATGGACACACATGACCAAGGAACAGGGACAGAGGCAGTGCAACTACATGACTTCTTTGCTGAGCAAAGCAGCTGGATCAAGAAAGTCTGTAAGTAGCCTGTATCCTACTGTGGATAATTATTGTTTAATGTTAAATTTGAACTTCTTTCATTTGTGTAATCTCTTAGTGATTAAGTGCTTCATGTTTTGTTTTGTTTTGTTTCACCCGATCATGACATCTATCATGATTCTTGTTTACAGCAAATGTCGGTTTCAGAGAGTCTTCAGCACCAGGGAGAGTTCACCTCAACACAGCCGCCGCCTGCAGTTTAGTCCAGCAAATATCATGGAATCACCAAGCATTCCTGAGGCACAGACAGGTTCTTCTCCAAAACCTCCTCCCTTTGACTGGCACAGTGAATAATTACATAGCTCTATAACTGGCCAACATTAACTAGTGTGGTCAGTTTTAGCTGGATAATGTATGTAAACTTACCAGCAGAGGAACTTAACTGTGTGTTGTAGGTATGCCCCAGTAAATAGTGCTACAACTCTGCGTACAATGTAAAGTTATATTTTTTAGGACTTTATAAATTTGAACTGATTAGACAAATTT
>CM041549.1:8279846-8295483 GCA_023238725.1 Scortum barcoo | reverse complement strand
CTCCCACAGTTGAACTCACAGAGATTCGGTTTAGGCACACCTCTACAACAACAAGATGTATCCTCAAAATAATGGATACCATCAGAGATAAAAGAGCCTTATTATTGCAGTTACGTAGATTTTACGTGTGTGGAGCTAGAAATGTAATCGCAAGAGCAGTTTGTGCTGCTCACAAAGGTGTATGCAACAAAAACAGATGATGGACTCACACTGTTCACCAGCCTGCAACAACCTGAACACAACTCCTGCATACAAATTTTAAAATGCCATGGAAATACATTATATAGCCATACCACTTTCAGTTCTTTCGACAGTGTGAGGGCAGTGTGGAGAACAAGGGAGAGTGCACCATCAGCGTCAGTCAAAACATTCATCACAGCATTATCAAATCCCTAACTGCTCAAAGCAGTTCAGAACATATCAGATGAACACTGTGCCGGCAGCACTGTGGTCGAGATATGAAAATGGTTTCTAACAGCATATTTGTCTCTGTGGTAGCAGCGGGGACTAGTTGCTCATAACCTTTAGATTGAAACAGTTCAAGTATCGGTCTTGTTTGCTCGCGACTCGACAAAACCTTCGTTAAAACTCCAAAGACTAAAATGGGATGATGATCCACGTTCTCCAGTGAATTCAAGAGGCTTTGAGGTTTGATAAGAATGAGAGAACGCTGTACCCTGGAGGCTGGTAGACCGCAGCAATCACAGCATTGAATGGGGCTTCAAGCTTGACTACAGTAAACTCGATTTCAGTAGCGTCCTGAATGTACTGCTTTTCTGACTTGGATATGGTTTTTCACATAAATTGCGACTCTACCACCATTTTTGTTAGTCATGTCAGGGTAGTTTGTGTACAAAACATTTCTGTTGCGTTTAAACATGTTGTAGCCGTCTAAATGGAGACTTTCAGAAACAAAGGATCTTCGCAGGTGAGTTTCTGTTAGACAAGGGCATATATTTTTTGCTCATCCATATCTAGAATGTGTGGTCCACTGAGAGAGGTTACTCTACTGAGCGCTACATAGGCCATGCCAGGTTCAAATCATGTGTTTGAGTGATACTACTGCTGAGGAGATTGTCATTCATTGAACCTTGTGTGTTGTACACATAAATGCAAGCTTTATGGGCTAAATTGTCTGCGCACCACTCCCTTTTGCTTAAGATCCTCCTCTTCTCTGTCTGTGTACACAATATTATCAGCTGTGCCTACATTATTATGTCTGTTTGCTGTACTATCATTGAAAAGCTCTAGACTGAGTTTACTGACGTGTTGAGCCCCATCACTTCCACTGGACACTATTTTTACAATTCGAGCAAAGGTTCCATTATACACAGTCCAGACTGCATGTTTCTGGTAGTCATGACTACTACTACATGGTTCAGCTTGTCTCGCCATTCTACCAGTTTTGAGATCTTTTTTATTTATAGTTCATCGGCATCTGTTTTTATAGTGTCAGAGTAAAACAACTCTAATGATGCAGTTGTGTGCATCGACCTGCTTATTTGTAGCATAAACATGCAGTACATCCTTTGGACAGTGTTCCCGTTGGTCATAGTCTGCACTTTGGAGGTGTTTTAATCCATGCATGATCGCTAGAAATGTAGCACTTTGCAAATGCACTGACTGTTTTTGGAATCAGCATATTTATGATGTCTCTAACTGCGGGATGCTAACACACATGTAACTGTAGCATCAGAAGGACCAGGAAAATTTACCTCTCTGTTGCTGTGAGGATGAGAACTCACATTCTGTTCATCTGGTACTGAAGGCTGAGACTCACTGATGCTTGAGATCTCTTCCCTTTCCCAGGCTTGGTCACCTATATATTCTTTAGAAATCGTTTCTGAGACATCGTTTTTCGCAATTGTTTTTCACAAATCGTTTCTCACAGATTACTCCTCAGAGTATATGGTTGGGACTCATTTCTTCAAACAAGCGTGAAGCAGCGTGAAAAAGAGAATATTTAGCAGAGAGAAACAGACAGAGCAGGACAGACAGCTCGCTCTACAAGCCAAAGTATGGGATGTCATGAAAGACAAGAGGAATGAAGGCAGAGACAACAATTGGATCAGGACAGAGGATAGAGGGGTTTCTGGGATTGGGATGGGAGAAGGAGGGTCGTCTGCAGTTCCAGTTGTCTTCTACAAAGCATGGACTAGAAAGAAGAAAAACAATCAATCATATGGTAATTGTATGTATTATTATTTAGAGGTATTTTGAGCCAGTTTTCAAAAGCAAAGTGCTATGTTCTGGTGTTAATTTCAGTTCAGATATCCTTTACTCACCAATAAAGTGCAGCTTCTGGATCTTGGTCTCTCTAGGTAATGAAACAAGATTTTACATTTGTCTTCTCTCTGTGTGAGTGTATGTATGTTTGACAGCCTGTAAGGTTTTAACCAATTCAAGTTGCACCAGGTATAACTACTTTTATCCATGTGCCAAAGAATGTTCATAAACTGTGAATTTCTTTGATACTGCTTACACACCACATAAGAAGAATTTCACATATAACTTGTTTTAATCATTTTGCGACTTAGACACTAATTCACACATTTGTGAGCAAAGTTTAAAATAGAATGACTAACAACCTACAAACCCACATAAATAACATTGATTAAACATGGGATTAAACACTTATGTGGGCGAAATGGACCCTTAAAACATGGAAAACTATCATTAAGGAACAGAAACTCGAGAGCGATATTATAGCGTTTAAATGGTGTGCTTGATGTGCTTATGACACAGAGTTTACACCTAATAAATTGGACTCTAGATTCAGGGACTGGATATCTAAGGGTATAACAGCCTTATGTGGTGTAATGTAAAATGGCAAACTGCTCAGCAGTTTTGAAACGCTTAGAAGGACACATTTATTAGAAAAACAAGACTTTTATCTATATCTGCGGTTCACAAATAGCAATTACCATTGTCAGTTTTACATTCGGAACAACGACTGAGCCGTACCAAAGACTGCCGTCAATGGCAGTGAAAGTACTAGCCCTGCAGAAGACTGTGGAAGTCAGTCATTGAGCCACTGAAGTGAATGCATGAAATTGAATAATGCCTAAGTCATCATTTAGATTTATTACTGCTTGTATTTGTGACGGGGGCAGTCTGCTCAAATTTGTTTTATTTGAGGACCTGGCAGGTTAAGGAGGGGAAAGGAGGGGAAAAGTCATTAAGAATAACAGCAAGAGTAGGTATGGGAGCCAGAGATTATTGCTGAAAAACAGAAAAATACGGCCATATATGCTTGTGCCCCTGGTGAAGTTCCCCCATGCCTGGAGGAGGAAGAGAGACGCTTTCTCACACCACAGTCATCATTACACTCTACTAAGGAGATCAGTCCATCGATGACACAGTAATTTTCAGCGGAGGGATGTGTTACAGCTGTAAGTTTCAGCCTTATACTTAAAACCTTTGCATTCTTTCAGTTTACATCAAACATTCCATTCCTTTTTTTTTATGTCAAGTAAGAACACATAAACATCTTAAACTTTAACCCTTTCACTGATATTCTTTTCTGGACATTGATATTCAAAATAGTTTTGCATCTTACCCCAATCTCCATTTCATGTTATTACATCAAACAGTTTTCAATCTAAATAACTTTTTTTTATGATTTACATCCAAAGCGTTGAAGTTCTGCAGGGCCAACCAATTCCAATGCGGATTATGCAAGTGGAAATGAGCTGTTTTTCTTTAAAATATAAAACTCAGTTGTCAAATTGTGAAATTGCTGATTTTCATAAATAGTATGATACATACTGAAAAATGCACATTTTACAGTCTGTCAAGTAAAATGTGTGTGTTTCTCAATCATATTTTAGTTGTCAGTAAACAGTGCTTATGCAGCCTGTTTTATTTTTACAGGATGAAGCAGAGGTGACGGTCGTCTTACAGAGGTTGTCCTTGCTAATATTTGCATTGGCTAGCCAATACACTTCAGCCATATGAAGGCTATGCGCTGAAGTCCTCCAACTTTACGGAGGTTAAAGTGAGTAAACGACTCTATGAAATTTGCATAAATTATTGGTCCTTTACTAATACTTTACTAATAGGCTGGTTGAGGGAACAGTTAATATATGCATTTTCTGTAGGTTGCTTCTGGACACAAAGAAGTTCAGGTGAAGGGCCTCAGGGTTATGCCCACCTTGGACACAGAGATGCTGACATTCGCCGTCATCCCAGCGGAGGTCTGGAGACAATTATTTCCTGATACGCTGGACACAATTCCAAGCCCCCAAGACCATCCTGGTCTGTGAGGGGGGAAGGGTGACAGAGGTGTTTAAACCCACTTTACCAGTATATTGTTTATTTAATTAGTCATTTTTGAAATGTAATGTAAAATGACTTGTACTAAATGATTGTTTTCCAATCAGTTCTTATACTTCAATCAGTTCTTTGTTTAATCACTTCAGATAATTTAATCAGTTAATCTTTTAGAAGTTGAATGTTTTTGCTGATTGTTTGTTGATTGCTGTCCAATTTAAACATATATTTATTAAAACAAAAAAATGATGGTTACAAAGTTTGAATGAAGTGTCTTGCTGAGAGCATGGATGTGTACAATATATTAAAAACTGTATAGAGAGGAGGACGAACAGTTGAAAACGTGGGAAAACCATGAAGGATCCAAAATGTACAGAAAGATAAGCCAGTTAAACTGCATTTCAGCAATTACTTGAAAGGAGAAACTGCTGAAGGAGTATGAAAAGCTGGATGTGGAGTATTTAAATACAATACAAACATGTAAGCAGATAGTAACCAAGGTTTAGCAGTGGAGTAAAATTACAACAGTGATGATCTTGTAAGCTTAATAGTTCCTTGACTCTTGCCTCCCACAGTTGAACTCACAGAGATTCGGTTTAGGCACACCTCTACAACAACAAGATGTATCCTCAAAATAATGGATACCATCAGAGATAAAAGAGCCTTATTATTGCAGTTACGTAGATTTTACGTGTGTGGAGCTAGAAATGTAATCGCAAGAGCAGTTTGTGCTGCTCACAAAGGTGTATGCAACAAAAACAGATGATGGACTCACACTGTTCACCAGCCTGCAACAACCTGAACACAACTCCTGCATACAAATTTTAAAATGCCATGGAAATACATTATATAGCCATACCACTTTCAGTTCTTTCGACAGTGTGAGGGCAGTGTGGAGAACAAGGGAGAGTGCACCATCAGCGTCAGTCAAAACATTCATCACAGCATTATCAAATCCCTAACTGCTCAAAGCAGTTCAGAACATATCAGATGAACACTGTGCCGGCAGCACTGTGGTCGAGATATGAAAATGGTTTCTAACAGCATATTTGTCTCTGTGGTAGCAGCGGGGACTAGTTGCTCATAACCTTTAGATTGAAACAGTTCAAGTATCGGCTTGTTTGCTCGCGACTCGACAACAGACCTTCGTTAAAATCTCCACAAGACTAAAATGGGATGATGATCCACGTTCTCCAGTGAATTCAAGAGGCTTTGAGGTTTGATAAGAATGAGAGAACGCTGTACCCTGGAGGCTGGTAGACCGCAGCAATCACAGCATTGAATGGGGCTTCAAGCTTGACTACAGTAAACTCGATTTCAGTAGCGTCCTGAATGTACTGCTTTTCTGACTTGGATATGGTTTTTCACATAAATTGCGACTCTACCACCATTTTTGTTAGTCATGTCAGGGTAGTTTGTGTACAAAACATTTCTGTTGCGTTTAAACATGTTGTAGCCGTCTAAATGGAGACTTTCAGAAACAAAGGATCTTCGCAGGTGAGTTTCTGTTAGACAAGGGCATATATTTTTTGCTCATCCATATCTAGAATGTGTGGTCCACTGAGAGAGGTTACTCTACTGAGCGCTACATAGGCCATGCCAGGTTCAAATCATGTGTTTGAGTGATACTACTGCTGAGGAGATTGTCATTCATTGAACCTTGTGTGTTGTACACATAAATGCAAGCTTTATGGGCTGAAAGGAGAAATTGTCTGCGCACCACTCCCTTTTGCTTAAGATCCTCCTCTTCTCTGTCTGTGTACACAATATTATCAGCTGTGCCTACATTATTATGTCTGTTTGCTGTACTATCATTGAAAAGCTCTAGACTGAGTTTACTGACGTGTTGAGCCCCATCACTTCCACTGGACACTATTTTTACAATTCGAGCAAAGGTTCCATTATACACAGTCCAGACTGCATGTTTCTGGTAGTCATGACTACTACTACATGGTTCAGCTTGTCTCGCCATTCTACCAGTTTTGAGATCTTTTTTATTTATAGTTCATCGGCATCTGTTTTTATAGTGTCAGAGTAAAACAACTCTAATGATGCAGTTGTGTGCATCGACCTGCTTATTTGTAGCATAAACATGCAGTACATCCTTTGGACAGTGTTCCTCGTTGGTCATAGTCTGCACTTTGGAGGTGTTTTAATCCATGCATGATCGCTAGAAATGTAGCACTTTGCAAATGCACTGACTGTTTTTGGAATCAGCATATTTATGATGTCTCTAACTGCGGGATGCTAACACACATGTAACTGTAGCATCAGAAGGACCAGGAAAATTTACCTCTCTGTTGCTGTGAGGATGAGAACTCACATTCTGTTCATCTGGTACTGAAGGCTGAGACTCACTGATGCTTGAGATCTCTTCCCTTTCCCAGGCTTGGTCACCTATATATTCTTTAGAAATCGTTTCTGAGACATCGTTTTTCGCAATTGTTTTTCACAAATCGTTTCTCACAGATTACTCCTCAGAGTATATGGTTGGGACTCATTTCTTCAAACAAGCGTGAGCAGCGTGAAAAAGAGAATATTTAGCAGAGAGAAACAGACAGAGCAGGACAGACAGCTCGCTCTACAAGCCAAAGTATGGGATGTCATGAAAGACAAGAGGAATGAAGGCAGAGACAACAATTGGATCAGGACAGAGGATAGAGGGGTTTCTGGGATTGGGATGGGAGAAGGAGGGTCGTCTGCAGTTCCAGTTCGTCTTCTACAAAGCATGGACTAGAAAGAAGAAAAACAATCAATCATATGGTAATTGTATGTATTATTATTTAGAGGTATTTTGAGCCAGTTTTCAAAAGCAAAGTGCTATGTTCTGGTGTTAATTTCAGTTCAGATATCCTTTACTCACCAATAAAGTGCAGCTTCTGGATCTTGGTCTCTCTAGGTAATGAAACAAGATTTTACATTTGTCTTCTCTCTGTGTGAGTGTATGTATGTTTGACAGCCTGTAAGGTTTTAACCAATTCAAGTTGCACCAGGTATAACTACTTTTATCCATGTGCCAAAGAATGTTCATAAACTGTGAATTTCTTTGATACTGCTTACACACCACATAAGAAGAATTTCACATATAACTTGTTTTAATCATTTTGCGACTTAGACACTAATTTCACATAACATTGTGTGAGCAAAGTTTAAAATAGAATGACTAACAACCTACAAACCCACATAAATAACATTGATTAAACATGGGATTAAACCCTGGGCGAAATGGACCCTTAAAACATGGAAAACTATAAGGAACATATAAGGAACAGTAAACTCGAGAGCGATATTATAGCTTTTAAATGGTGTGACTTGATGTGCTTATGACACAGAGTTTACACCTAATAAATTGGACTCTAGATTCAGGGACTGGATATCTAAGGGTATAACAGCCTTATGTGGTGTAATGTAAAATGGCAAACTGCTCAGCAGTTTTGAAACGCTTAGAAGGACACATTTATTAGAAAAACAAGACTTTTATCTATATCTGCGGTTCACAAATAGCAATTACCATTGTCAGTTTTACATTCGGAACAACGACTGAGCCGTACCAAAGACTGCCGTCAATGGCAGTGAAAGTACTAGCCCTGCAGAAGACTGTGGAAGTCAGTCATTGAGCCACTGAAGTGAATGCAATGCCTAAGTCATCATTTAGATTTATTACTGCTTGTATTTGTGACGGGGGCAGTCTGCTCAAATTTGTTTTATTTGAGGACCTGGCAGGTTAAGGAGGGGAAAAGTCATTAAGAATAACAGCAAGAGTAGGTATGGGAGCCAGAGATTATTGCTGAAAAACAGAAAAATACGGCCATATATGCTTGTGCCCCTGGTGAAGTTCCCCCATGCCTGGAGGAGGAAGAGAGACGCTTTCTCACACCACAGTCATCATTACACTCTACTAAGGAGATCAGTCCATCGATGACACAGTAATTTTCAGCGGAGGGATGTGTTACAGCTGTAAGTTTCAGCCTTATACTTAAAACCTTTGCATTCTTTCAGTTTACATCAAACATTCCATTCCTTTTTTATGTCAAGTAAGAACACATAAACATCTTAAACTTTAACCCTTTCACTGATATTCTTTTCTGGACATTGATATTCAAAATAGTTTTGCATCTTACCCCAATCTCCATTTCATGTTATTACATCAAACAGTTTTCAATCTAAATAACTTTTTTTTATGATTTACATCCAAAGCGTTGAAGTTCTGCAGGGCCAACCAATTCCAATGCGGATTATGCAAGTGGAAATGAGCTGTTTTTCTTTAAAATATAAAACTCAGTTGTCAAATTGTGAAATTGCTGATTTTCATAAATAGTATGATACATACTGAAAAATGCACATTTTACAGTCTGTCAAGTAAAATGTGTGTGTTTCTCAATCATATTTTAGTTGTCAGTAAACAGTGCTTATGCAGCCTGTTTTATTTTTACAGGATGAAGCAGAGGTGACGGTCGTCTTACAGAGGTTGTCCTTGCTAATATTTGCATTGGCTAGCCAATACACTTCAGCCATATGAAGGCTATGCGCTGAAGTCCTCCAACTTTACGGAGGTTAAAGTGAGTAAACGACTCTATGAAATTTGCATAAATTATTGGTCCTTTACTAATACTTTACTAATAGGCTGGTTGAGGGAACAGTTAATATATGCATTTTCTGTAGGTTGCTTCTGGACACAAAGAAGTTCAGGTGAAGGGCCTCAGGGTTATGCCCACCTTGGACACAGAGATGCTGACATTCGCCGTCATCCCAGCGGAGGTCTGGAGACAATTATTTCCTGATACGCTGGACACAATTCCAAGCCCCCAAGACCATCCTGGTCTGTGAGGGGGGAAGGGTGACAGAGGTGTTTAAACCCACTTTACCAGTATATTGTTTATTTAATTAGTCATTTTTGAAATGTAATGTAAAATGACTTGTACTAAATGATTGTTTTCCAATCAGTTCTTATACTTCAATCAGTTCTTTGTTTAATCACTTCAGATAATTTAATCAGTTAATCTTTTAGAAGTTGAATGTTTTTGCTGATTGTTTGTTGATTGCTGTCCAATTTAAACATATATTTATTAAAACAAAAAAATGATGGTTACAAAGTTTGAATGAAGTGTCTTGCTGAGAGCATGGATGTGTACAATATATTAAAAACTGTATAGAGAGGAGGACGAACAGTTGAAAACATGGGAAAACCATGAAGGATCCAAAATGTACAGAAAGATAAGCCAGTTAAACTGCATTTCAGCAATTACTTGAAAGGAGAAACTGCTGAAGGAGTATGAAAAGCTGGATGTGGAGTATTTAAATACAATACAAACATGTAAGCAGATAGTAACCAGGTTTAGCAGTGGAGTAAAATTACAACAGTGATGATCTTGTAAGCTTAATAGTTCCTTGACTCTTGCCTCCCACAGTTGAACTCACAGAGATTCGGTTTAGGCACACCTCTACAACAACAAGATGTATCCTCAAAATAATGGATACCATCAGAGATAAAAGAGCCTTATTATTGCAGTTACGTAGATTTTACGTGTGTGGAGCTAGAAATGTAATCGCAAGAGCAGTTTGTGCTGCTCACAAAGGTGTATGCAACAAAAACAGATGATGGACTCACACTGTTCACCAGCCTGCAACAACCTGAACACAACTCCTGCATACAAATTTTAAAATGCCATGGAAATGCCATGGAAATGCATGGAAATACATGGAATATAGCATCATATAGCCATACCACTTTCAGTTCTTTCGACAGTGTGAGGGCAGTGTGCAGAACAAGTGGAGAACAAGGGAGAGGGCACCATCAGCGTCAGTCAAAACATTCATCACAGCATTATCAAATCCCTAACTGCTCAAAGCAGTTAGTTCAGAACATATCAGATGAACACTGTGCCGGCAGCACTGTGGTCGAGATATGAAAATGGTTTCTAACAGCATATTTGTCTCTGTGGTAGCAGCGGGGACTAGTTGCTCATAACCTTTAGATTGAAACAGTTCAAGTATCGTCGGCTTGTTTGCTCGCTGCTCTAAACCTTCGTTAAAACTAAAGACTAAAATGGGATGATGATCCACGTTCTCCAGTGAATTCAAGAGGCTTTGAGGTTTGATAAGAATGAGAGAACGCTGTACCCTGGAGGCTGGTAGACCGCAGCAATCACAGCATTGAATGGGGCTTCAAGCTTGACTACAGTAAACTCGATTTCAGTAGCGTCCTGAATGTACTGCTTTTCTGACTTGGATATGGTTTTTCACATAAATTGCGACTCTACCACCATTTTTGTTAGTCATGTCAGGGTAGTTTGTGTACAAAACATTTCTGTTGCGTTTAAACATGTTGTAGCCGTCTAAATGGAGACTTTCAGAAACAAAGGATCTTCGCAGGTGAGTTTCTGTTAGACAAGGGCATATATTTTTTGCTCATCCATATCTAGAATGTGTGGTCCACTGAGAGAGGTTACTCTACTGAGCGCTACATAGGCCATGCCAGGTTCAAATCATGTGTTTGAGTGATACTACTGCTGAGGAGATTGTCATTCATTGAACCTTGTGTGTTGTACACATAAATGCAAGCTTTATGGGAAATTGTCTGCACACCACTCCCTTTTGCTTAAGATCCTCCTCTTCTCTGTCTGTGTACACAATATTATCAGCTGTGCCTACATTATTATGTCTGTTTGCTGTACTATCATTGAAAAGCTCTAGACTGAGTTTACTGACGTGTTGAGCCCCATCACTTCCACTGGACACTATTTTTACAATTCGAGCAAAGGTTCCATTATACACAGTCCAGACTGCATGTTTCTGGTAGTCATGACTACTACTACATGGTTCAGCTTGTCTCGCCATTCTACCAGTTTTGAGATCTTTTTTATTTATAGTTCATCGGCATCTGTTTTTATAGTGTCAGAGTAAAACAACTCTAATGATGCAGTTGTGTGCATCGACCTGCTTATTTGTAGCATAAACATGCAGTACATCCTTTGGACAGTGTTCCTCGTTGGTCATAGTCTGCACTTTGGAGGTGTTTTAATCCATGCATGATCGCTAGAAATGTAGCACTTTGCAAATGCACTGACTGTTTTTGGAATCAGCATATTTATGATGTCTCTAACTGCGGTGATGCTAACACACATGTAACTGTAGCATCAGAAGGACCAGGAAAATTTACCTCTCTGTTGCTGTGAGGATGAGAACTCACATTCTGTTCATCTGGTACTGAAGGCTGAGACTCACTGATGCTTGAGATCTCTTCCCTTTCCCAGGCTTGGTCACCTATATATTCTTTAGAAATCGTTTCTGAGACATCGTTTTTCGCAATTGTTTTTCACAAATCGTTTCTCACAGATTACTCCTCAGAGTATATGGTTGGGACTCATTTCTTCAAACAAGCGTGAGCAGCGTGAAAAAGAGAATATTTAGCAGAGAGAAACAGACAGAGCAGGACAGACAGCTCGCTCTACAAGCCAAAGTATGGGATGTCATGAAAGACAAGAGGAATGAAGGCAGAGACAACAATTGGATCAGGACAGAGGATAGAGGGGTTTCTGGGATTGGGATGGGAGAAGGAGGGTCGTCTGCAGTTCCAGTTCGTCTTCTACAAAGCATGGACTAGAAAGAAGAAAAACAATCAATCATATGGTAATTGTATGTATTATTATTTAGAGGTATTTTGAGCCAGTTTTCAAAAGCAAAGTGCTATGTTCTGGTGTTAATTTCAGTTCAGATATCCTTTACTCACCAATAAAGTGCAGCTTCTGGATCTTGGTCTCTCTAGGTAATGAAACAAGATTTTACATTTGTCTTCTCTCTGTGTGAGTGTATGTATGTTTGACAGCCTGTAAGGTTTTAACCAATTCAAGTTGCACCAGGTATAACTACTTTTATCCATGTGCCAAAGAATGTTCATAAACTGTGAATTTTTTGATACTGCTTACACACCACATAAGAAGAATTTCACATATAACTTGTTTTAATCATTTTGCGACTTAGACACTAATTCACATTTGTGAGCAAAGTTTAAAATAGAATGACTAACAACCTACAAACCCACATAAATAACATTGATTAAACATGGGTGAAATGGACCCTTAAAACATGGAAAACTATCATTAAGGAACAGAAACTTGAGAGCGATATTATAGCGTTTAAATGATGTGCTTATGACACAGAGTTTACACCTAATAAATTGGACTCTAGATTCAGGGACTGGATATCTAAGGGTATAACAGCCTTATGTGGTGTAATGTAAAATGGCAAACTGCTCAGCTTTGAAACGCTTAGAAGGACACATTTATTAGAAAAACAAGACTTTTATCTATATCTGCGGTTCACAAATAGCAATTACCATTGTCAGTTTTACATTCGGAACAACGACTGAGCCGTACCAAAGACTGCCGTCAATGGCAGTGAAAGTACTAGCCCTGCAGAAGACTGTGGAAGTCAGTCATTGAGCCACTGAAGTGAATGCAATGCCTAAGTCATCATTTAGATTTATTACTGCTTGTATTTGTGACGGGGGCAGTCTGCTCAAATTTGTTTTATTTGAGGACCTGGCAGGTTAAGGAGGGGAAAAGTCATTAAGAATAACAGCAAGAGTAGGTATGGGAGCCAGAGATTATTGCTGAAAAACAGAAAAATACGGCCATATATGCTTGTGCCCCTGGTGAAGTTCCCCCATGCCTGGAGGAGGAAGAGAGACGCTTTCTCACACCACAGTCATCATTACACTCTACTAAGGAGATCAGTCCATCGATGACACAGTAATTTTCAGCGGAGGGATGTGTTACAGCTGTAAGTTTCAGCCTTATACTTAAAACCTTTGCATTCTTTCAGTTTACATCAAACATTCCATTCCTTTTTTTTTGCAATGTCAAGTAAGAACACATAAACATCTTAAACTTTAACCCTTTCACTGATATTCTTTTCTGGACATTGATATTCAAAATAGTTTTGCATCTTACCCCAATCTCCATTTCATGTTATTACATCAAACAGTTTTCAATCTAAATAACTTTTTTTTATGATTTACATCCAAAGCGTTGAAGTTCTGCAGGGCCAACCAATTCCAATGCGGATTATGCAAGTGGAAATGAGCTGTTTTTCTTTAAAATATAAAACTCAGTTGTCAAATTGTGAAATTGCTGATTTTCATAAATAGTATGATACATACTGAAAAATGCACATTTTACAGTCTGTCAAGTAAAATGTGTGTGTTTCTCAATCATATTTTAGTTGTCAGTAAACAGTGCTTATGCAGCCTGTTTTATTTTTACAGGATGAAGCAGAGGTGACGGTCGTCTTACAGAGGTTGTCCTTGCTAATATTTGCATTGGCTAGCCAATACACTTCAGCCATATGAAGGCTATGCGCTGAAGTCCTCCAACTTTACGGAGGTTAAAGTGAGTAAACGACTCTATGAAATTTGCATAAATTATTGGTCCTTTACTAATACTTTACTAATAGGCTGGTTGAGGGAACAGTTAATATATGCATTTTCTGTAGGTTGCTTCTGGACACAAAGAAGTTCAGGTGAAGGGCCTCAGGGTTATGCCCACCTTGGACACAGAGATGCTGACATTCGCCGTCATCCCAGCGGAGGTCTGGAGACAATTATTTCCTGATACGCTGGACACAATTCCAAGCCCCCAAGACCATCCTGGTCTGTGAGGGGGGAAGGGTGACAGAGGTGTTTAAACCCACTTTACCAGTATATTGTTTATTTAATTAGTCATTTTTGAAATGTAATGTAAAATGACTTGTACTAAATGATTGTTTTCCAATGTTTTCCAATCAGTTCTTTGTTTAATCACTTCAGATAATTTAATCAGTTAATCTTTTAGAAGTTGAATGTTTTTGCTGATTGTTTGTTGATTGCTGTCCAATTTAAACATATATTTATTAAAACAAAAAAATGATGGTTACAAAGTTTGAATGAAGTGTCTTGCTGAGAGCATGGATGTGTACAATATATTAAAAACTGTATAGAGAGGAGGACGAACAGTTGAAAACGTGGGAAAACCATGAAGGATCCAAAATGTACAGAAAGATAAGCCAGTTAAACTGCATTTCAGCAATTACTTGAAAGGAGAAACTGCTGAAGGAGTATGAAAAGCTGGATGTGGAGTATTTAAATACAATACAAACATGTAAGCAGATAGTAACCAGGTTTAGCAGTGGAGTAAAATTACAACAGTGATGATCTTGTAAGCTTAATAGTTCCTTGACTCTTGCCTCCCACAGTTGAACTCACAGAGATTCGGTTTAGGCACACCTCTACAACAACAAGATGTATCCTCAAAATAATGATACCATCAGAGATAAAAGAGCCTTATTATTGCAGTTACGTAGATTTTACGTGTGTGGAGCTAGAAATGTAATCGCAAGAGCAGTTTGTGCTGCTCACAAAGGTGTATGCAACAAAAACAGATGATGGACTCACACTGTTCACCAGCCTGCAACAACCTGAACACAACTCCTGCATACAAATTTTAAAATGCCATGGAAATACATTATATAGCCATACCACTTTCAGTTCTTTCGACAGTGTGAGGGCAGTGTGGAGAACAAGGGAGAGTGCACCATCAGCGTCAGTCAAAACATTCATCACAGCATTATCAAATCCCTAACTGCTCAAAGCAGTTCAGAACATATCAGATGAACACTGTGCCGGCAGCACTGTGGTCGAGATATGAAAATGGTTTCTAACAGCATATTTGTCTCTGTGGTAGCAGCGGGGACTAGTTGCTCATAACCTTTAGATTGAAACAGTTCAAGTATCGTCTTGTTTGCTCTAAACACTAAAGACTAAAATGGGATGATGATCCACGTTCTCCAGTGAATTCAAGAGGCTTTGAGGTTTGATAAGAATGAGAGAACGCTGTACCCTGGAGGCTGGTAGACCGCAGCAATCACAGCATTGAATGGGGCTTCAAGCTTGACTACAGTAAACTCGATTTCAGTAGCGTCCTGAATGTACTGCTTTTCTGACTTGGATATGGTTTTTCACATAAATTGCGACTCTACCACCATTTTTGTTAGTCATGTCAGGGTAGTTTGTGTACAAAACATTTCTGTTGCGTTTAAACATGTTGTAGCCGTCTAAATGGAGACTTTCAGAAACAAAGGATCTTCGCAGGTGAGTTTCTGTTAGACAAGGGCATATATTTTTTGCTCATCCATATCTAGAATGTGTGGTCCACTGAGAGAGGTTACTCTACTGAGCGCTACATAGGCCATGCCAGGTTCAAATATGTGTTTGAGTGATACTACTGCTGAGGAGATTGTCATTCATTGAACCTTGTGTGTTGTACACATAAATGCAAGCTTTATGGCTAATTGTCTGCACACCACTCCCTTTTGCTTAAGATCCTCCTCT
>CM041549.1:8249738-8279346 GCA_023238725.1 Scortum barcoo | reverse complement strand
GATCAGTCCATCGATGACACAGTAATTTTCAGCGGAGGGATGTGTTACAGCTGTAAGTTTCAGCCTTTATACTTAAAACCTTTGCATTCTTTCAGTTTACATCAAACATTCCATTCCTTTTTTATGTGTGCAACTGTCAAGTAAGAACACATAAACATCTTAAACTTTAACCCTTTCACTGATATTCTTTTCTGGACATTGATATTCAAAATAGTTTTGCATCTTACCCCAATCTCCATTTCATGTTATTACATCAAACAGTTTTCAATCTAAATAACTTTTTTTTATGATTTACATCCAAAGCGTTGAAGTTCTGCAGGGCCAACCAATTCCAATGCGGATTATGCAAGTGGAAATGAGCTGTTTTTCTTTAAAATATAAAACTCAGTTGTCAAATTGTGAAATTGCTGATTTTCATAAATAGTATGATACATACTGAAAAATGCACATTTTACAGTCTGTCAAGTAAAATGTGTGTGTTTCTCAATCATATTTTAGTTGTCAGTAAACAGTGCTTATGCAGCCTGTTTTATTTTTACAGGATGAAGCAGAGGTGACGGTCGTCTTACAGAGGTTGTCCTTGCTAATATTTGCATTGGTTAGCCAATACACTTCAGCCATATGAAGGCTATGCGCTGAAGTCCTCCAACTTTACGGAGGTTAAAGTGAGTAAACGACTCTATGAAATTTGCATCAAATTATTGGTCCTTTACTAATACTTTACTAATAGGCTGGTTGAGGGAACAGTTAATATATGCATTTTCTGTAGGTTGCTTCTGGACACAAAGAAGTTCAGGTGAAGGGCCTCAGGGTTATGCCAACCTTGGACACAGAGATGCTGACATTCGCCGTCATCCCAGCGGAGGTCTGGAGACAATTATTTCCTGATACGCTGGACACAATTCCAAGCCCCCAAGACCATCCTGGTCTGTGAGGGGGGAAGGGTGACAGAGGTGTTTAAACCCACTTTACCAGTATATTGTTTATTTAATTAGTCATTTTTGAAATGTAATGTAAAATGACTTGTACTAAATGATTGTTTTCCAATCAGTTCTTTACTTCAATCAGTTTTTGTTTAATCACTTCAGATAATTTAATCAGTTAATCTTTTAGAAGTTGAATGTTTTTGCTGATTGTTTGTTGATTGCTGTCCAATTTAAACATATATTTATTAAAACAAAAAAATGATGGTTACAAAGTTTGAATGAAGTGTCTTGCTGAGAGCATGGATGTGTACAATATATTAAAAACTGTATAGAGAGGAGGACGAACAGTTGAAAACATGGGAAAACCATGAAGGATCCAAAATGTACAGAAAGATAAGCCAGTTAAACTGCATTTCAGCAATTACTTGAAAGGAGAAACTGCTGAAGGAGTATGAAAAGCTGGATGTGGAGTATTTAAATACAATACAAACATGTAAGCAGATAGTAACCAGGTTTAGCAGTGGAGTAAAATTACAACAGTGATGATCTTGTAAGCTTAATAGTTCCTTGACTCTTGCCTCCCACAGTTGAACTCACAGAGATTCGGTTTAGGCACACCTCTACAACAACAAGATGTATCCTCAAAATAATGATACCATCAGAGATAAAAGAGCCTTATTATTGCAGTTACGTAGATTTTACGTGTGTGGAGCTAGAAATGTAATCGCAAGAGCAGTTTGTGCTGCTCACAAAGGTGTATGCAACAAAAACAGATGATGGACTCACACTGTTCACCAGCCTGCAACAACCTGAACACAACTCCTGCATACAAATTTTAAAATGCCATGGAAATACATTATATAGCCATACCACTTTCAGTTCTTTCGACAGTGTGAGGGCAGTGTGGAGAACAAGGGAGAGTGCACCATCAGCGTCAGTCAAAACATTCATCACAGCATTATCAAATCCCTAACTGCTCAAAGCAGTTCAGAACATATCAGATGAACACTGTGCCGGCAGCACTGTGGTCGAGATATGAAAATGGTTTCTAACAGCATATTTGTCTCTGTGGTAGCAGCGGGGACTAGTTGCTCATAACCTTTAGATTGAAACAGTTCAAGTATCGTCTTGTTTGCTCTAAACACTAAAGACTAAAATGGGATGATGATCCACGTTCTCCAAGTGAATTCAAGAGGCTTTGAGGTTTGATAAGAATGAGAGAACGCTGTACCCTGGAGGCTGGTAGACCGCAGCAATCACAGCATTGAATGGGGCTTCAAGCTTGACTACAGTAAACTCGATTTCAGTAGCGTCCTGAATGTACTGCTTTTCTGACTTGGATATGGTTTTTCACATAAATTGCGACTCTACCACCATTTTTGTTAGTCATGTCAGGGTAGTTTGTGTACAAAACATTTCTGTTGCGTTTAAACATGTTGTAGCCGTCTAAATGGAGACTTTCAGAAACAAAGGATCTTCGCAGGTGAGTTTCTGTTAGACAAGGGCATATATTTTTTGCTCATCCATATCTAGAATGTGTGGTCCACTGAGAGAGGTTACTCTACTGAGCGCTACATAGGCCATGCCAGGTTCAAATCATGTGTTTGAGTGATACTACTGCTGAGGAGATTGTCATTCATTGAACCTTGTGTGTTGTACACATAAATGCAAGCTTTATGGCTAAACTGTCTGCACACCACTCCCTTTTGCTTAAGATCCTCCTCTTCTCTGTCTGTGTACACAATATTATCAGCTGTGCCTACATTATTATGTCTGTTTGCTGTACTATCATTGAAAAGCTCTAGACTGAGTTTACTGACGTGTTGAGCCCCATCACTTCCACTGGACACTATTTTTACAATTCGAGCAAAGGTTCCATTATACACAGTCCAGACTGCATGTTTCTGGTAGTCATGACTACTACTACATGGTTCAGCTTGTCTCGTCCATTCTACCAGTTTTGAGATCTTTTTTATTCATAGTTATCGGCATCTGTTTTTATAGTGTCAGAGTAAAACAATTCTAATGATGCAGTTGTGTGCATCGACCTGCTTATTTGTAGCATAAACATGCAGTACATCCTTTGGACAGTGTTCTCCGTTGGTCATAGTCTGCACTTTGGAGGTGTTTTAATCCATGCATGATCGCTAGAAATGTAGCACTTTGCAAATGCACTGACTGTTTTTGGAATCAGCATATTTATGATGTCTCTAACTGCGGGATGCTAACACACATGTAACTGTAGCATCAGAAGGACCAGGAAAATTTACCTCTCTGTTGCTGTGAGGATGAGAACTCACATTCTGTTCATCTGGTACTGAAGGCTGAGACTCACTGATGCTTGAGATCTCTTCCCTTTCCCAGGCTTGGTCACCTATATATTCTTTAGAAATCGTTTCTGAGACATCGTTATTTCGCAATTGTTTTTCACAAATCGTTTCTCACAGGATTACTCCTCAGAGTATATGGTTGGGACTCATTTCTTCAAACAAGCGTGAGCAGCGTGAAAAAGAGAATATTTAGCAGAGAGAACAAGACAGAGCAGGACAGACAGCTCGCTCTACAAGCCAAAGTATGGGATGTCATGAAAGACAAGAGGAATGAAGGCAGAGACAACAATTGGATCAGGACAGAGGATAGAGGGGTTTCTGGGATTGGGATGGGAGAAGGAGGGTCGTCTGCAGTTCCAGTTGTCTTCTACAAAGCATGGACTAGAAAGAAGAAAAACAATCAATCATATGGTAATTGTATGTATTATTATTTAGAGGTATTTTGAGCCAGTTTTCAAAAGCAAAGTGCTATGTTCTGGTGTTAATTTCAGTTCAGATATCCTTTACTCACCAATAAAGTGCAGCTTCTGGATCTTGGTCTCTCTAGGTAATGAAACAAGATTTTACATTTGTCTTCTCTCTGTGTGAGTGTATGTATGTTTGACAGCCTGTAAGGTTTTAACCAATTCAAGTTGCACCAGGTATAACTACTTTTATCCATGTGCCAAAGAATGTTCATAAACTGTGAAATTCTTTTGATACTGCATTACACACCACATAAGAAGAATTTCACATATAACTTGTTTTAATCATTTTGCGACTTAGACACTAATTCACATTTGTGAGCAAAGTTTAAAATAGAATGACTAACAACCTACAAACCCACATAAATAACATTGATTAAACATGGGTGAAATGGACCCTTAAAACATGGAAAACTATCATTAAGGAACAGAAACTCGAAGAGCGAATTATAGCTTTTAAATGGTAGCGATGACTTATAATGAGTTTACACCTAATAAATTGAGTACTACTAGCACAGAGTTTAAATTGGACTGTGGGACTGGATATACACCTAAGGGTATAACAGCCTTATGTGGTGTAATGTAAAATGGCCTAAACTGCTCAGCTTTATGTGAAAAAGATGGCAAACTGTGCTCAGTTTTCTTAACGCGCTTAGAAGGACACATTTATTAGAAAAACAAGACTTTTATCTATATCTGCGGTTCATGCCTGGTTTTGATTCAGCAATTGGAAATAGCAATTACCATTGTCAGTTTTACATTCGAACAACGCCGTCACTGAGCCGTACCAAAGACTGCCGTCAATGGCAGTGAAAGTACTAGCCCTGCAGAAGACTGTGGAAGTCAGTCATTGAGCCACTGAAGTGAATGCAATTGTCATGTGCAGTCAATAAGTCAATACCTAAGTCATCATTTAGATTTATTACTGCTTGTATTTGTGACGGGGGCAGTCTGCTCAAATTTGTTTTATTTGAGGACCTGGCAGGTTAAGGAGGGGAAAAGTCATTAAGAATAACAGCAAGAGTAGGTATGGGAGCCAGAGATTATTGCTGAAAAACAGAAAAATACGGCCATATATGCTTGTGCCCCTGGTGAAGTTCCCCCATGCCTGGAGGAGGAAGAGAGACGCTGGAGGAGGAAGAGAGACGCTTTCTCACACCACAGTCATCATTACACTCTACTAAGGAGATCAGTCCATCGATGACACAGTAATTTTCAGCGGAGGGATGTGTTACAGCTGTAAGTTTCAGCCTTATACTTAAAACCTTTGCATTCTTTCAGTTTACATCAAACATTCCATTCCTTTTTTATGTGTGCAACTGTAAGAAGAACACATAAACATCTTAAACTTTAACCCTTTCACTGATATTCTTTTCTGGACATTGATATTCAAAATAGTTTTGCATCTTACCCCAATCTCCATTTCATGTTATTACATCAAACAGTTTTCAATCTAAATAACTTTTTTTTATGATTTACATCCAAAGCGTTGAAGTTCTGCAGGGCCAACCAATTCCAATGCGGATTATGCAAGTGGAAATGAGCTGTTTTTCTTTAAAATATAAAACTCAGTTGTCAAATTGTGAAATTGCTGATTTTCATAAATAGTATGATACATACTGAAAAATGCACATTTTACAGTCTGTCAAGTAAAATGTGTGTGTTTCTCAATCATATTTTAGTTGTCAGTAAACAGTGCTTATGCAGCCTATTTTATTTTTACAGGATGAAGCAGAGGTGACGGTCGTCTTACAGAGGTTGTCCTTGCTAATATTTGCATTGGCTAGCCAATACACTTCAGCCATATGAAGGCTATGCGCTGAAGTCCTCCAACTTTACGGAGGTTAAAGTGAGTAAACGACTCTATGAAATTTGCATAAATTATTGGTCCTTTACTAATACTTTACTAATAGGCTGGTTGAGGGAACAGTTAATATATGCATTTTCTGTAGGTTGCTTCTGGACACAAAGAAGTTCAGGTGAAGGGCCTCAGGGTTATGCCCAACCTTGGACACAGAGATGCTGACATTCGCCGTCATCCCAGCGGAGGTCTGGAGACAATTATTTCCTGATACGCTGGACACAATTCCAAGCCCCCAAGACCATCCTGGTCTGTGAGGGGGGAAGGGTGACAGAGGTGTTTAAACCCACTTTACCAGTATATTGTTTATTTAATTAGTCATTTTTGAAATGTAATGTAAAATGACTTGTACTAAATGATTGTTTTCCAATCAGTTCTTTACTTCAATCAGTTTTTGTTTAATCACTTCAGATAATTTAATCAGTTAATCTTTTAGAAGTTGAATGTTTTTGCTGATTGTTTGTTGATTGCTGTCCAATTTAAACATATATTTATTAAAACAAAAAAATGATGGTTACAAAGTTTGAATGAAGTGTCTTGCTGAGAGCATGGATGTGTACAAATATATTAAAAACTGTATAGAGAGGAGGACGAACAGTTGAAAACATGGGAAAACCATGAAGGATCCAAAATGTACAGAAAGATAAGCCAGTTAAACTGCATTTCAGCAATTACTTGAAAGGAGAAACTGCTGAAGGAGTATGAAAAGCTGGATGTGGAGTATTTAAATACAATACAAACATGTAAGCAGATAGTAACCAGGTTTAGCAGTGGAGTAAAATTACAACAGTGATGATCTTGTAAGCTTAATAGTTCCTTGACTCTTGCCTCCCACAGTTGAACTCACAGAGATTCGGTTTAGGCACACCTCTACAACAACAAGATGTATCCTCAAAATAATGATACCATCAGAGATAAAAGAGCCTTATTATTGCAGTTACGTAGATTTTACGTGTGTGGAGCTAGAAATGTAATCGCAAGAGCAGTTTGTGCTGCTCACAAAGGTGTATGCAACAAAAACAGATGATGGACTCACACTGTTCACCAGCCTGCAACAACCTGAACACAACTCCTGCATACAAATTTTAAAATGCCATGGAAATACATTATATAGCCATACCACTTTCAGTTCTTTCGACAGTGTGAGGGCAGTGTGGAGAACAAGGGAGAGTGCACCATCAGCGTCAGTCAAAACATTCATCACAGCATTATCAAATCCCTAACTGCTCAAAGCAGTTCAGAACATATCAGATGAACACTGTGCCGGCAGCACTGTGGTCGAGATATGAAAATGGTTTCTAACAGCATATTTGTCTCTGTGGTAGCAGCGGGGACTAGTTGCTCATAACCTTTAGATTGAAACAGTTCAAGTATCGTCTTGTTTGCTCTAAACACTTCGTTAAAGACTAAAATGGGATGATGATCCACGTTCTCCAGTGAATTCAAGAGGCTTTGAGGTTTGATAAGAATGAGAGAACGCTGTACCCTGGAGGCTGGTAGACCGCAGCAATCACAGCATTGAATGGGGCTTCAAGCTTGACTACAGTAAACTCGATTTCAGTAGCGTCCTGAATGTACTGCTTTTCTGACTTGGATATGGTTTTTCACATAAATTGCGACTCTACCACCATTTTTGTTAGTCATGTCAGGGTAGTTTGGTGTACAAAACATTTCTGTTGCGTTTAAACATGTTGTAGCCGTCTAAATGGAGACTTTCAGAAACAAAGGATCTTCGCAGGTGAGTTTCTGTTAGACAAGGGCATATATTTTTTGCTCATCCATATCTAGAATGTGTGGTCCACTGAGAGAGGTTACTCTACTGAGCGCTACATAGGCCATGCCAGGTTCAAATCATGTGTTTGAGTGATACTACTGCTGAGGAGATTGTCATTCATTGAACCTTGTGTGTTGTACACATAAATGCAAGCTTTATGGCTAAACTGTCTGCGCACCACTCCCTTTTGCTTAAGATCCTCCTCTTCTCTGTCTGTGTACACAATATTATCAGCTGTGCCTACATTATTATGTCTGTTTGCTGTACTATCATTGAAAAGCTCTAGACTGAGTTTACTGACGTGTTGAGCCCCATCACTTCCACTGGACACTATTTTTACAATTCGAGCAAAGGTTCCATTATACACAGTCCAGACTGCATGTTTCTGGTAGTCATGACTACTACTACATGGTTCAGCTTGTCTCGTCCATTCTACCAGTTTTGAGATCTTTTTTATTCATAGTCGTATCGGCATCTGTTTTTATAGTGTCAGAGTAAAACAACTCTAATGATGCAGTTGTGTGCATCGACCTGCTTATTTGTAGCATAAACATGCAGTACATCCTTTGGACAGTGTTCTCCGTTGGTCATAGTCTGCACTTTGGAGGTGTTTTAATCCATGCATGATCGCTAGA
This sequence comes from Scortum barcoo, assembly GCA_023238725.1. NCBI lineage: Eukaryota > Metazoa > Chordata > Actinopteri > Centrarchiformes > Terapontidae > Scortum > Scortum barcoo. The sequence continues at coordinate 8,271,356 of CM041549.1, read as the reverse complement.
AATGTAGCACTTTGCAAATGCACTGACTGTTTTTGGAATCAGCATATTTATGATGTCTCTAACTGCGGGATGCTAACACACATGTAACTGTAGCATCAGAAGGACCAGGAAAATTTACCTCTCTGTTGCTGTGAGGATGAGAACTCATATTCTGTTCATCTGGTACTGAAGGCTGAGACTCACTGATGCTTGAGATCTCTTCCCTTTCCCAGGCTTGGTCACCTATATATTCTTTAGAAATCGTTTCTGAGACATCGTTTTTCGCAATTGTTTTTCACAAATCGTTTCTCACAGGATTACTCCTCAGAGTATATGGTTGGGACTCATTTCTTCAAACAAGCGTGAGCAGCGTGAAAAAGAGAATATTTAGCAGAGAGAACAAGACAGAGCAGGACAGACAGCTCGCTCTACAAGCCAAAGTATGGGATGTCATGAAAGACAAGAGGAATGAAGGCAGAGACAACAATTGGATCAGGACAGAGGATAGAGGGGTTTCTGGGATTGGGATGGGAGAAGGAGGGTCGTCTGCAGTTCCAGTTGTCTTCTACAAAGCATGGACTAGAAAGAAGAAAAACAATCAATCATATGGTAATTGTATGTATTATTATTTAGAGGTATTTTGAGCCAGTTTTCAAAAGCAAAGTGCTATGTTCTGGTGTTAATTTCAGTTCAGATATCCTTTACTCACCAATAAAGTGCAGCTTCTGGATCTTGGTCTCTCTAGGTAATGAAACAAGATTTTACATTTGTCTTCTCTCTGTGTATGTATGTTTTTGACAGCCTGTAAGGTTTTAACCAATTCAAGTTGCACCAGGTATAACTACTTTTATCCATGTGCCAAAGAATGTTCATAAACTGTGAATTTTTTTGATACTGCATTACACACCACATAAGAAGAATTTCACATATAACTTGTTTTAATCATTTTGCGACTTAGACACTAATTCACATTTGTGAGCAAAGTTTAAAATAGAATGACTAACAACCTACAAACCCACATAAATAACATTGATTAAACATGGGTGAAATGGACCCTTAAAACATGGAAAACTATCATAAAGGAACATAAGGAACAGAAACTCGAGAGCGGCCATATTATAGCTTTTAAATGATGTGACTATGCCCCTGGTGAAGTGACTCCCCCAGTTTACACCTAATAAATTGGACTGGAGGAGGAAGAGAGACGCTTTCTCACACCACAGTCATCATTACACTCTACTAAGGACTGGATCAGTCCATCTATAGGATATCACAGTAATTTTCAGGGAGGGATGTAACAGCCTTATGTGGTGTAATGTAAAGATGGCAAACTGCTCAGCTTTCAGCCTTAACGCTTAGAACCTTTGATTCACATTTATTAGAAAAACAAGACTTTTATCTATATCTTTTTTATGCGGTCAAGTCACAAATAGCAATTACCATTGTCAGTTTTACTTTAACCCTTCACTGGAACAACGACTGAGCTTTTCGTACATTGAAAGACTATTCAAAATAGTTTTGCACGTACCCCAATGGCAATGGCAGTGAAAGTACTAGCCCTGCAGAAGACTGTGGAAGTCAGTCATTGAGCCACTGAAGTGAATGCAATGCCTTAAGTCAGGGCAACCAATCATTTAGATTTATTACTGCTTGTATTTGTGACGGGGGGCAGTCTGCTCAAATTTGTTTTATTTGAGGACCTGGCAGGTTAAGGAGGGGAAAAGTCATTAAGAATAACAGCAAGAGTAGGTATGGGAGCCAGAGATTATTGCTGAAAAACAGAAAAATACGGCCATATATGCTTGTGCCCCTGGTGAAGTTCCCCCATGCCTGGAGGAGGAAGAGAGACGCTTTCTCACACCACAGTCATCATTACACTCTACTAAGGAGATCAGTCCATCGATGACACAGTAATTTTCAGCGGAGATATTCAGTCAGGGATGTGTTACAGCTGTAAGTTTCAGCCTTATACTTAAAACCTTTGCATTCTTTCAAATATTTTTTTCAGTTTACATCAAACATTCCATTCCTTTTTTATGTGTGCAACTGTCAAGTAAGAACACATAAACATCTTAAACTTTAACCCTTTCACTGATATTCTTTTCTGGACATTGATATTCAAAATAGTTTTGCATCTTACCCCAATCTCCATTTCATGTTATTACATCAAACAGTTTTCAATCTAAATAACTTTTTTTTATGATTTACATCCAAAGCGTTGAAGTTCTGCAGGGCCAACCAATTCCAATGCGGATTATGCAAGTGGAAATGAGCTGTTTTTCTTTAAAATATAAAACTCAGTTGTCAAATTGTGAAATTGCTGATTTTCATAAATAGTATGATACATACTGAAAAATGCACATTTTACAGTCTGTCAAGTAAAATGTGTGTGTTTCTCAATCATATTTTGTGTGTGCTTATGCAGCCTGTTTTATTTTTACAGGATGAAGCAGAGGTGACGGTTTTACTCAGAGGTTGTCCTTGCTCAGTAAACAGTTTGCATTGCAGCCTAGCCAATTTTATTTTTACAGCCAATGAAGCAGTAAACAGTGCTTACAGAGGTTGTCCTTGCTAGCCTATTTTATTTTTACAGTTTTATTGGCTAGCCAATACACTTCAGATGAAGCCATACAGAGGTGAAGGCTTACAGAGGTTGTCTAATATTTGAAGCCAATTGGTTAGCCTCCAATATGAAGGCTTGCGCTAAGTCCTCCAACTTTACGGAGGTTAAAGTGAGTAAACGACTCTATGAAATTTGCATCAAATTATTGGTCCTTTACTAATACTTTACTAATAGGCTGGTTGAGGGAACAGTTAATATATGCATTTTCTGTAGGTTGCTTCTGGACACAAAGAAGTTCAGGTGAAGGGCCTCAGGGTTATGCCCACCTTGGACACAGAGATGCTGACATTCGCCGTCATCCCAGCGGAGGTCTGGAGACAATTATTTCCTGATACGCTGGACACAATTCCAAGCCCCCAAGACCATCCTGGTCTGTGAGGGGGGAAGGGTGACAGAGGTGTTTAAACCCACTTTACCAGTATATTGTTTATTTAATTAGTCATTTTTGAAATGTAATGTAAAATGACTTGTACTAAATGATTGTTTTCCAATCAGTTCTTTGTTTATACTTCAATCAGTTCTTTGTTTAATTTAATTCAGATAATTTAATCAGTTAGAATCTTTTAGAAGTTGAATGTTTTTGCTGATTGTTTGTTGATTGCTGTCCAATTTAAACATATATTTATTAAAACAAAAAAATGATGGTTACAAAGGTTTGAATGAAGTGTCTTGCTGAGAGCATGGATGTGTACAATATATTAAAAACTGTATAGAGAGGAGGACGAACAGTTGAAAACGTGGGAAAACCATGAAGGATCCAAAATGTACAGAAAGATAAGCCAGTTAAACTGCATTTCAGCAATTACTTGAAAGGAGAAACTGCTGAAGGAGTATGAAAAGCTGGATGTGGAGTATTTAAATACAATACAAACATGTAAGCAGATAGTAACCAGGTTTAGCAGTGGAGTAAAATTACAACAGTGATGATCTTGTAAGCTTAATAGTTCCTTGACTCTTGCCTCCCACAGTTGAACTCACAGAGATTCGGTTTAGGCACACCTCTACAACAACAAGATGTATCCTCAAAATAATGATACCATCAGAGATAAAAGAGCCTTATTATTGCAGTTACGTAGATTTTACGTGTGTGGAGCTAGAAATGTAATCGCAAGAGCAGTTTGTGCTGCTCACAAAGGTGTATGCAACAAAAACAGATGATGGACTCACACTGTTCACCAGCCTGCAACAACCTGAACACAACTCCTGCATACAAATTTTAAAATGCCATGGAAATACATTATATAGCCATACCACTTTCAGTTCTTTCGACAGTGTGAGGGCAGTGTGGAGAACAAGGGAGAGTGGCACCATCAGCGTCAGTCAAAACATTCATCACAGCATTATCAAATCCCTAACTGCTCAAAGCAGTTCAGAACATATCAGATGAACACTGTGCCGGCAGCACTGTGGTCGAGATATGAAAATGGTTTCTAACAGCATATTTGTCTCTGTGGTAGCAGCGGGGACTAGTTGCTCATAACCTTTAGATTGAAACAGTTCAAGTATCGGCTTGTTTGCTCGCGAAACAGACTTCGTTAAAATCTCCACAACTAAAATGGGATGATGATCCACGTTCTCCAGTGAATTCAAGAGGCTTTGAGGTTTGATAAGAATGAGAGAACGCTGTACCCTGGAGGCTGGTAGACCGCAGCAATCACAGCATTGAATGGGGCTTCAAGCTTGACTACAGTAAACTCGATTTCAGTAGCGTCCTGAATGTACTGCTTTTCTGACTTGGATATGGTTTTTCACATAAATTGCGACTCTACCACCATTTTTGTTAGTCATGTCAGGGTAGTTTGTGTACAAAACATTTCTGTTGCGTTTAAACATGTTGTAGCCGTCTAAATGGAGACTTTCAGAAACAAAGGATCTTCGCAGGTGAGTTTCTGTTAGACAAGGGCATATATTTTTTGCTCATCCATATCTAGAATGTGTGGTCCACTGAGAGAGGTTACTCTACTGAGCGCTACATAGGCCATGCCAGGTTCAAATCATGTGTTTGAGTGATACTACTGCTGAGGAGATTGTCATTCATTGAACCTTGTGTGTTGTACACATAAATGCAAGCTTTATGGCTAAACTGTCTGCGCACCACTCCCTTTTGCTTAAGATCCTCCTCTTCTCTGTCTGTGTACACAATATTATCAGCTGTGCCTACATTATTATGTCTGTTTGCTGTACTATCATTGAAAAGCTCTAGACTGAGTTTACTGACGTGTTGAGCCCCATCACTTCCACTGGACACTATTTTTACAATTCGAGCAAAGGTTCCATTATACACAGTCCAGACTGCATGTTTCTGGTAGTCATGACTACTACTACATGGTTCAGCTTGTCTCGTCCATTCTACCAGTTTTGAGATCTTTTTTATTTATAGTCATCGGCATCTGTTTTTATAGTGTCAGAGTAAAACAACTCTAATGATGCAGTTGTGTGCATCGACCTGCTTTATTTGTAGCATAAACATGCAGTACATCCTTTGGACAGTGTTCCCGTTGGTCATAGTCTGCACTTTGGAGGTGTTTTAATCCATGCATGATCGCTAGAAATGTAGCACTTTGCAAATGCACTGACTGTTTTTGGAATCAGCATATTTATGATGTCTCTAACTGCGGGATGCTAACACACATGTAACTGTAGCATCAGAAGGACCAGGAAAATTTACCTCTCTGTTGCTGTGAGGATGAGAACTCACATTCTGTTCATCTGGTACTGAAGGCTGAGACTCACTGATGCTTGAGATCTCTTCCCTTTCCCAGGCTTGGTCACCTATATATTCTTTAGAAATCGTTTCTGAGACATCGTTTTTCGCAATTGTTTTTCACAAATCGTTTCTCACAGGATTACTCCTCAGAGTATATGGTTGGGACTCATTTCTTCAAACAAGCGTGAGCAGCGTGAAAAAGAGAATATTTAGCAGAGAGAACAAGACAGAGCAGGACAGACAGCTCGCTCTACAAGCCAAAGTATGGGATGTCATGAAAGACAAGAGGAATGAAGGCAGAGACAACAATTGGATCAGGACAGAGGATAGAGGGGTTTCTGGGATTGGGATGGGAGAAGGAGGGTCGTCTGCAGTTCCAGTTGTCTTCTACAAAGCATGGACTAGAAAGAAGAAAAACAATCAATCATATGGTAATTGTATGTATTATTATTTAGAGGTATTTTGAGCCAGTTTTCAAAAGCAAAGTGCTATGTTCTGGTGTTAATTTCAGTTCAGATATCCTTTACTCACCAATAAAGTGCAGCTTCTGGATCTTGGTCTCTCTAGGTAATGAAACAAGATTTTACATTTGTCTTCTCTCTGTGTGAGTGTATGTATGTTTGACAGCCTGTAAGGTTTTAACCAATTCAAGTTGCACCAGGTATAACTACTTTTATCCATGTGCCAAAGAATGTTCATAAACTGTGAATTCTTTTGATACTGCATTACACACCACATAAGAAGAATTTCACATATAACTTGTTTTAATCATTTTGCGACTTAGACACTAATTCACATTTGTGAGCAAAGTTTAAAATAGAATGACTAACAACCTACAAACCCACATAAATAACATTGATTAAACATGGGTGAAATGGACCCTTAAAACATGGAAAACTATCATTAAGGAACATAAACTCAAGAAACTCGAGAGCGATTTAAAGAGTGCGATATTATAGCGATTTGCCCCTGAGATGTGCTTATGACCTATTATAGAGTTTACGTTTAAATGATGTGCTTATGACACAGAGTTTACACCTAATAAATTGGACTCTAGATTCAGGGACTGGATATCTAAGGGTGTAATGTAACATGGCTAAGGAATAACTTATGTGGTGTAATGTAAAATGGCAAACTGCTCGGCTCAGCTTTGAAACGTTTTGATCTTAGAAGGACACATTTATTAGAAAAACAAGACTTTTATATCTATATCTGCGGTTCACAAATGCAATTACTATTGCAATTACCATTGTCATCATTCTGTTTTACATTCGGAACAACGACTGAGCCGTACCAAAGACTGCCGTCAATGGCAGTGAAAGTACTAGCCCTGCAGAAGACTGTGGAAGTCAGTCATTGAGCCACTGAAGTGAATGCAATGATTTATTACCTAAGTCATCATTTAGATTTATTACTGCTTGTATTTGTGACGGGGGCAGTCTGCTCAAATTTGTTTTATTTGAGGACCTGGCAGGTTAAGGAGGGGAAAAGTCATTAAGAATAACAGCAAGAAGTAGGTATGGGAGCCAGAGATTATTGCTGAAAAACAGAAAAATACGGCCATATATGCTTGTGCCCCTGGTGAAGTTCCCCCATGCCTGGAGGAGGAAGAGAGACGCTTTCTCACACCACAGTCATCATTACACTCTACTAAGGAGATCAGTCCATCGATGACACAGTAATTTTCAGCGGAGGGATGTGTTACAGCTGTAAGTTTCAGCCTTATACTTAAAACCTTTGCATTCTTTCAGTTTACATCAAACATTCCATTCCTTTTTTATGTCAAGTAAGAACACATAAACATCTTAAACTTTAACCCTTTCACTGATATTCTTTTCTGGACATTGATATTCAAAATAGTTTTGCATCTTACCCCAATCTCCATTTCATGTTATTACATCAAACAGTTTTCAATCTAAATAACTTTTTTTTATGATTTACATCCAAAGCGTTGAAGTTCTGCAGGGCCAACCAATTCCAATGCGGATTATGCAAGTGGAAATGAGCTGTTTTTCTTTAAAATATAAAACTCAGTTGTCAAATTGTGAAATTGCTGATTTTCATAAATAGTATGATACATACTGAAAAATGCACATTTTACAGTCTGTCAAGTAAAATGTGTGTGTTTCTCAATCATATTTTAGTTGTCAGTAAACAGTGCTTATGCAGCCTGTTTTATTTTTACAGGATGAAGCAGAGGTGACGGTCGTCTTACAGAGGTTGTCCTTGCTAATATTTGCATTGGCTTAGCCAATACACTTCAGCCATATGAAGGCTATGCGCTGAAGTCCTCCAACTTTACGGAGGTTAAAGTGAGTAAACGACTCTATGAAATTTGCATAAATTATTGGTCCTTTACTAATACTTTACTAATAGGCTGGTTGAGGGAACAGTTAATATATGCATTTTCTGTAGGTTGCTTCTGGACACAAAGAAGTTCAGGTGAAGGGCCTCAGGGTTATGCCCAACCTTGGACACAGAGATGCTGACATTCGCCGTCATCCCAGCGGAGGTCTGGAGACAATTATTTCCTGATACGCTGGACACAATTCCAAGCCCCCAAGACCATCCTGGTCTGTGAGGGGGGAAGGGTGACAGAGGTGTTTAAACCCACTTTACCAGTATATTGTTTATTTAATTAGTCATTTTTGAAATGTAATGTAAAATGACTTGTACTAAATGATTGTTTTCCAATCAGTTCTTATACTTCAATCAGTTCTTTGTTTAATCACTTCAGATAATTTAATCAGTTAATCTTTTAGAAGTTGAATGTTTTTGCTGATTGTTTGTTGATTGCTGTCCAATTTAAACATATATTTATTAAAACAAAAAAATGATGGTTACAAAGGTTTGAATGAAGTGTCTTGCTGAGAGCATGGATGTGTACAATATATTAAAAACTGTATAGAGAGGAGGACGAACAGTTGAAAACATGGGAAAACCATGAAGGATCCAAAATGTACAGAAAGATAAGCCAGTTAAACTGCATTTCAGCAATTACTTGAAAGGAGAAACTGCTGAAGGAGTATGAAAAGCTGGATGTGGAGTATTTAAATACAATACAAACATGTAAGCAGATAGTAACCAGGTTTAGCAGTGGAGTAAAATTACAACAGTGATGATCTTGTAAGCTTAATAGTTCCTTGACTCTTGCCTCCCACAGTTGAACTCACAGAGATTCGGTTTAGGCACACCTCTACAACAACAAGATGTATCCTCAAAATAATGATACCATCAGAGATAAAAGAGCCTTATTATTGCAGTTACGTAGATTTTACGTGTGTGGAGCTAGAAATGTAATCGCAAGAGCAGTTTGTGCTGCTCACAAAGGTGTATGCAACAAAAACAGATGATGGACTCACACTGTTCACCAGCCTGCAACAACCTGAACACAACTCCTGCATACAAATTTTAAAATGCCATGGAAATACATTATATAGCCATACCACTTTCAGTTCTTTCGACAGTGTGAGGGCAGTGTGGAGAACAAGGGAGAGTGGCACCATCAGCGTCAGTCAAAACATTCATCACAGCATTATCAAATCCCTAACTGCTCAAAGCAGTTCAGAGAACATATCAGATGAACACTGTGCCGGCAGCACTGTGGTCGAGATATGAAAATGGTTTCTAACAGCATATTTGTCTCTGTGGTAGCAGCGGGGACTAGTTGCTCATAACCTTTAGATTGAAACAGTTCAAGTATCGTCTTGTTTGCTCTAAACAGACTTCGTTAAAGACTAAAATGGGATGATGATCCACGTTCTCCAGTGAATTCAAGAGGCTTTGAGGTTTGATAAGAATGAGAGAACGCTGTACCCTGGAGGCTGGTAGACCGCAGCAATCACAGCATTGAATGGGGCTTCAAGCTTGACTACAGTAAACTCGATTTCAGTAGCGTCCTGAATGTACTGCTTTTCTGACTTGGATATGGTTTTTCACATAAATTGCGACTCTACCACCATTTTTGTTAGTCATGTCAGGGTAGTTTGTGTACAAAACATTTCTGTTGCGTTTAAACATGTTGTAGCCGTCTAAATGGAGACTTTCAGAAACAAAGGATCTTCGCAGGTGAGTTTCTGTTAGACAAGGGCATATATTTTTTGCTCATCCATATCTAGAATGTGTGGTCCACTGAGAGAGGTTACTCTACTGAGCGCTACATAGGCCATGCCAGGTTCAAATCATGTGTTTGAGTGATACTACTGCTGAGGAGATTGTCATTCATTGAACCTTGTGTGTTGTACACATAAATGCAAGCTTTATGGCTAAACTGTCTGCGCACCACTCCCTTTTGCTTAAGATCCTCCTCTTCTCTGTCTGTGTACACAATATTATCAGCTGTGCCTACATTATTATGTCTGTTTGCTGTACTATCATTGAAAAGCTCTAGACTGAGTTTACTGACGTGTTGAGCCCCATCACTTCCACTGGACACTATTTTTACAATTCGAGCAAAGGTTCCATTATACACAGTCCAGACTGCATGTTTCTGGTAGTCATGACTACTACTACATGGTTCAGCTTGTCTCGTCCATTCTACCAGTTTTGAGATCTTTTTTATTTATAGTCATCGGCATCTGTTTTTATAGTGTCAGAGTAAAACAACTCTAATGATGCAGTTGTGTGCATCGACCTGCTTATTTGTAGCATAAACATGCAGTACATCCTTTGGACAGTGTTCTCCGTTGGTCATAGTCTGCACTTTGGAGGTGTTTTAATCCATGCATGATCGCTAGAAATGTAGCACTTTGCAAATGCACTGACTGTTTTTGGAATCAGCATATTTATGATGTCTCTAACTGCGTGGATGCTAACACACATGTAACTGTAGCATCAGAAGGACCAGGAAAATTTACCTCTCTGTTGCTGTGAGGATGAGAACTCACATTCTGTTCATCTGGTACTGAAGGCTGAGACTCACTGATGCTTGAGATCTCTTCCCTTTCCCAGGCTTGGTCACCTATATATTCTTTAGAAATCGTTTCTGAGACATCGTTTTTCGCAATTGTTTTTCACAAATCGTTTCTCACAGGATTACTCCTCAGAGTATATGGTTGGGACTCATTTCTTCAAACAAGCGTGAGCAGCGTGAAAAAGAGAATATTTAGCAGAGAGAACAGACAGAGCAGGACAGACAGCTCGCTCTACAAGCCAAAGTATGGGATGTCATGAAAGACAAGAGGAATGAAGGCAGAGACAACAATTGGATCAGGACAGAGGATAGAGGGGTTTCTGGGATTGGGATGGGAGAAGGAGGGTCGTCTGCAGTTCCAGTTGTCTTCTACAAAGCATGGACTAGAAAGAAGAAAAACAATCAATCATATGGTAATTGTATGTATTATTATTTAGAGGTATTTTGAGCCAGTTTTCAAAAGCAAAGTGCTATGTTCTGGTGTTAATTTCAGTTCAGATATCCTTTACTCACCAATAAAGTGCAGCTTCTGGATCTTGGTCTCTCTAGGTAATGAAACAAGATTTTACATTTGTCTTCTCTCTGTGTGAGTGTATGTATGTTTGACAGCCTGTAAGGTTTTAACCAATTCAAGTTGCACCAGGTATAACTACTTTTATCCATGTGCCAAAGAATGTTCATAAACTGTAAATTCTTTTGATACTGCATTACACACCACATAAGAAGAATTTCACATATAACTTGTTTTAATCATTTTGCGACTTAGACACTAATTCACATTTGTGAGCAAAGTTTAAAATAGAATGACTAACAACCTACAAACCCACATAAATAACATTGATTAAACATGGGTGAAATGGACCCTTAAAACATGGAAAACTATCATTAAGGAACAGAAACTCGAGAGCGATATTATAGCGTTTAAATGATGTGCTTATGACACAGAGTTTACACCTAATAAATGGACTCTAATTGGACTCTAGATATTCAGGGACTGGATATCTAAGGGTATAACAGCCTTATGTGGTGTAATGTAAAGATGGCAAACTGCTCAGTTTTGAGCTTTGAAACGCTTAGAAGGACACATTTATTAGAAAAACAAGACTTTTATCTATATCTGCGGTTCACAAATAGCAATTACCATTGTCAGTTTTACATTCGGAACAACGACTGAGCCGTACCAAAGACTGCCGTCAATGGCAGTGAAAGTACTAGCCCTGCAGAAGACTGTGGAAGTCAGTCATTGAGCCACTGAAGTGAATGCAATGCCTCTAAGTCATCATTTAGATTTATTACTGCTTGTATTTGTGACGGGGGCAGTAAGGAGTCTGCTCAAATTTGTTTTATTTGAGGACCTGGCAGGTTAAGGAGGGGAAAAGTCATTAAGAATAACACAGCAAGAGTAGGTATGGGAGCCAGAGATTATTGCTGAAAAACAGAAAAATACGGCCATATATGCTTGTGCCCCTGGTGAAGTTCCCCCATGCCTGGAGGAGGAAGAGAGACGCTTTCTCACACCACAGTCATCATTACACTCTACTAAGGAGATCAGTCCATCGATGACACAGTAATTTTCAGCGGAGGGATGTGTTACAGCTGTAAGTTTCAGCCTTATACTTAAAACCTTTGCATTCTTTCAGTTTACATCAAACATTCCATTCCTTTTTTATGTCAAGTAAGAACACATAAACATCTTAAACTTTAACCCTTTCACTGATATTCTTTTCTGGACATTGATATTCAAAATAGTTTTGCATCTTACCCCAATCTCCATTTCATGTTATTACATCAAACAGTTTTCAATCTAAATAACTTTTTTTTATGATTTACATCCAAAGCGTTGAAGTTCTGCAGGGCCAACCAATTCCAATGCGGATTATGCAAGTGGAAATGAGCTGTTTTTCTTTAAAATATAAAACTCAGTTGTCAAATTGTGAAATTGCTGATTTTCATAAATAGTATGATACATACTGAAAAATGCACATTTTACAGTCTGTCAAGTAAAATGTGTGTGTTTCTCAATCATATTTTAGTTGTCAGTAAACAGTGCTTATGCAGCCTGTTTTATTTTTACAGGATGAAGCAGAGGTGACGGTCGTCTTACAGAGGTTGTCCTTGCTAATATTTGCATTGGCTTAGCCAATACACTTCAGCCATATGAAGGCTATGCGCTGAAGTCCTCCAACTTTACGGAGGTTAAAGTGAGTAAACGACTCTATGAAATTTGCATAAATTATTGGTCCTTTACTAATACTTTACTAATAGGCTGGTTGAGGGAACAGTTAATATATGCATTTTCTGTAGGTTGCTTCTGGACACAAAGAAGTTCAGGTGAAGGGCCTCAGGGTTATGCCCACCTTGGACACAGAGATGCTGACATTCGCCGTCATCCCAGCGGAGGTCTGGAGACAATTATTTCCTGATACGCTGGACACAATTCCAAGCCCCCAAGACCATCCTGGTCTGTGAGGGGGGAAGGGTGACAGAGGTGTTTAAACCCACTTTACCAGTATATTGTTTATTTAATTAGTCATTTTTGAAATGTAATGTAAAATGACTTGTACTAAATGATTGTTTTCCAATCAGTTCTTTACTTCAATCAGTTTAATCACTTCAGATCACTTCAGATTAATTTAATCAGTTAATCTTTTAGAAGTTTTGAATGTTTTTGCTGATTGTTTGTTGATTGCTGTCCAATTTAAACATATATTTATTAAAACAAAAAAATGATGGTTACAAAGTTTGAATGAAGTGTCTTGCTGAGAGCATGGATGTGTACAATATATTAAAAACTGTATAGAGAGGAGGACGAACAGTTGAAAACGTGGGAAAACCATGAAGGATCCAAAATGTACAGAAAGATAAGCCAGTTAAACTGCATTTCAGCAATTACTTGAAAGGAGAAACTGCTGAAGGAGTATGAAAAGCTGGATGTGGAGTATTTAAATACAATACAAACATGTAAGCAGATAGTAACCAGGTTTAGCAGTGGAGTAAAATTACAACAGTGATGATCTTGTAAGCTTAATAGTTCCTTGACTCTTGCCTCCCACAGTTGAACTCACAGAGATTCGGTTTAGGCACACCTCTACAACAACAAGATGTATCCTCAAAATAATGATACCATCAGAGATAAAAGAGCCTTATTATTGCAGTTACGTAGATTTTACGTGTGTGGAGCTAGAAATGTAATCGCAAGAGCAGTTTGTGCTGCTCACAAAGGTGTATGCAACAAAAACAGATGATGGACTCACACTGTTCACCAGCCTGCAACAACCTGAACACAACTCCTGCATACAAATTTTAAAATGCCATGGAAATACATTATATAGCCATACCACTTTCAGTTCTTTCGACAGTGTGAGGGCAGTGTGGAGAACAAGGGAGAGTGCACCATCAGCGTCAGTCAAAACATTCATCACAGCATTATCAAATCCCTAACTGCTCAAAGCAGTTCAGAACATATCAGATGAACACTGTGCCGGCAGCACTATGGTCGAGATATGAAAATGGTTTCTAACAGCATATTTGTCTCTGTGGTAGCAGCGGGGACTAGTTGCTCATAACCTTTAGATTGAAACAGTTCAAGTATCGTCTTGTTTGCTCTAAACACTAAAGACTAAAATGGGATGATGATCCACGTTCTCCAGTGAATTCAAGAGGCTTTGAGGTTTGATAAGAATGAGAGAACGCTGTACCCTGGAGGCTGGTAGACCGCAGCAATCACAGCATTGAATGGGGCTTCAAGCTTGACTACAGTAAACTCGATTTCAGTAGCGTCCTGAATATACTGCTTTTCTGACTTGGATATGGTTTTTCACATAAATTGCGACTCTACCACCATTTTTGTTAGTCATGTCAGGGTAGTTTGTGTACAAAACATTTCTGTTGCGTTTAAACATGTTGTAGCCGTCTAAATGGAGACTTTCAGAAACAAAGGATCTTCGCAGGTGAGTTTCTGTTAGACAAGGGCATATATTTTTTGCTCATCCATATCTAGAATGTGTGGTCCACTGAGAGAGGTTACTCTACTGAGCGCTACATAGGCCATGCCAGGTTCAAATATGTGTTTGAGTGATACTACTGCTGAGGAGATTGTGTAAATATTTTCTCTTATGCAAGGTGTGTAGAGGTAAAATGCATGAAAACAAACTTTACCTTGGAGAGGCCGTGTCGACTGAGCTCAGTGCGTTTCCCAAAAAGTATTACACCTGCTGTGTAATGATTAAGGATGTAAATTTTCTCTCCAACGCTGAACTGGTTGGCAGAAAGGTGAAAGAGGCCCTCAATAACCTAAATCAGAGGATTGAGATCAAGATAGAAAAAAAAAAAAAAAAACACACACAGATTAAATGCTGTTTGAAAAAAATTACAACAACAACACGCTATACTAAATTGAAGTATTTGCAAACGTTTAACCTAACTTTGTCTTTGTTTTGGCAATACTTTTTAAATTACAATGTTGTGTGTGTGCTTTTTTGTAGTTTGTATAAAATTACAAAAGAAATACCTCGCCTTGTAAGCCACTGGTGAGGTCGCAGTGAGCGCAGCTTATTCGCTATGGCGGATCACAAAATTGTTCCCTCTTACATATGAGGGGAGCAGATAAGATAAGATCTTTTATTGATCCCACAGTGGGGAAATTCCACTGTTACAGCAGCTCAAAACAAAGTAAAAGAACATTAAAAACACACAAAGTAAACAAAACACAAAGAAACAAAAAAACAGTATGTACAATAAATAGTAAATAAAAATAATAATAACAGAAAAAGAAAGAAACAGTATTTATATACACAGCCTCACCCAGTTAGATGTGCAGTGGTGAGGTGTTATTGCACAGGTGAATATGGATATGTAGAAGATATGAATTAGTAAATGAGTGGAATGAAAAAAGACCATAAAGTGCATGGCTAGGACATCAGTAAACATCATTGCAATGATGCAACATCAGTAAACATCAGTCCTACTGTGGTATGGAAGTGTTATAATGACAAAGATTCATAGAGCAGCATTGAACAGTCTGATGGTATTTGGGATGAAGGACCTGCAGGAAGCGCTCCTTCCTACACCTTGGATGTCTGAGTCTGTTACTGAAGGAGCTGCTTAAGGCCCCCACAGTCTGATGCAGAGGGTGGGAGGTGTTGTCCATGATGGTGGACAGTTTGGCCAGAGCCCTCCTCTCCCCCATCACCTCGATGGAGTCCAGGGGGCAGCCACAGACTGAGCTGGCTCTTTTAATCAGTCTGTTGAGCCTCTTCTTGTCCCGCTCAGAACACCCCCCTCCCCAGCAGACCACTGCATAGGAGACCACAGATGCCACCACAGTCTCATAAAAAGTCCTCAGCAGTGGCCTGCACACACCGAAAGATCCCAGCCTCCTCAGCATGTAAAGACGACTCTGACCCTTCTTGTAGAGCGAGTCAGTGTTGTCAGTCCAGTCCAGTTTGTTATTTAAGTGAACACCCAGGTACTTGTACGTCCTCACTCTCTCGATGTCAAGTCCCTGGATGTTCACTGGTGCAATCTCGGATGAGGGTTTCCTGCCGAAGTCGATGACAATCTCCTTTGTCTTGCTGGCATTGACTTGAAGGTGATTCAGCTCACACCAGTCAACAAAGTCCATGATGACCTTCCTGTACTCACAGTCGTTCCCCTCTGACACACATCCCACAATGGCAGTGTCATCGGAGAACTTCTGGAGGTGGCAACTGTCCGTGGAGTATGTGAAGTTCCGATGTGTACAGAGAGGAAAGGAAAGGTGAGAGGACTGTTCCCTGGGGGGCCCCAGTGCCATCAGGACCCGTGGCTTTCCTGGCTTTGATCTTCTTAAGATGCGTTCTCACCTGATCCACTGTAGGTGTGAGGAGATTTTCCTCCTGTAGCTGGCCTTGCACTCTTTGATCTTCCGTTTAAGATCCCTCTGCACCCTCCTCAGTTCATCTCTGTCGCCAGACTGGAAAGCCCTCCTTTTCTCCTGCAGCAAGGCTCTTCAGATCAGGAGTCACCCAGGGCTTGTTGTTTGAGAAACAACGTACCCTCTTGGTGGGCACGGTGGTTTCTACACAGAAGTTTATGTAATCTGTGATGCAGTCAGGATCTCAGGTGGAGTACCAGGGGCACGAAAATTATGTTAAAAATAATTTAAGTGTTTCAACGGATGAAGGTAACAGTGAAGCCTCAGTGCTCTGGGGCTTAATGTTCACCTTCTCCGTTGAAATCACTTATAACTGTGAGTGGAGTACCAGGGGCACAAAGCCTGAGTCAGAGTACTGGGGGCATGAAGCCTCAATTGGAGTACCAGGGGCACAAAGCCTCAATTGGAGTACAAGGGGCATGAAAGTCTTGTGGCTAGGGTTATTGTGTGTAGCCCAGGGAGGGGTGCTTAAGTGTGGGTGGACATATTCGGCTAGTGCACAAGGTCCCTGGGAGTGGGGTCTGGAGGCTGGGTGGAATATGGGGCCTTAGGTAAGTGTGGAGCTCCATGAGTTAGGAGGCTTCACCAGTGCTGAACATATGCCCAGCTACAGTGAGAGTTTCCTGGGTGGTGAAATATGATTGTATGTGGTGTTCTGGAGCTTTTTTTATTATTCATTTATTTATATTTTTAATTTTTTTTATAAAACCAATCTCCCCCAGGCTCTACGTGATTTTAATCTCCCCCGGAAGAGTGAGAGTTTGTGGCTAGAGGCTGTGGCTTTTTCCCCCTGGTTGTTTAATTTGTGGTCTTGGAGCTCCATCTAGTGGTGTGTTTTTGTAGCTGCAGCTCCATGAAGAGGCTGTCCAGGGCTCCATTTTGAGTGTTTCCCCCTCTCTCCCTCTCCCTCTCTCTCTAAGGGCCACTGTGTGAGGTGATGGGGGTCTACACCAGGATGCCTTGCCCTCCAGCTAAGGCCCGGAGCCTGGGAGAGCTCCAGGGCTTTTCCAAACAGCCCCGTCTGTCCCAGCTGTCCTCCGACAGAGCCCATCGCAGGGTGAAATTTGCTCCCTCCCAGTCTGGGGGGGATGGCAGCTCCCCGCTTATGTGGCGGGTCTTCGGGTGAGCATGATGTTTCTCAAAACCTAAAGTGAGTCCCTTGTCCGCAGGGGCTCGCCTCCAACGCTTTGCTCCTGCCAGCCCCCGGGCCGGCCTGGGCTCGAGCACACCCCAGTGCACGTTAGGGCGCTTTCTCCTTCCGCATACTTTGAGTTATAGAAACCATTCAAACACCAAAATGTTCAGCTCTTTAAGCACATGTGTGCTATTACTTTTCTCATTTCTACGTTTTATACTTTTTAAAATATTTAACTTTTTTTCAACTTTTTTTGCCTCATTGAAATGAATGGAGAAACTCTTCAGCTCCTCTTCAACTTCTTCAAATTTGAAGTTCTACTCCTTCCACATACTTTCAGCTGCAGACTCCGTTTCAACTTTAAATTGATCACAAGACTTTCAACTATTAAACTTGTATTCAGCTTTTCGAAATCTTTTATAGGTTTTCCAAAATCACAGTTTTAATTTTCAGCTTTTTTCAGCCCTTTTCTGACTTTATAATGAGTGTGTATGTGGCGGAATGTTCAGAGCTAGAGTGGGTGACATCATCGCTAGAGTGGAGGGAAGCAGGAAAATCTTGTCAAAAATTTCTCTTCAACTTGCTCTTGTGCTCACAAACAGCACTCTTCTTATATAATTTTTTACATCAATCAGTAGGTAAACTTGTCTTCTGTCCACTGATGGTGTCACATAAGCAATAACACTTTTTGAATAATCTGCCTCAAAGCACCAACAATGTCTTCCTCCTCTCTCATTGACTGCAAAGTTATTTCACCTCTCAACCTGTAGCAACAATACAAAAGCGCTCACATTTTCAAACTGATTTGTGGGGTCTTTTTTTTTTTACTTTGACATAAATTTTACATCTACATGATCACAAAAGCCTTCTGGTGCTCACTGTGATGATATTTCATTAATAAGGCAGAGTTTTCTCTTAAACCTGCCTTGTTTGAGAGGAACTTTTACACCCCTTTTCCCTTCACAGTGACCAAGCAGTTTGACAGACACCTGCTGTTGATTGGCTGATTAAACTGGCAGTAGCTCGTTCCTCTGTTCTGATTGGTGGATTGATGTTCAGCATTTCCTACTGTTGGATCTCTGCTATTTAACTGGTATTAAATTCAAACCCTGAGTTTTAGTTTTAACACCGTAAATGCTGATTGAACAGTATTCCTACTATTGTTCCGGTAATCATTATTGGTATTGTTTCATATCTTTGATTTGCTACTACTTATGCATACTTTCAGCTTCAGAAATGTTTCAAATATATTATTCAGCTCTTTAAACAGTTGTGCTTTGATTCAACTATTTCCTACCTTCATTCTTTTAAGCACTCTTTATACACATTTATGCTTTGATTTAGCACTGTTAATGCACATATTCAAACCTGATTTAATTTAAGTTTCAGTCCTGTGATTGGAACAACAAGCTCAAATTGGTGCTTAAAAAAAGTTCACCTGAGAGCAGGAAATGAAGCGTCTGCTGCTCAGATCTCATGGAGGAGTACGTGTTATGTTTGACGGCAAGGCTAAGCTAGGCTAGGACCCCATGATGCAGACACATGACCAGACCAGACACAGAAGTGGTTGGAACACACAGTCTTTAATATTTGTTGAAGGCAGATTTAAAACAGTCCAAATTCACAGAGCCGAGGGTCCAATTACCACCGTGGCGGCTCTGGCAGTTAGCGGATGGTAGAGACAGCTTGGCGTGTGGCTAGGCTGAGCAGGGACAGAGCAGGCCGACTGGCAGAGCGTGATGAGTTGCCGGTGTGGAGATGCGGAGCTGACGGTCAAGCTGGGCTGCGACGGTGAAGACAGGACTGAGGAAAGTGAGACAAGCCAGAAGGAGGACGAGGGGAACCAGGCAGGCAAACAGGGCAACAACCAGGAGCCTGGAAACAAAGACACATTAGCCACAAGCAAAAACTCAGAGCTAGATTAATCCGAGGCCACAAAGTACCGAGTAGATAACTGAACGATCTGGCAGAGAGTGGATGAATAAGCCGGATCTTAGGTACTGCAGCGGAGTGGGTGGTTGATTGGAGAATGACTCTCAGGTGCGGTGATCAGGCCAGGTGTGATGATGAGTGTACTGAGGTAACCTCCTCTTCCTCCTCGGGAAACAGACAGACATGACAGACAAACACAGACAGAGGGAGACAAACGCACACAAAAGGGAGAAGGTGAACAGACACAGGGGAAACAGACAGGGATGTTAACAGTACGACTCCCCCACACTTTCTGCATTATTTGTGTCTCCTGAGGCTGCTGGCAAGATGTCCATCGTTTCTCCACACTGAAGGCGTCGAGACGTCCTGTGAGGATGTTAAAGCCCAACACTCTGGTTTATCTGATCTAACAGTAAATTAGTTTGTGTGAAGTCCGGGAGGCTACTTAGGGACATTTATGCTCTCATTCAGCTAGTTTCTACGTTGATACTTTTATGCACCTTTAAGCACTCTTTAAGCACATTTATCTTTTGTTTCAGCTAGTTTCTACCTTCATACTTTTAAGCACATTTAACCACTGTTGATGCATATTTATGCTCTTTAGGTATTTTCTACCTTTACATTTTTTTAAAATTCAAGCTTTTTCAAACCTTTTCATAATCAGAGGAATCTTCAAATTCCACCACCACAGTAAGCATCATCTGGTTGAAAACAGTTTGAGAAATTGTGTTTTCGTAGCTGCAGCTCCATGAGTTAGGTGAAAATGCTGAAAATGTGCCCAGCTACAGTGAGAGTTTCCTAGGTGGTGAAATATGATTGTGTGTAGTGTTGTGGAGCTTTTTTTTTTTTTAAACCAGTCTCCCCTAGGAGAGTGTGATTTTCTCCCCAGAAGCTGTGTGACTTTTCCTATGTGCTGAAATAGGATTGTGTGTGTGGCTGTAGCTTTTTTTTTTTACCAGGCTCTGCATATTTTAGTCTCTCCCGGCACAGTGAGCGCTTCCTGTGTGCTGAAATATGATTGTATGGGTTGTTGTGTAAGTTTTTTTTTTTTTTTTTTAAAAACAGTCTCACCCAGGAGAATGTGATTTTGTGGCCAGAAGCTGTGGCTTTTTCCCCCTGGCTGTTTTATTTGTGGTCTTGGAGCTCCATCTAGCAGTTTTTGTAGCTGCAGCTCCATGAAGAGGCTGTCCAGTGCTGACATCTGAGTGTGTCTCCCTCTCTCCCTCTCTCTCTCTCAGGGCCTCTGTGTGAGCTGATGGGTCTACACCAGGATGCCTTGGCCTCCAGCTAAGGTCTGGAGTGTTTCAATGGATGAAGGTAACAGTGAAGCCTCAGTGCTCTGGGGCTTAATGTTCACCTTCTCTGTTGAAAACACTTAGAAAAAAAAAAACATGATTTTCGTGCCCCTGGTACTTCAGTGACAGTTATGACTGATTTTTTTTCAAAGTGCTTTCAACACATGAAGTTACATAAGCCCTTAATGCTGTATCACTACAGCCTTTTTCACCTTCTCCGGTGCCTACCATTTTTACTGGTTTTGTAAAAGACCCTCTGCACGATTTCTGAAACCCAGTTTTCGAAAATAAGGGCCTCTAGAGGGGAGCACCGGGGAGTGTCAGACATTTTTGCCCGTCATTCAGAGAGCATATTGGGCATAATAAGAAAGGGTGGTAGCCCCATATGGTAGATTTTTTTTCCCCCACACATGCGTGCACTTATCAGAGCTGGGGTGTAAGCCTGATTTGGAGTACCAGGCTGGAGCATGGGGCCTGTCCATTGCTGAAATGTGCCCAGTGAAAGTGTGTGTTTCTGGGCAGAGTCTGTGGCTTTATCCCTGGCTGAGTTTGGCTGGAGCTCCATAGTGAGCCTTCTTGGGCATGTGAGGGCGTGTCCCTGTCCAGAGTGGAACCAGTCCTCTGTTGGGTGAGCGGAAGCCAAGCGTCAGGGATTCCAAACAGCAGAGTGAAATGTGGAAGAGCGACACACGTGGTGTCTGATCATGGAGAAATTGTGCGGGGTGTGCTTTGGTACATATATGAACCTTGGTCAGCACCTGAAGACGACTCACACAATACCGAACGAGGAGGAAAATTTATTTGCTCCTCATGAGATATTGGAACGCACGGTAAGCATGTCATTGGTGGCGCTGGGCGGTGTCCAGATCTGTTTGGTAAGTGAGCTAAGTATTGGCTAACCCACGGTCTAACTCTTGTGTCCCACCACAGGACAAGCGACCCCCTGGATTGCCCTTTGTGTGGGAAGAAGCTGTTGACCCGCCTAGACAAGCACCCCCTGGAGGTCCATGGTTTGGCGACCTTAGAGGAACGGGAACCCATGGTCACCCAGGCCAAGAGGCTCGCTATCGTCCGAGAATTCACTTGGCTGCGGGCTCGCAGTCCCCAAGAGCCCCTGGTGT
>CM041549.1:8167238-8244738 GCA_023238725.1 Scortum barcoo | reverse complement strand
TAGGAATACTGTTCAATCAGCATTCACTGTGTTTAAAGCTAAAACTCAGGGTTTGAATTTAACACCAGTTAAATAGCAGAGAGAGAGATCCAACAGTAGGAAATAGCTGAACATGAATCCACCAATCAGAACAGAGGAACAAGCTGCTGCCAGTTTAATCAGCCAATCAACAGCAGGTGTGTGTGTGTAAAACAGCTTGGTCACTGTGAAGGATAGAGAAAAGATTGTAAAAGTTCCTCTCAAGAAAGGCTGGTTTAAGAGAAAACTCTCAGCCATATTGGTGAAATGTTATCATTTTGAGCACCAGAAAGCTTTTGTGAACATACAGATGTAAAATTTACGTGGATAAAGTTAAAAAAGACCCCACAAATCACAGTTTGAAAATGTGAGCGCATTTGATTTATTGCTGAAGGTTGACAGGTGAAATAACATTGCAGTCAATGAGAGAGGAGGAGGACGTTCGTGGTGCTTTGAGGCAGGTTATTCAAAAAGTGCAAGGCTAGTTGCTAAAATGACACCATCAGTGGACAGAACACAAGTTTACCTACAGATTCATGTAAAAAAAATTGTGTATGAAGAGTGCTGTTTGTGGAGCACAAGAGCGAGTTGAAGTGAAATTTTTCACAAGATTTTCCTGCTTCCTCTCCACTCTAGGCGATGATGTCACCCACTCTAGCTCTGAACATTCTGCCTCATACACACTCATTATAAAGTCAGAAAAGGACTGAAAAAAGCTGAACAATTTAAACTGTGATTTTTGGAAAAAGTATAAAAGATTTCAAAAAGCTGAATACAAGTTTAATAGTTGAAAGTCTTGTGATCAATTTAAAGTTGAAATGGAGTCTGTAGCTAAAAGTATGTTGAAGGAGTAGAACTTCAAAGTTGAAGAAGTTGAAGAGGAGCTGAAGAGTTTCTCCATTCATTTCAATGAGCAAAAAAAGTTGAAAAAAGTTGAATATTTTAAAAAGTATAAAATGTATAAATGAGAAAAGTAATAGCATAAATGTCCTTAAAGAGCTGAACATTTTGACATTTGAATGGTTTCTGTAGCTCAAAGTATGACGGAGAGTTGAAAGCTGCCGAAAAACGTACGGAAACGGAATAAGAACTAGAAAATTGCATTTCCTGCAGAAAATGCGTGTGAATGCTGAAAGCTGAAATGAATTTGAAAGAATTGCTGGAAATGCAGAAATATGAGATGACTTGCCTGAAAAGTTTGAAAGCTGTAAAGCTAAGGTAATTATTAAACTGCTGAAACACTGGTAAGAATGGCAGAATTGGAAGCTGAACTGCATCCCTTAAAGAAGATAAGTGGTGGAATAAATTACTACAACAGCTAAAGTGTAATAAATTGCTGATAAAAAAGCATAACACTTTATAAAGTTTAAAAGGTAGAAAGTAGCAGAATACCAGAATAAATGTAAGGAAAGAGCTGAACAGTTTTATATTTGAATGTGGCTATGTAGCTAAAAAGATGCAGAAGTATAAGGGGAGCTGAGTCAAAGCAAAAATGTGAATTAACAATGCTAAACTGTGTTTGAAATTATCAGCCAGAAAATAGCAGAATTAAAAAAATAAATGTAAATAAATACTGCTTAAAAGTGTAAAGGTAGAGAATAGCTGAATCAAAGCATAAATATGCATAAAGAGTGCTAAAAAGTATGAAGGTAGAAAATAGCTGAATCAAAGCTTAAATGTGCATGAAGAGTGCTTGAAAGTATAAAGGTAGAAAACAGCTGAATAGAAGCATTAAATGTGCATGAAGAGTGCTTAAAAGTATGAAGGTAGAAAATAGCTAAATCAAAGTTTAAATGTGCATGAAGAGTGCTTAAAAGTATGAAGGTAGAAAATAGCTGAATTAAAGCATCAGTGTACATAAACAGCACTTAGAAGTATAAAGGTAGAAAATAGCTGAATCAAAGCATAAATGTTTTTAAAGAGTGCTTAGAAGTATGAAGGTAGACATTAGCTGAATCAAAGCATCAATGTGCATAATGAGTGCTTAAATGTGCTTAACAGTGTAAAGGCAGAAAATAGCTGAATTAAAGCATAAATGTGCATAACGAGTGCTTAAAAAAATGAAGGTAGGAAATAACTGAATTAAAGCACAAATGTGGATGAAGAGTGCTTAAAAGTATGAAGGTAGAAAATAGCTAAATTGAAGCATAAATGTGCATTAACAGTGATAAAATGTGTTTGAAAGTATAAAGGCAGTACATAGCTGAATTAAACCATCAGTGTACATAAACAGCGCTTAGAAGTATAAAGGTAGAAAATAGTTGAATCAAAGCATAAATGTGCATAACGAGTGCTTAAATGTGCTTAACAGTGTAAAGGCAGAACAATAGCTGAAGCAAAGCATAAATGTGCATTAACAGTGCTAAAGTGTGTTTGAAAGTATAAAGGCAGAAAATAGCCTGAAATGTATGAAGTATGTGGTATGAAGTATGTGGAATTTTTCAAGACATATTGAATGAAAGGCTTACGCTAAACTGGATAGCTGAGTAAAATGTTGAATAACTCCTGAAATGTTTGAAATGAGGAATATTCTAAGGTTTCTGAATGTTTCTTAAGAAATATATGAAAGATGTTGAATAACTGTGAATGTGTTGAATGAAAGGCTTGCCCTAAACTGTATAGCTGAGTAATGAAGTTGAATGATGCCTGAAATGAATGAGAAAATGTGGAAGAGTTAAAGGTTTTTGAATTATTATGAAAAAGCAGTTGAAGAAGTATTAATAGATAGAAAAGTGGAAAAGACTGTAACTGACATGAATGGGATTCAGAAGTTAAATATTACCTATAATACTGCATTACAGGAAATCTAATTCTAACTTAAAAAGGTCCTTGTTGAAAACTTTGAATGAGTAAATAAGACCTTAAAAATGCTTCACAAAATGCTTCACAAAATTGGAAGTGGGTGTGTGTGTGTGTGTGCTGAGTACTGTGTGTGTGTGTGTGTGTGTGTGTGTGTGAGGTCTGAGTACTGTGTGTGTGTGTGTGTGTGTGTGTGTGTGTGCCTTTGTGTGTGTGTTGTCGGTCTAAGTTGAGTAAAGTAAACACACAGTCAAACTGCAGTGTGTGAAAACTCAATGACGTTACCATCTCAATCAGCTGTGTGTGAAAACCTTCAGTCACTGGTTGCCGTGGTGACCATGGTGACTGCATGCACTCTGGCCTCTGACAGCTGAATTTACAGAGATTCAGCTTCTGAGGCGCACCTTTCAAACTCCTGCCTCCTGCGGCCAATGCAGACCATAAGTCCTATACTCGAAACAATGATACCATCAGACAGACAAGAGTCTAATGAACACAGTGATGTAGATTTTATGTGTGTGGGGCTGAAAAATGTGGTCATGAGAGCAGTTTGAAAAAGTAGTATTCTTCAGCTTTTTCCAACTTCTCAGGTCTGATTTATAATGGGAGTAGATGGGGCAGTTGGTTGGTGCTCCTCTTGCTTGGAGGGGTCTGGAGCAGTTTGCAGTTTGCTTAGTCCGTTTGCTTAGTCTGACACAAATTTTCTTAAAATGATGTAAAAATGATCGATCAGCACAAATTTTCCTATAAAATGATGTAAAAATGATCTATGTTGAGTAAGCCTTGTGGGAATGAGAGCGAGTTAAAGAGAGACATTTTCACAAGATTTTCACAGCTCCTCTCCACTCTAGCTGATGATGTCACCCACTCTAGCTCTGAACATTCCGCCACATACACACTCATTATAAAGTCAGAAAAGGACTGAAAAAAGCTGAAAATTTAAACTGTGATTTTGGAAAAAGTATAAAAGATTTCAAAAAGCTGAATACAAGTTTAGTAGTTGAAAGTCTTGTGATCAATTTAAAGTTTAAATGGAGTCTGTAGCTGAAAGTATGTGGAAGGAGTAGAACTTCAAAGTTGAAGAAGTTGAAGAGGAGCTGAAGAGTTTCTCCATTCATTTCAATGAGCAAAAAAAGTTGAAAAAAGTTGAATATTTTAAAAAGTATAAAAGGTACAAATCACAAAAGTAATAGCACACATGTCCTTAAAGAGCTGAACATTTTGATGTTTGAACGGTTTTTGTAGCTCAAAGTATGAAGGAGTTGAAAGCTGCCGAAAAACGTACGGAAACAGAATAAGAAGTCAGAATAATAATAATAAAGAAACACAATAACAATAGTGTGAATGCTGCTGAATCAGCATTCACACTAATAACAAAGAAACACAATAACAATAGTGTGAATGAATGCTGAATCAGCATTCACACTAATAATAACTAGAAAATTGCATTTCCTGCAGAAAATGCGTGTGAATGCTGAAAGCTGAAATGAATTTGAAAGCAATTGCTGGAAATGCAGAAATATGAGATGAATTGCCTAAAAAGCTTTGCAGTAATTTTTAAACTGCTGAAACACTGGTAAGTCCAGCAGAATTGGAAGCTGAACTGCCGTACTTAAAGAAGATAAGAGCTGGAATATATTAGTAGAAAAGCTTAAGTTTAATAAATTGTTAAAAAAGTATAAAAGGTAGAAAATAGCAGAATACCAGAATA
This sequence comes from Scortum barcoo, assembly GCA_023238725.1. NCBI lineage: Eukaryota > Metazoa > Chordata > Actinopteri > Centrarchiformes > Terapontidae > Scortum > Scortum barcoo. The sequence goes on along the minus strand of CM041549.1, from coordinate 8,240,210 downwards.
AATGTCCTGAAGAGCTGAACACATTTATATTTGAATGAGTTCTGTAGCTTAAAACAAGCAGAAGCTGAAGCTGACTAAAAAGGATTAAAGTACAAAGCATTGCTGAAAGTGCATGAAACTGATTCATCCTCTTAAGAAAAAAACTTACAAATGTGCTTAAAGAACTGAACATTACGATATTTGAATCATTTCTGTAGCTGAAAATATGCAGAAGTAGTAGAAAAGAAAAAAAAACCTACATATAATCAATAGTTATGAAGACTACACTAACAATGGTATGAATACTTGTAGCAACTGAATTAATCAGCTTTTTTAAGCCATTCATCTGTTGGAAAACAGATAAAGAGGGAAAGGAAATGATGAAATGAAAAATTAATAAATGAAATAAAACAAAAAATATAAATTGTAAAAAAACAAAAAACAAAACATATATTGTTTAGATCACATAAATCAGAGATCATTCATAAAAAAAAAAATAATAATAATAATAATAAGATGTGTCCAGGTACTTTCCAAGAGTCAGTAGTGATGTTGTTTGTTGAAACTGTCCATTGTTGGCACAATCCAAGAGGGTCAGTCAGAGTAAACGTCCAAAGGGTCGTACCGTTATGAACTTTAACATTTCCATTGGCTGTAGTGCTGCTGTTTGTGTCTCTTTTTGTCTTTTTGTGGTGAGGACAGCATCACAGTAGTGACATGGAGGAGAGGCCTTTTTGAAAAAAAAAAATGTTAATGCAAATAGCATGCAGAAACAGTGATGCCAACAGCATTTATGTCAGTTGTTTGGTCAAAAGAGGAGCTTACCTTTACAGCGTCTTTACAGGGAGCTTGATGCTGCATTGAGGAGGAGCTGGCTCTGAAAACGATGACTGATCTGCAGCTGTTTGGTTCCCTGCAGTGGTGAACATGATCACTTTCCAAAGGAGCAACAGTACTTAGACTCCAGTGAACTGAACTGTGTACAGCAATGCATGCACAGATGGAGATGTGGAGGCAGGAGCATGAAGTTGTTCCTGGCAAGAACAGAACAATGTCGTAATAAAGACTATCAAACAAAACACATTTAAAAGTTACATAATATACAACAATCAAATACCTTGAAGTCAGATGAGAGGCAGAAAACCATTTTCTGTTCCATTTTACACAAAGGTTTTGGAAGGCTGCATGATGTCCAGCTTCATTTACACGTCTAGCTTTCTGTGCAGTCCTGAGTGTCTCCACTGTGAGTGGAGAGATCACAGTGGAGGAGGAACTGAAAGAAAAAGTTCATGGAAATGACAATATTATACTACTAAAGTCGAGAAAAACAACAGTGTCATCAAAATGGTTGGCTTAATACAAAGTGAAAACATCAGTGAACAAACAAAACATTAATAAGCACATATATGAAGTTAAGTGTTGATCAGAAAACAATACCTTAAGCTCTGTTGTGAGGAAACCTCAACACTGACAGGGAGACCACGTGTTTCTGTAGCTCCCAGCAGACATGGGTCCATTGTTAATTTACATTAAAAATGGAGTTGCAGCATCTGGTCTGGTGATGGTGATGAGCTGGTTCAGAGATGCGGACAGGCAAAGGCTGGCAGCTGTTATCTCATCCTCTGCTTTGAAGAATGACTGGGACTAGCAGGAAGTAGAACATGTCTGTTGTCCAGCAGTGATTGGTCCTCTTTCCACTGACAGTGAAGTGTCTGCAGCAGGAAGCATGATGTCTTGGTTGTTATCAGCTGATCCTCACAGGGCTGAAGAAGGTGAAGCCAAGGCTGGCAGTTGTTGTCAGGAGAACTGTGTCTCCTGTCCAGGGGAAAAGTAAACTTACATGAATTATGGTCTCTGGCAAGGCCACCTGCCCTGTCAGAGAGCGTAACATGGGGAAACATGGGTAGGATGGACATGTGGGGTTTCAGCTGGTGGGTCTCTGTACATCAGAAAGTATGCATTACATCAAGAAGGCATACTTTCTCATGTATTGGTGCTACAGTAAACTTTAGCAGCTGTGTACAGTGGTGTATACTAATCAACACAGACAATGATGGGGAGACAGTCAATGATGTCCACTGAGTCCAAAAGGCTCCCAGGTTTGACAGGAATTAGCTCACACTGTAATCTGGAGGTCTGAATGCAGCTGCAATCAGTGCAAATACAAAGTTCACAAAACAAAAAAGACAAAAAGGTACTTTTGAAACCAAGGTCCATGGATATTAAACTGTAAGTGTTTTCTAGTAATGTATACATATGCCATAGTTTGTCAAAACAAAGCTTTTGACATAAGACATATAGCGTCCTTTCCTTGATATTCTAAAATAAAATTATGATCATTTCTGTACTTTACAATACTGTTCAACCTAAAGGCTTTTCACATTGTGCTTAGAACTAGGCTGATGCACTTAAGTAACCCTGGACTGATGAAAACATGAGCTTTAGTGTCACTTGTGTGATTTCGCAGGTTAGATGGCAACCAAGGGAACATTTTTTTCAAATCAAATATTTTTACAAGGCTCATTTTATCATCTTATGCATTTTTTGCATTCTGAAAACAATACCTTCAGCTTGGATTTCACAGTCTCAAATTTTAACACTGGGCATGCACAGGTATATAGTTCATATGCCAGATATTCAATGGGGTTTACATCAGCCTGCACTAACAAAGCACATGTGAAAAACCTTTCAATATACCCACGAGCTGAAACCCCAAAGTAATAATTACTAAATGAGAAATCCATCCTCCCTTCCATTTTTTAATTCAGTTGCATGTAGCAACTGAATTTTTTCCCCCTTTCATTTAAGCCATTTATCTGCTGGAAAACAGATAATGAGGGAAAGGAGAAGATGAAATGAAAAAAATAAATAAATGAAATATAATAACATATATAAATTGGGAAAAAACAACACTAAACATACATTGTTTAGATCATATAAAACAGAGATCATTCATAAAAAATAAATAAATAAGCGGCGTGTCCAGGCAGTTTCCATGAGTCATTAGTGTATTGTTCATTACTGTTGTGCAGCACTGATGGGTCATCTTTCCACTGACAGTGAAGCCGATTCAGAGATTAGACGAGGCAAAGGCTCTCAGCTGTTATCTCATCCTCTGCTTTGAAGAATGACTGGGACTAGCAGGAAGTAGAACATGTCTGTTGTCCAACAGTGATGGGTCCTCTTTCCACTGACAGTGAAGCGTCTGCAGCAGGAAGCATGATGTCTTGGTTATCATGAGCTGATCCTCACAGGGCTGAAGGAAGGTGAAGCCAAGGCTGGCAGGTGTTGTCAGGAGAACTGTGTCTCCCGTCCAGGGGGAAAGTAAAGTTAGATGAATTATGGTCTCTGGCAAGACCACCTGCCCTGTCAGAGACCGTATCAGTCCATGATGTCCATTGAGTCCAAAAGGCTTCCCAGGTTTGACAGGAATGACATCACACTGTAATCTGGAGGTCTCAAATTTTAACACTGGGCAGACACTACCATAAAGTTTATATACCAGATTTTCAACAGGGTTTACATCAGCCTGCACTAACAAAGCACATGTGAAAAAACCTTTCAATATACCTACCAGCTGAAACCCCACAGTAGTGAGTAATATTTTAGAAATCCATCCTCCCTTCCATTTTTGTTCATTCAGTTGAATATAGCAACTGAAAAAAATAAAATATATAAATTGTGTATATAAATTGAAAAAACAAAACAAAAACAAAACATACATTGTTTAGATCACATAAAAAAGGTCATTAATAAGAAAAAAAAAAAAAAGCGGGTGTCCAGGCAGTTTCCATGAATCATTAGTGTATTGTTCATTACTGGAAGCATGATGTCTTGGTTGTTATCAGCTGATCCTCACAGGGCTGAAGAAGGTGAAGCCAAGGCTGGCAGGTGTTGTCAGGAGAACTGTGTCTCCTGTCCAGGGGAAAGTAAGCGTAAATGAATGAACAAATTATGGTCTCTGGCAAGGCCACCTGCCCTGTCAAAGAGTGTAACATGGGGAAACATGGGTAGGATGGACATGTGGAGTTTCAGCTGGTAGGTCTCTGTACATCAGAAAGTATGCATTACATCAAGAAGCCATACTTTCTGATGTATTGGTGCTACAGTAAACTTTAGCAGCTGTGTACAGTGGTGTATACAGCTGCTGAAGAGGTTTTGCCCTGTGCATTTATCAACCCTGATTGAGACCCACCCTCCCACTGATAAATGCACAGGCCAAAACATGGAAATTTACCTCATAACAATATGCTTACCTGAGAAATATGTGACCTGTTATATCATCCAATACTCAAAACAAAATTGAAAACCACACAAAATGTCATTCTGCTGAAAAAATTAAAGCCTAACTACACATTGCCCAACAACAAACCTGATGCTCAGAGGACTTTTGTCTTAGCTGCCATTTTGAAGAGCAGATGGAGGAACTTAAACAGAAAGCATGATTGTGACTATTGATATGTTATTCCTGCAACAGAATAGAGACATTAATACATTAATACATTCCCAGCCTGAGAGAGACTGGATCAGCCTGGCCAGGTGCCGACGCCAGGCTGAACAGAGGATCTCTCTCTGAATGGGACGCTGAATAATTATGGACTATCATATGTGGAATTTAAATATGTCTGCCACACTCGTTGCATCATTGTCAGTAAACATAGTCATCACAATGTACTGTTCATCATTTTGTCATTGCACCTTTCAATATTTTTGTTATTAACATCAAACTGTGTTATTGGTACATCTATCACTCAATTTGTGCTTCTCAATTAGTCTCTTACTTTGTGTCATGGTTCATAAAAACACACTGTTATGCTGTATGTTGTTTTTGCACAAAGTTTGAATCAACTGCTTTCTTAACTTTCTACTTTCTCTACACTAAAAATATTGCTGTAAGTACTTTTCATTTTTTGTTTATCTTTAAAACTCGTGACACCTTTATGAACTTTTAGAGGACATTAACAGTATACAGGGTCATGATAACTGTAATAGGTTCTCAGTACACCAGAGTGGAGACAGTGCTGTGGTTGAGAGATAAAAATTTGGTCCAGCAGTGTGTTCTTCTCTGTGGTAGCAGCTGTGATGAGTTGTGCATATCCTCTGGACTGAAACAGCTCCAGTATCGGCTTACTTGCATTGGAGAAGATATTCTCGTTGAAATCGCCGCAGACAATGATGGGGTGACAGTCCATGATCTCCAGTGACTCCAAAAGGCTTCCCAGGTTTGACAGGAATGAGCTCACACTGTAGTCCGGGGGTCTGTATACAGCTGCAATCAGTGCACTCACTGGAGCTATGACCTTTAGAGCCAAAAATTCAAGATCAGTTACATTATGTACATACTGTTTCTCAAGCACTTGAAAGTATACAGCAACTCCACCACCACCTCTGTTGGCCATTTTAGGAAAATTTGTGTAAGAAAGGTGTCTGTTGCGTTTGAACATATTGTAGCCATCTAAATGAAGACTGTCTGCAACAAAGGAGCCTTGAAGGTGAGTTTCTGTGAGACACAAAATGTCTGTGAGACACAGTTCATGATGACTCTTGATGTTGTTGACATGAGATGGCAACCCCTCTGTGTTATGGTGCACAACGGTCAGAGTGTCAGGTCTGTTCAAAGTTTGTTTGATATGAAGAAGAGGCATCATGTGGTCCAAGTTGGCTTGTCTCATTGTCTCTAGAGCTCCAGTGATCTCTGGGTTGACATATATTTTACTCTCATCAAAATCCAGTAGGTGCAGTCCACTGAGAGAGGTCACTCTACTAACAGCCACATAAGCCATGCCAGGTTCAAAAATGTGTTTCAGTGAGACCAATACAGCTGATGTCCTTGTCATACCTTGAACCTTATGTATTGTACAGGCAAAAGCAAGTTTGATGGGAAACTGTCTGCGTACCACCCCTTTCTGTTTCAGATTCTCCTCTGCTCTCTCAATGTACACTAGATTGTCAGTTGTTCCCGGTACTCTGATGCGGTAATTCCTTCCAGCTGTTTCATCATCCATCTTGAGCCCAAGCATAACAACATATTCAGAGCCATTTTGTTCAGACGTTAGCACCCTGACTAGTGTAGCAAATGATCCATTCACCAATCCTTGAGACACATCTATGTTTCTAGTGAGCATGACACGAGCACCTTCAGCAACATTTAGTGTGTCTGGTAACTCATTTTTGTCCCCTTTAAATGGTTTGCCTTGTCGTTCCATTCTTCCAGAGTGTGGGTCCTTTTTATAATCATCTGCTTGAATGTTGGTGACATGAGAATGTAGCAGAGCTAATATTGCAGAGTTGTGTGAATCTACTTGTTTATTAGTTGCAAAAATATGCAGGACATCATTTGGACAAAGTGCTGGTTCAGTCACAGCCTGTGACAGCAAAGCTCTGTCTGCTTCACACAACTTATCTGACTTTTGTTTCATACGGATCCGGTTCAACATCTGTGCAAAGGCAACATCATCCTTCTGACGCATGATCTCAGTCAGAGTGATCAATCTGAAAGTGTTCCTGCCATAGGTCAATCTCACATGGGTCATACACACAGAGGGCCTTAGACTGTCGTACTGGTGGCAGCTGATAAAAGTCTCCAACTGCAATTACTGACATTCCTCCAAAGGGTCTCTGACTGCCTTTGATCTGTTTGAGTCTCGCATCCACATATGCAAAAAGTGGCTTTGATACCATCATCATCAATGATGATTATTTCAGCATTTAAAAGTTCTGATCTGACTTCATCCAGCTGGTTGCCAAGTCCTTGAAATGGAGGTTTTAGGCTTCTCGGCAGCTTGAGAAGAGAGTGCAGTGTTGAGCCTTTATATTAAAGGCAGCGGTTCCAGTGAAAGCAGTCAACAGGACAGTAGGGTTTGATATGTCAGCCTCCTCAGCACGTCTTGGCAGTTTGCACAGTAGCTTAGATGCTTCTGAGTAGATACACTTGATGAGATGTGACTTGCCGGTTCCAGCACCACCATTTATATAAAAGAAAAATTGCTCTGGATGCAGACCACAGATACGCTTTACGCACCAGTCTCTCACTGCATAGAACACACATGCTTGTTTCGGGTTCAGATTTTGATTCATCTGACGTAAGAGCGTGGGGTCGATTGCAGGCGTCTCTCTGATGACTCTGGCCTCTGTCACAGCATTAGCCTGAATACTGTATTCTGGGACGTTCTCTTGTTCATTTTCATCGTCTGGTTCTCTTACCTCCAGTTCTTGAATACACTCCAACCTCACTACTTCAGATTCAGGTGCCAGATTACACCATTCATCAATCACACCTCTGTTCTGTTCAAACTCCTCAACTGCTTTTTCAATTTCCTCACTGTTTTTCTCATATTTGTCTCTGTTTCATTTGACAATATGTCTGGCATACTCAGGATGCTCTGAACCTGGTAGTTGAGCCAAGCCAGCTTTGTAGAAGGACTCATATGTGGGTAAATACTCTCTTTTCAGTTCCTGGTCTGATCGGTAAGGAACATACAGTTTCAGTAATGTGCCATAGAACTGCTCGGGATATTTCTCCTGTGATGTGCGATGAAATCTGATGATTGCAGGCTTATCAGTTTTTCTCCTTTGAACAAATCCCATGTCATTGAGCAGTGGCAAAACATGTTTACCTTTTGATTGTTGGCCATAGACAATTCTGCATGTAGAGGCAAAATCAGCCAAGCACATCTCCTCAAACTCTGGTGTTTCAGGTCTGGCTTTATATTTCTCTGTCAGAGATGTCATCCACACATTTACACTTTCAGGTGTTGTGTTCTCTAGGTACGACAGGGGGCGACTAATTTTCACTGGGTTGTCATCTGTTGGTATGAATACAACGCCACGTGAGCACTTCTTCATGTTAATGCCACATGCACGAGTCACACACTCCTGAGCACTGACCTCTCTCTTTTTGGAATATGCCTGCATGATTTCCTTCATTTCATCACATTCATTGACATTGTCTCTGTTGGAGTTCTGAATGAGTGTTTTGAGATAGTCACTTACAGAGTTCTCACTTTTGCATATGTACGTGCAGATGTAATGTATTAAACTGTAATAATTCAGTATGAATTGCACGTCGATGTTAGCGTCCCAGGCATCAAGTAGATATGGGTTGTATCCATTTACCCAACAGTCCTTCGGATCACGCTTCAGTATCACTGCATTGGACTGGTTCATCATGTGCAGGCATCGCTCATACTCACTGAGTGTTAAATTACATCGTGCCAGGAGCTGTTCTAAACTCATGGGAGGCAGTTTCAGGCTCATTCAGCAGCAGGTTCAGTGGTCTGAGTTTTGTCTTTGCTGCTTCCAGTCCCAGTGAATCATCATCACCTGCAGGTTCTCGTTATCATTGTCTGTCTAGAGGGAGGTTTGGGAAATCCAAATCGACATCCAGAGTTCACACTTTTGAAACAGGTCCTTGAGTGGTTTTTACTGTGTATCTGCACTTCTGTTACTTTCTTGTACAGATCAGGTTGTTTATGTGGATCAGGTAGCTGAGCTGTGATGTATTTGGACACAAAATCACACACAGTCTGATCACTGGCTTCCTCAAACACTGGTGCACCTTCCACCCATATGAGACAGTGAATGTGTGGGCTTCCTCTGTGCTGAAACTCCACTCGGTAAAAGTAGTCAACAACTTTGCCAAGAGGCTGTGCAGGAGACAAGATTAAATCTCTGTATAAGGCCTCAACACGTTTATCAAACATGCGCATCGTTGTCACAGGATTGCTTCTCAGTATGTCACATTTTGTGGACCAGTCGAGCTCATCAAAATGAACTTCCTCACCCTGCTGAGTTTTTATTGCCTCAATCACCTCTGGCCAACGCATCTCAGCTACTGAAAACGTACAAAAGAATGTCGGAGTTCCCAACTGTCTGATCATGGCAAAAAGATCTCTTGTTTTTTTTCTCCCAATACGCTGGTGTTCCTCTCAGCGGCTGCATGAATCTGACAGCATCTTTATTTCACACCAGTCTCTCAACCTCCTGTCTGTCTTGCAACATTCCTGAGGTTATTTTGCGTCCATCTCTAGTTAGAGGTTTCCCTTTACGTAACTGTATTGTCATGCTGGAAGTGGCCAAATGTATTTCAGTCACAAACTGTGCAAAGAACAAATAGTTTGTGTCTCTGGCGAACCGATCATCCACACCAAAAAGCCTGGTTTTGAAATAACTACTTGGAGTTAATTTTATAGGCCTCTTTTCATGGGAAACTGAACTGGGAAAGCCATCGCTTCAAGTTTAGGTGTTTTAAAAAAGCTGACTGGACTGTTTCGTTCTGCCGGGGCGACAGAGTAGATTCCTTCACTAAAACACAATATCTCCTCTGAAACATCGCGTGGCTGAAGACATGATTCTAGAGCAAGACCACCATTAGGCATGTCACCTTCCTGTTCTGGATCATCTCTCTGTTCCTGTGGTTGCTCATCACAAAGCAGCAAAGCAGCATCATTTTCTGCCTCGTTCAGTGCATTAATCTCAAACCTGTCAATATCCATCAGATCATCTTCATGATAATCATCCTCCATGTTTTCATCCACATCATCATCCTCATTTTCATCAGGAAGTGTGGGGTCACATAACTCAGCCTCATCTCTAATAGTTATGTCCTCATACTGTGGGTGAATATGTTTGAGTTTATGCAACGCCTGCACCAGTTTCGACCAGGTAACAGCCTGGAACAGCTGATGACCTCTGTAACACAATCGTCTCTTTAGTTTTACTCTCATGACCTGAGACTCACTTCTCAGTCTGGGTAGAGCATCGACTGTTTCTTTGACTTCAGAGGGAACACAGACTACATTTCCATGTATTGCTCTCTGTTGGCCTTTGGGAAGAGGAATGATTTTGGCAAATGTTATACACTTTGCTATGAGATGTCACGAGATGGCAACCACACCTGTGTTTTTACTGTAATTTGACCTTGTGCACAGTTGTACTTGGTTTGGAAATGATGCCTTATGACATACAGTGCACACATATGTAGGACCAGCCTTTATTTGTGATCTGAAAACCAATATGGCTTCTTTGATCAAAGCGTTGTCACTCTCACATGCTGCTCTATTTATTCTTCTGTATTTCCTTTTTATTTTCATTGCACATCTCATCTTGTATGCACACCTAAATGTAGTATTGTTCATATACCTGTCTCGCATTTGCTGTCTCATCATTTGTTGCTGTCTTACCCTGAATGCTTGGTCATTTGCATAGTTCTGAGTGATGTAAGATCTCTGTCTGTGTCTGAATTTATCATGATCTTTGTATCAGTTGGTGATGTACTCTCTTTGCCTCTTTCTGAATTCATCATGGTCTTTGTATCGGTTGGTGATGTACTCTTTTTGCCTCTTTCTGAATTCATCATGGTCTTTGTATCGGTTGGTGATGTACTCTTTTTGCCTCTTTCTGAATTCACCATTGTCTCTGTATTGATTTATAATGTACTGTTGTTTCTTCTGTTTATGTTCAGCATTGTCTCTGTAACAGTTTTTCATATATTGTTTGTGCTTTATCCTTTTCTTTTGTCGTAATTCAGAATTGTTTTGATATTGGTTGGTATTGTAGTCTCGTTTTCTTTGTCTGAGATATTCATCAGAATATTTCCTGCTTAAGAAAGACTTTTTCTTTGCTTTGTATGTTTTATTTGAAGCGTACTTTTCCCTTTCTTTCCTCTTTTGATTCTCCTTTCTTTGTGATATCTTTTCAGAGACCAACAGACTCCTCTTAAATTTTCTCCTTCGCTGTTTGCACAGTTTTAAGAATTTACAGGAGATGTCATTCAAGACACTATCAGAGACATTATTTAATAATGTAGTAGAAGCATCATGTGATGTGACAGAATTCAAGCTGAACTGGTTCGGTGGTTCTGGTTCAGTTTTCGTATCAGTGCATACTTCATGTTCTGTGTTTACCTTTGGAGCATATAGGGCTGGCCCATTTTGAAGAGCATCATCCAACAGAGCAGTTGATACAGCAGCAAGGTGAGCTGTAGGCTGACTCTCAGTGTCTGCGATAGTGTCTCTCTGGTTGATTGTGTTCACATTGTAAAACTCCACAGGATTCAACTCATAGTTACAGGAAGACTGTGTGCCCAATATCCTGTGATACTTTAGGAGCCTGTCAATCATATCACTGAGGTGTGTGAATGTCAGCATGACAGCAGTACCAGGACTGTATGAACCCACAGGAAGAGGCAAACCCTCGGCTGTTCTGGAGTGCGGATCAAAGAAACCATATCTGCCTGACCTGGTTCTGAACACTGCAATACACAGCTGTGACATCAATAGCAATGCATACTGCACATCTGATAATAAGCAGCTCAGTCCTGCCTCAAGGTCCAAAAAGCCATCGACAGCTCCAGGTAAAGGTTCTCCTAATGTGCCGTACCTGGAAAGTTGTGTCATGTCTGCATACTGTATGTACCTGCATGTAGGGACTTCATCAGGGAGCTCATCAGTAGCCAAATGGATGTGATTAGGGACCCTTTTCCTGGTCTCCTCATACATTATATTACCTTTATCCAAAACAAGGTCAAGGTCTGCTGTGGTGATGTTTTCATTCTCATGGAGGAATGCAAGAAATGTGAGTGAGTTACAGGTACACTGCTGATTTCTGGATTTGCCATATTTTGGAGAAGCCTGGCTGCGGGATGCGCACACACGTCATACAGATGGCTGATCTGTCAGGTTCACACAGGCTGCATGAGAAGGCGCTTCACACGGATCATCACTGCGACGTCCCCTCTGTACAACGTCAGCATGCGATACCTCTGGTACACATGGAGCATCATTTTCACCTGACGGGTTCACCTGGTGAGCGTGAGAAGACCCTGCTACACTTGACACACCGTCACCATGACGTCCTGTATTTACGTCAGCAGAATATACCTGTTGCGCACATGACGCATCACCTGGACCTCCGTTTCACTGTGTCAAGACAGGCTGCAGACGTCTTTCCTTCTCCACTGCTCTCAGAACCACGTCCTGTTTCCTCAGCTGTTGTCTGATGACTCGACCTCTGCCAGCGGACACTCGCAGCTTGGGACCTCTTACTCGTTCTCGGCATTTTTGTTGCGCTCCGAAACCACAATTTTTATATACAAAACCAAGATATTAAACACAATATAACTGATAAAAGATTACTGTTAGCACAAAACGTTTAGTAGATAAAACCTGTCTGCTTTCAGTAATTAATCAAAGGCACTTTGAAATGCTATATTAAAGCGAAAAGGAATTTATAGGTTTCTAAAGTATTATATTTATATTTAAATTGTACTACGGTGACAGTCTATGAACAATGACTCAATTTATATTTGACTTTGGAGAATTTACAGTGTAAGAACTAGGACATCACACAGGAAATGATAAACTATGTTAATACCAATGTTATTTTTAATCTATAAACACTTGAAGGTCGCACCAAAGAATATACAAATTAAATACTATTTACTGATACTCAAATACACAACCACTAGTGTCGTATCAACTCTGACCTGTCCTGATCCTAAACTGTTTGCACTTACCAGCAGATAAGTAAATACTATGGAAGTAGTTGTATTTTAGCGTTGGATAAATAACAGTTGTTTATAATAAATCACAGTATATATTCAAAATCAGGAACACTGTTGTTCTGGCAGTCTGATGACAGCTGAGAGCTTCTGGTAGCTGAAGAACACTGGGTCTGCAGGCAGGAAACAGCCACTCCAAACCAATGTGCTTCCTCCACAGATGTCTGGATTTTTATTTCAATATATCTGCTTAATCAACACAACACTTGTATACACTGAGTGAATGAAACAATGAACAACAATGAATAATACTTAAATATTAAATATTAATAAATAATTAATAATTGAAAGAAACTAAACAAGAATTTGGTTTGTCCAATGTAATGTCCAGATCACTTTTGTAAAACTACTTTTCTTAATAACTAACTTACAATTATTACTTTATTTCCAAATAGAATATATGGAATTAAATATGAACAATGTTAACAAGTGGGTTATTGCCAATTGCAAAGATCAAATCAAGTGAGAGAGAGAGACAGGAGAGGCAGAGGAGTGTGAGCAGAGAAACTCACAGAACCCAAACAGATTGATAAGGTACCTGAAACCTTAAGAACCAAAACCAGATTGCAGTACTCCAAAGAGCAAGGGAACCATGAACCATAAATTGTAGCTTGTAAAATATACCATGAACCATGAACCAGAGGGTATTTGCAACGATTGCAAAAGATCCAAAATGTAGATAGAGTTGGATAGAGGTAGAGGGATAGAGAGATAGAAAACCCCAAATTTAGATAGATATAATAGATGGGACAGGAGAGATAAGAAAACCGGTTGTTAAGGGGGTGAGTGGGTAGATGGGACAGGAGAGATGGAAATGAATCTTAAAACAGACAGAGTGAACAGAAGGGACAGTAAAGACAGAGCTGATAGGTGCAGAGGGAGATGGAGAGATCTTGAGAACACCACACCTAAAAGACAAAATGGAAATATATATCAGATGGATGATTCAGCATAAAAAACACTCTTCTTAAATTACCTCAGAAAAACGTTGAACATGTACTTTTTAAAAATACATACCCCTGTAAATATGTGTATGTGGTTGATTGGAATTTAGCTACTAAGTGGGGCTGTTATAAGAACGTCATTATTCCACAACGTCTTTTGTGAAGATCTGCATTCACCTACTTCATAATACACTGTGTTTATTCACTAACTAATTTTATGCCAAGGCAACACAGGACAGCATTTTTTTTCATGTTTCATGCTTGTGATCTTACTGTTAAGTATCCAAGAGTTGTCAACACTGGTGGTCAGCGGCAGCGAAGAGGAGGCCAAAACAAATGGATGGATGGGGGGGGGGGTAGAGAGAGGGATTTTCAATTTCATTTTACAAAACACACAACTGACAATTATTGTAGAAGTACAAGTATTGCATTTCTTCTGTTATTCACAAAGTTTCTTACTCCTGTAACTCATATAGCTAAATATTCAAATGAAATAATGCTTTTTAACACAATGACTTCAAGGTGGCAATAACCTGTCAGTGATGTCATGACATGATGGTGTTTTGTTTTATTAGGACAAATGTGGCCTCGGTTGTGGAAAAATACAAATTCAGGTCTTATTGCCTTCTATGGTGCTCTCTACAAAACACTTTAATGACATTTGAAAGAAACAAGGTGGCTTACAATTTTTAAAACCTGTTAATCTGTTAATTAGAATTCCACTTAAGATTTTCTTGTACTTACCTATGCAGATGTGCACCAATTTTCTTCTCTTTTCCTAAAAGAAGAAACCAGATAGGAGTCATTCTTTATCTTGTTTGTATGTCTGTGTGTGTGCGCACACATGGGTTCACACACAGCTAGTGTGCAGTACAACTAAAAGGCCATTTAAAAAAAAAAAAAAAAAAAGCAGTATTTATATACTGCAAAGTATAGATATAGTAATGGATCATTACTAATACATCTTAGAATATAATTGGAGTTAGTCTTTTTTATAATGTAAATAGCAAAATGGTTATGTAGTAAGCTTGGTGAATTAATTCACCAAGCTTACTACTGGACTGCAGCTGGCTATTTAGCCAAAAAAAAAAAAGCTAATTACAGTCTGTTAGCCTAAGCTAACCGGATGCTGACTAAAGGCTTAAATGGATGATGACAACTCGGTTTACTTTGTACGTTTATTAGTATTATGGTGACTGGGTAACTTAGAGAAAAAATGCAAAGAATTTAGTTAAAATAAACTGCCCTACTTTTAATGTTCTCTTTAACTGCGCTACATTTAGCTTTAGCAACGATGCTAGCGTTAGCTTCTTTGATAGCTATAACCTAGGTAACATTAAATTATCTAGTTACCTCAAATTTGGACTTTGTAACACACAGCATGTGTCCCATCATCCTCCTTGAATGTGAACTCTTAAAACGGCATTTATATTGAACTGCTTTCCCAATGCTTAGACGTTAGGACAGATACCTGTCATAACTTACCAGTAGGGAATCCAGAGCAGAATAACGGAGCTCCAACATTGCGCCAGTGAAATTGACTGAGACGTTCAAATACACTCGGACATTCTGATATCCAAGGCCAATGAATTTTCGTAAATACCCACCCCGAGTTCAAAGCTATTTAAAGGTATCCATGGTCAGAATTATGTTAGAGAGACAGAGCGGTGTTAGTAGAGGCTGGAGTAATACTATAGGAAGTACTAGTATGAGTACGTAGTACTGAAGGACCGTAAAACAGAACTGACTATAAAAGTTACTCTCAAAGAAGACACACTGCATGATATCAGTGAAATAATGTAATCTAACAGTAAAGTCATGCTTTTACATTATTGTGTTACTAATAATAACATAATGAAAGGAAACAGAATAGCACAACAATTACAGGGAGCATTTCTCTGCATTAAGTACTTTTACTTCAGGCTCTGTCAGGCAACTGATTATACTTGCATACTTTTATGTAACATTTCCAATACTGGACCTTTACTTGTAACAGAGTATTTTTACACTAACGTATTAGTACTTTAGTTCCTCCTCTACTGGTCACACATGGATTGATAGTTTGCCCCTGAGTATGATGTGTCCCGGCTGTGTACAAGACGGATGAACCATAACGCACAGGTGACTGATATGTTCCGGTCAAGGATATGTTCCGGTCATTTAAACGTCTTTTCAGCAACTATGATTGTCATGAAGTTGTAGGATCTTCCCGCAGTGACGGCTGCGCGCTGTCACCAAACAGGAATGACATCACCAATCCGTTAATCAGTGCAATACACACGTGAAAAAACATCCATAACACTCGTACATATTTTATAAAAACGAATAGGATATTTTTAAAAAAAATATGTAGGAATAATAGCCTTCATTCGAATATTTTATTATTCACCATAAAAATATTGATCTATTAATTAATGTGGACTTTTTTATTCTGCCGATTACAGCAGCTTGTTGAAATTACAGTTACAGTAAAGTCTAGGTGGTTTGAGGTAGACTATTCAAAAACAAAAAAAAAAGTATTTTTTTTTAAATGTACGTCAATAAATTAGTTACTGAACTTGAAAATTAATAGAGCGAGAGGGAGAGGAAGGAGAGACAAAGAGATTGATAGACAGGGCGTGTAATTAAAAAAAAGTTTAATTTAATAAATAATTAAATAGATGAATGGATAGAAAAAATGATAGGCCTAGATAAAAAAAAGGAAAAATAAAAAAGGTAGCCAAATAGATAGGTAACCTAGATAGCTGCACCTGCATGTGCACGTGCCCAAGTACTTCAGCGTCTCGCGCAAGCAAGAGCATCAGCGGCAGAAAAATTACAAATATTTCAGCTCACACTGAGAAAAGACAAGAGAGGGACAGCACACTGTTGACAGGTGAGTTTTTTTTCTTCTCAAAATAAGCATATATATATATATATATGTGTGTGTGTGTGTGTGTGTGTGTATGTGTGTGTGGCATAAAAATATAGCTCATTACGAAAATAGCTCATTAAAATAGGTCACTAGCTTACTTTTTTCTACAAAAAAATATTGGAAGTGACACTTATTTATACGTGGCGCTATAGTCTTTTAACTGTGTTAAATGTGTCTTAGGAAATTCCTAAAACGACAACAAAAAATGTAGAAAGAATTGAGACATAGTGGGGAGGACTTTTTACCTGTGTGTGTCACCGGACTAGCCGCCATTTGAGGATAGAGAGACAAAGAGAACTAAAGGCGGCCGGACGAAGCAATGATGAACTATTAGGCTGTATTATATATAGGGTATATAAATTATATAAATAAACTGGAGGCTTTATGGCATTTTATGTTAACACTCGTGGCTATGTGCTGCGGTCTTCTTTCACTGTAATGTCAAATAATAACTGTGTGTGTGTGTGTGATTTAGAATGGCTCTTCAAAAACTGCTGAGGACCCTGCCCGAGACGCCCTACTCCCGGCCCCCACCACTCCATGTCAGCGTTGTTGCACTGAAGGAACAGCCAAGAGTGGTGTCTTGGCTGTTCGATGAGGACAGCGTCAGGCCATCTGTCACTAAAAAAAACATCTGGGCAGTCATTAGTGATGGATTCTCCGTCACTTAGATAACCCTGTATGAAGCTTTTGCTTCTAAAGTCACGGCCGGCCAAGGCTACATTCTGCACGGCTACACCTTGCGCGGGCGGTGTCCGCCCTTTGTAATAAATGTTGCCCAGGAGACGATGTTCTTCAAATCAGTGCCGCTGGACATTTCCCCGGAACTGCAGGAGGAGGCCACAAAGCTCCTCTCTCCTGTTTCAAGACTGACTCCCCTCAGTGATGCAAGCAAGGCAGATGGCTTCATCTCTATCCAAGGAGAGGTAGTGGAGGTCAGTTAATTAATTTAGATTAAAAACTAATATATTGTGCTGTTTTTGAGTATAAAATGTGGAAATGACACCAAAATATCATCTTTCTTATTCAGATTTCCACAATAAAAAAGGTGCAGGTTGGCAAGGACGCCGTGCCCCTTCGATCTGTTTCTGTAAAACAGGTAGGATATACATTGCATCAATAAGATCATTTTTTAAGTAAAAGTAGAAATGCCATACCTTAAAAATTCTCCGTTAAGTCCTGCAAATGTTTCTTAAGTAAAAGTATATAAGTATTATTAGCAAAATGTACTAAGTGATGTAAAAATCTGTTACAAATTTTATTATCCAGGAAATATTACGGGTTATGGGAGCATAACAATAATAATATTTTTTTTCCTATTTTTTAAAGGACCAAACACAGATTACCCTGAGTCTGTGCAGGGAGGCAGCGATTTTGCCGTTTCAAGTGGGAGCCCAGACCAGGCTGACGCACCTGAAAGGAAATAATTCTTCATACGGCTTTCGCCTTCAGTCTACTGCATATACGGTTTCCGAAGTAGGTTTTGTTTTCCCTTTTAACATAGGTTATGTCATTGTTAATTTTAACATGAAAAACAAGTGTAAATATATAGTGTGAATAATATACACCTTTATTTCGATATTCCAGTCCACTTTTCCAGTAAAAATGTAAAAAACATAACAAAACTCCAAATTTTGGACCACAAACTATGTTTAAATCCCTAGGCCTGACTTGTGGTTGCGCTACTCTTTACCAGATGCTGAATGCACAAACAGAAGGACTTTTTGTTTTAACTAAAAATAAATTTCTCTCTACAGGACACAACCGAAACACTCACAGTAAGTGCTCTGGGAGCGATGGAAATCGACGCCCGACCAGGGGTACTGCATCTCCTGGTGGAGGGCGACAAACTTTACGAAACTGAAGAATGTCTTTGGGCCACACTGCAAGAAGTAATGAAGAAGTTGTCTTTTTACATCAAGGTGTCCCTCACCGGCAACAGAGTCATAGCGGCTGAAGTTCTGGGTGAAGAGGAAACCGCCGTAGTACCCCTGTAAAGCAAACCCCTCTCTCTCTCTCTCTCTCTCTCCCTCTCTCCCTCCCCGCCCTCCCCCTCCACCCTCCAGCCTTTCTCTCCCCTTTTACCCAGTTATTTAATCAATTATTCATTTTATCTCTGTGTTTTGATGTTTATTTGTTTCTTGTTTCGAATAAAGTTATGCATTTAGACAATATTATTTCTTCAATTTATTAATCGTTTATTGAGCAGATAATAAGATGTTTGCATACGTTCACATTTAAGCACAAAACAATTGTATTTAAAGACCTACGGCTGTACTGTCTTTAATGTTTAGCACTTATTTTTACAGAGAGGTTTTATTATAGACTACAGAGTAACGGGTAGAGAGAAGGCAAGTTGTTTTAATAAGATTTCAGGCCAAAACTAAGCTAATGATGTATTTTCTTTCGCTACTAAGTTCCACATCTTCTTATCGAAGTTTTTCTCCAATAATTAGACTATTTCCGCATTCATGGTCCCTGAAGGCAGCATTAAATCTCTATCTGTTGATTGTTGTTGGACTTGATTCGGACGTTTCCGCACAATTGGTTTATTGATCCACATGTGTGCCGCCTCCCGCTCACGTCTTTCTGAGGGAGGAGCAGTAGTCTCTCGGTAACTGGTGGCTGAACGCTCAGCGGATCCTGATGCAAACAGCGTCACCACAGCGCTGTCTATGGTCCTGGAAAAGTGAAACAGTAATTACATAGCCATATTACATATGCAAACCCGAGTCACCAGAACAATAGATAATGATGGCTGAATGGAAACTGTACACGGCTCGCCAGCGGGAAACAATAGATTGAGTCCCGCTCTTTGCTTTTTTTTTTTTTCAACCAGGATTTGCAATGTTGGTTTTCAACTGAGAAAGTTGGATGTGTTTGCATAGGTGTCCTCCAAAATGATGAAAGCTGTTATTTAAAAACACTGTAGAACCTGAAGACTGGTGCTAAACGGCCCTAAACCGTTTCCCATTCATTCTCTGTGGTAGTGCTGAAACACTGCGGATGTACGGACGCTGCTTCCAGCTCAGCCGCAGCCCGGACACACTGACGGAGAAAGGACGCGACCAACTTCAGAGGTAACTTTTATTTACATCTTTTATTTACGTGAATCAAAAAGTAAACAGTGAATGAACGTCTTGTTATATTTCAACGTGGCGCCGTCTTTAGTGTCGTAATGCGGTAAAGTTCACCGCGTTATTACGGTTAAAGTGTTTTCATGTCGGTTAAATTCAATCAACATGCTAACGTTAGCTTTCTAACCGCTCCGTCTGTTAACGTTTATTAATGAGGCTGAAAACGTCGCTGTCTGAGTCCATGTTTACGGCCGTTTTGAATACACATCGTTATCCTCCGTTACCGGATATATATGAGCCGGTTAACGTTAATTTAATGACTCGTTTATATAAACGATCTTTATTTATGATGAATGAACGTCGCGTCGGTTCGTCCCATTCACACTGAGCATCGTGTCGGTTTTATTATTCACCGTTGAAGATCACAGAAATGTTATATCAAACGCTAGGATTGTTTAAGCCATGTTGTGTAAAAATAATAGAAATAATGCACGTTTTATTTTACCTCAGACGACGTGGAGTCTGTAGAAAGTGACTGTAGAAACGCCATTGAACTGAATTTTTACTGAAGTTTATAAAAACCTGTTTCTGTGATGATCAGCCTCTGATAAGACAGTTCACACCTGAGTGTTACATGATATATACAGTATTATCTATATTATAATATTAAATTTTATAGAACTACACTATGAAGGCCTCTATAGGTCAGAGGGTTTAACCAAGTGTTAATACAGCTCAGTATAAAGACAGACAGCTCATCAAAGTTCATAAAGATATAAAGAGTTAAACTAAAACAGGTGTCTGTAGAGGCTTCACCTTCACATCAACATCTGTTACAGAAACTATGTCTGTCTACAATGTATTAATATACTCTATCATTTCCTTTATGACAGGTAAAATGCACAAACAAGTGTTTTTCCCTGAAAGAGTGATTGTGTGATTGTCACTTTCTGTAAGGGACCACTTGGTTTTCTCCACCAGGACCCCACCGATGCAGCCAAACTGTTTAATGACAACCTGTCTGTACAGGCGAGGTCTGCACCTGTGAGGGAGGAGGTGGTGAGACAAAACACCCTCACTGTGGTCCGTCAGAGAGGAGGGGAGGCTTCGGACAGGGCAGAGCTGTGTGGAGAAGACGTCCTGCAGTTTGGGAAGTTACAGGGTCAGAATCAGAGGACGATCGGCTGGTTGGGTTTTGGCTCTCGTGGCTGGTGGCAGATTTGGGACAGCAGAGATGACGTGACGGCTTTGAAGCCTTCGTACTGAAGGAAGCTTCACCCAGCCTCTCTGACACAACCGTCAGATGCTGAGGCCACAGGTGAGTCTTGTTTTCAGTTTGTTTGGTCAGACAGGTGTACGTGCTGTGTTGGTAGTCAAAGTACTTTAGCACACCCCCCGTCTGTTTGCATCACAGAGATGGAAGAAGATGAAGAGCTGGAGAGAGCGATGCTGAGGATCTCTGCTTCCAAGGACCATGTACTGTGAGTAAACCTTTGTTTTAGTTGTTTTTACTGCCTGAACATTCAAATTGACTGACTGTTCCTCCCCTTTTGCATTTAAATGTTAAAATAATTAGTAGTAGAAGTAATTAACAGTAGTATTTAGTAGTGTAGGTTTTCCCAATAAAAATCTATCGAATATCCAAACAAGGAGTCCATGGCTGACGCGTGTCTTCATTTAAGAAGAAGGTTTCTTCCCCGTGATGCATTTTTTTGTAGATTTATTTTTTACAAAAATAATAAAAACCAAAATGATAACATACATTGTTGTTCAATAAAAAAAGACCACGGCATATGTTCCACAGCACAGCACAGAAAATTTCTCGCTCGGTCAGAAAACCGTGAGACTCCTGCCTCTCCACAGGCACACTCTCACCCAAGCTACGGTATCATGACTAGGCCAAAATTCATAAAGCGACAGGCGCACCTTTGAATAAAAAATTACAATGCAATAACATTGTCCAACCTAAGAATTTCTATGTAAACATAAATCATGTACTGTGGTACATCACCAGAGGTAAAACTGCAGATAATAGTGCAAATAATAATAATAATAATAATTCAAAACATAAAGTTCCATATTCCAGTAGTCTTTAATCAGTTTTAATATAGTTTACATATACATGTTTTTCCTGTTTCTAATAGTTCCAGCTGTGTATTGTGATTATTATTGGATATTTTAACTTTAAATGCATCTCAAAATGATCTCTGTGGTGTCCGTCACTGTTGTAAATCCTTTAAAGGGTGTTTAATTGTCATAAATCAGCTTACAGCATGATCCTATTGTTAACTTAACAGATCACTGCTGTGCAGTTAAAACAGCCACAGTGTACGGGCTGCTGAGTTTCAAGGACTACAGTGTCACTGTGGTCACATTAAATTCTTACATTTTCTTACTGTGAAATAATAATAAAATGTTTTATGTTGTATTTAGTGTGTTCAGAGACACTTTTACTGTCTGCTGAGATGTCTCAGTGCCCAGCTGACTGAAACCACCAGCAGAAAGCTCAAAATAAGTCTTTAAATGCTTTTGATTTGTTTGTGTGTTAGAGATATCTCAAGTCACGAGTGTGTGTCTGTTTCTCTCTCATCAGGTCAGCCATCACATCCTCCTCCACAACTTCCTGCCTACGACCGATCAGGATCTCAGTCAGCAGTCTGCTCGGAGCAGCAGAGGGATCTGGATGAAGACGGAGCTGGAATCAGCGGGTTCTCTGGTCAGCCTACCATCCCTGCGCACAACCACACCGAGACCAAGGTTTCTAAAGCTTTAGTGCTGAAGGTCTGACAAATACAAAACTGGCCTTAAAAGACTTTGTTGAGACTGGAGCTTCTTCAGGAAGAACTGGAAGGCCACAAAGAAGAAGGTGGAGGAGAGAGGACAGCAGAAAAGAAAAAGGACTGACTCCCAGGAGACGGGCTGCAAGTGTCGGTTCTGTAAACTGGAACTGAAGCAGGGCCCAGACAGTCCTCACATTTACTCTGGCATTCCTGGCGTGGCAGGAAAATACATTTACTGCCCAGCGAAAAGTGTTCTCCTTATACAGAGATCAGGGGATGGTGAAGGAAATGACGTGGAAAAGAGTCAGGAGTCTGCTTTTTATGAAATGGAAAAAAGAGATGGGAGGCTGAAAAGAAAAAATGAGGGCGAGGGAGGGGTGGTGGTGTTTTGTAATGTACATATAATTTTGTTCTTAGTTCAGTATTAAGTATTGCATTTTAGAAGAAGAAGAAGAAGAAGAAGAAGACCCTTTTTTTTGTCCCTCAATGGGGAAATTTACATTTACACTTTACATTGTTTTTTTTTTTTTTTTTTACATTTTCACATTTACATATAGGAATACACACACATGCACATGCAGACTGGCAGAGAGATGCCAGAGTGAGGGGGCTGCCCTCTTGAAGCGCCCCGAGCAGGTTTGGGGTTTGGTGCCTTGCTCAAGGGCACCTCAGCAGTGCTCAGGAGGTGAACTGGCACCTCTCCAGCTACCAGTCCACCTCCATGTAGACTGGTCCGTGGGGACTTGAACCAGGCAACCCTCTGGTTTTCCCAAGCCAAGTCCCCACAGACTGAGCTACTGCCACCCCGGCAATATATTATAAATTATATTTTATAATATTACTTTTTTTTGTGTAAATGTCTGAAAAAATATTAATAACTTAAGTTCAAGTAGCTCAAATCTGTACAGTGTTTGAAGAAATGTACATAGTAATATTCCACCACTGATTAGAAGCTATGAATGGATGCATGCAAAAGACCAGAGAAATTATAGACTGTTGTTCTGTTGTTTTGTGACCTTAAACTTTGGGCTCTGTGTTTGTTGAACAGTTAATCGTTGTTCAACATATTCACTCAGTCATGTGTGAATGTCTCATTAGTGTGTGTCTAATGTATAGTAATTAGTAAAAACTCAATAATTGAAATAGTGAGAAAGTCAGTTACTTAATCAAACCATTCTGTTATTTTTCAAGTTTTTAAGTTTTTTTTCTCTTAAGGTAATTAATTAAGGTACTTAACTGAAAAAAACTTTATCTAAAACATGTCCCTACAGTATACAGTATATAATGAGAGGAAAAGGTGAACATCAAAAGTGGGATTCACATTTCCTGATTCCAAATAGTTGAACCCACATCCAGGTGATCATTCTTGAATAGAAAAACGATGGATTCAGGATGAGATTCAGCAACATGGACAGTGTCAAGAATGCTGCAATTTCATTGGCTCTCACTCAGTTCCAACTATACACGACTGGCCCCCGCGGGCAAGCGGGAAGTATCAGATCGAATCCCGCTCTTTGCTTTTTTTTTTTTTCAACCAGGATTTGCAATGTTGGTTTTCAACTGAGAAAGTTGGATGTGTGTGCATGTGTGTCCTCCAAAATGATGAAAGCTGTTATTTACACACTGTAGAACCTGAAAATTAGTGCTTGAATATACGCTCCACTGCTAAGCTGATATCTATTGCTGCACCTCAAGAAAAATTCGTCCACCAGCACACATAATAAGTCTATACTATGTCCTGACTGGTAGATGGATATTACAGACCTGTATGCACTGGAAATACAGTTTACATATGAACATAGTATAGGCTTACTATGTGTGCTGGTGGACAAATGGTTCTAGCGGTGCGCCAATGCGTAGCTGGGTTTACAAGGATTCCTTATTTGTAGTGGTGTTCATCTGAGAAATTTGGATATGGCTGCTTAGTTAGCCTTCAAAATGAGAAGGCTGTTATTTACACCCTGTAGAAGATGAAAAATTTCTCTATGCTGTGATGTGATGCATATGAACAACTGTTACTTGTGCGGTTGACATTGTTGTGCAGAGCATTTTTTTTTATTGTTGACACTGTAGTAGTCTAGTCTATGTCCTTTTGATGTACCGTTATGTAATTGTTTTCCTTACCCACCACAATTATTTACTCTGACCTCACACTGATACCTTCATTACATTGCCTAATGTTGCACATCATGAAGATTGTTTAAAAAAAGTTTTCTAATCTGAGCCCTTATGACCCCCCACTTTACATATCAAATAACAACTTTATTTCCTGAAAAGCCTAAAAGAAGAAATGCTTTCTATTGATATCAGACCAATGAACTTAATTGCTTAAACACATAGTCAGAATTAGTAACTGAACTGTTGAAAAAACTGGAAGTTAAATAGGCAGAATTGGAAGTTAAATATCATTGACAATCAAAGAACACATGTGAATTAATAGTGCAAAGCACTATTATCTGAGTCAAAGTGTGCATAAAGAATTATTATTAAATGTATGAAAGTAGAAAATAGCTGAACCAAAGTATAGATGTGTTGAAAGACTTCTTAAAAGTATAAATGTAAGAAATAGCTAAATCAAAGCATAAATGTGCTTTGATTTAGTCTCTGAAGCTGAAAGTGTGTAAAAGTAGTAACAAAGCAAAAAATATGAAAGAATACCAATAATGCCTACAGGAACAATAGTATTGCTACTGCTCAATCACCAAAGACATTTGAAAAGGTATGAACATTGAAAATAGCTAAATCAAAGCATAAATGTACATTAACAGTGCTTAAATGTGATTAAAAGTGTGAAGGTGAAAAACAGCTGAATCAAAGCTTCAGTGTGCCTAAAGAGCTGAATATTTTAATATTTGAAAGGTTTCTGAAGATGAAAGTATGCCGAAGTAGGTGAGAAGCAAAAATATAAAACTATACTAATAAGGATTAAAAGGACAATAATATGAATACTACTCAATCAGCATTCAAAGTGTTTACAGCTAAAACAGATCAAGGTTTGAATATAATACCAGTTAAATAGCAGAGAGAGAGAGATCCAACAGTAGGAGATAGATAGATAGATAGAACATCAAACCACCAACCAGAACAGAGGAACAAGCTGCTGCCAGTTTAATCAGCCAATCAACAGCAGGTGTGTGTGTGTGTGTGTGTAAAACAGCCTTGGTCACTGTGAAGGACAGAGAAAAGACTGTAAAACTTCCTCTCAAACAAGGCAGGTTTAAGAGAAAAGTCGAGGTCATATCTGTAAAATATCATCACTGTGAGCACTATAATGCTTCTGTGAACATGTAGATGTAAAACTTATGTGGATAAAGTTAAAAAAGACCCTACAAATCACAGTTTGAAAATGTGAGGACCTTTGAATTGTTGCTGAAGGCTGAGAGGTGAAATAACATTGCAGTCAATGAGAGAGGAGGAGGATGTTGTTGGTGCTTTGAGGCAGATTATTCAAAAACTGTTAGGCTTGTTGTTGAAATGACACCAGACATCAGTGGACAGAACACAAGTTTACCTAAAGATTCATGTAAAAATTGTATATGTAGAGTACTGTTTGTGAGCACAAGAGCGAGTTGAAGAGAAATTTTTCACAAGATTTTCACAGCTCCTCTCCACTCTAGCTGATGATGTCACCCACTCTAGCTCTGAACATTCCGCCACATACACACTCATTATAAAGTCAGAAAAGGACTGAAAAAAGCTGAAAATTTAAACTGTGATTTTGGAAAAAGTATAAAAGATTTCAAAAAGCTGAATACAAGTTTAATAGCTGAAAGTCTTGTGATCAATTTAAAGTTTAAATGGAGTCTGTAGCTGAAAGTATGTGGAAGGAGTAGAACTTCAAAGTTGAAGAAGTTGAAGAGGAGCTGAAGAGTTTCTCCATTCATTTCAATGAGCAAAAAAAGTTGAAAAAAGTTGAATATTTTAAAAAGTATAAAAGGTATAAATGAGAAAAGTAATAGCACACATGTCCTTAAAGAGCTGAACATTTTGATGTTTGAATGGTTTCTGTAGCTCAAAGTATGAAGGAAGTTGAAAGCGTGCCACTTGAAAAACGTACGGAAACAGAATAAGAATAATAATAATAATAAACTAGAAAATTGCATTTCCTGCAGAAAATGCGTGTGAATGCTGAAAGCTGAAATGAATTTGAAAGAATTGCTGGAAATGCAGAAATATGAGATGAATTGCCTGAAAAGTTTGAAAGCTGTAAGGTAATTATTAAACTGCTGAAACACTGGTAAGAATGGCAGAATTGGAAGCTGAACTGCATCCCTTAAAGATGATAAGAGATGGAATAAATTACTAGAACAGCTAAAGTGTAATAAATTGATGAAAAAAAGCAAAAGCATCAGTTATAAAATTTAAAAGGTAGAAAGTAGCAGAATACCAAAATAAATGTACTGAACAAAGCTGAACAGTTAGAAGTATTAGAATGGGCTAGAAAACATTATAAAAAAGATGTAGAAGTAGAAGGGGATAGCTGAGTCAAAGCAAAAATGTGCTTTAATGCTAACAATGCTAAAATGTGTAGAAATTATCAGCTGAATTAAAACATAAATGAATAAACACTGCTAAATAAACATTTAAAGCATGCATGAAGAGTGCTTTAAAAGTATGAAGGTAGAAAATAGCTAAATCAAAGCTTAAATGTGCATGAAGAGTGCTTAAAAGTATGAAGGTAGAAAATAGCTGAATTAAAGCATCAGTGTACATAAACAGCACTTAGAAGTATAAAGGTAGAAAAAAGCTGAATCAAAGCATAAATGTGTTTAAAGAGTGCTTAAAAGTATGAAGGTAGAAAATAGCTGAATCAAAGCATAAATGTGCATTTTAAAGAGTGCTTAAAAGTATGAAGGTAGAAAATAGCTAGCTGAATCAAAGCATCAAAGCGTGCATTACGAGTGCTTAAATGTGCTTAACAGTGTAAAAGGCAGAAAATAGCTGAATTAAAGCATAAATGTGCATAATGAGTGCTTAAAAGTATGAAGGTAGAAAATAGCTAAATAGCAAATGAATGAAGCAGAAATGTGCATTAACAGTGATAAAATGTGTTTGAAAGTATGAAGGCAGAACAATAGCTGAATTAAAGCATTAGTGTAATGTACATAAACAGTGCGCTTAGATGTATAAAGGTAGAAAATAGCTGAATCAAAGCATAATTGTGCATAACCGAGTGCTTAAATGTGCTTAACAGTGTAAAAGGCAGAAAATAGCTGAATTAAAGCATAAATGTGCATTAACAGTGAGAGTGCTAAAGTAAGTGCAAAAATGTGTTTGAAAGTATAAAGGCAGAAAATAGCCTGAAATGTATGAAGTATGTGAAATAGAAATTTTTCAAGACATATTGAATGAAAGGCTTGCATTGCTAAACTGCATAGCTGAGTAATGAAGTTGAATGATGCCTAAAATGAATGAAAAATGTGGAACAGTTAAAGGTTTTTGAATTATTATGAAAAAGCAGTTGAAGAAGTATTAATAGATAGAAAAGTGGAAAAGACTGTAACTGACATGAATGGGATTCAAAAGTTAAATAATACCTATAATACTGCATTAAAGGAATCTAATTCTGACTTAAAAAGGTCCTGTTGAAAACTTTGAATGAGTAAATAAGACTTTGAAAAATGCTTCACAAAATTGGAAGGGGTCTGAGTACTGTCTCTGTGTGTGTGTGTGTGTGTGTGTGTGTGTGTGTGTGTGTTTGTTTAGTGTGTGTGTGTGAGCTCTGGGATTTCCTCTTGTAAGTAAACACACAGTCAAACTGCAGTAATGAGCTCATCTCAATCAGCTGTGTGTGAAAACCTTCAGTCACTGGTTACCATGGTGACTGCATGCACTATTGCCTCTGACAGCTTGACTTCACAGAGATTCAGCTGAGGTGCACCTTTCAAACTCCTGCCTCCTGTGGCCAGACAATAAGACCTATCCTCGAAACGATGATACCATCAGACAGACAAGAGTCTCATGAACACAGTGATGTAGATTTTATTTGTGTGGAGCTGGAAATGTGGTCATGAGAGCAGTTTGAAAAAGTAAGTATTCTTGAGCTTTTTCCAACTTCTCAAGGTCTGATTTATAATGGGAGTAGATGGGGCAGTTGGTTGGTGCTCCTCTTGCTTGGAGGGGTCTGGAGCCAGATTTGCTTAGTCCATTTGCTTATTCTGACACATGTCTGCGATCAGCACAAATTTTCCTGTAAAATGATGTAAAAAAATGATCTATGTAGAGTAAACCTTGTGGGAATGAGAGCGAGTTAAAGAGAGACTTTTCACAAGATTTTCACAGCTCCTCTCCACTCTAGCTGATGACGTCACCCACTCTAGTTTTACTCTGAACATTCCGCCACATACACACACTCATTATAAAGTCAGAAAAGGACTGAAAAAAGCTGAACAATTTAAACTGTGATTTTGGAAAAAGTATAAAAGATTTCAAAAAGCTGAATACAAGTTTAGTAGTTGAAAGTCTTGTGATCAATTTAAAGTTTAAATGGAGTCTGTAGCTGAAAGTATGTGGAAGGAGTAGAACTTCAAAGTTGAAGAAGTTGAAGAGGAGCTGAAGAGTTTCTCCATTCATTTCAATGAGCAAAAAAAGTTGAAAAAAGTTGAATATTTTAAAAAGTATAAAAGGTAGAAATCACAAAAGGTATAAATGAGAAAAGTAATAGCACAAATGTCCTTAAAGAGCTGAACATTTTGATGTTTGAACGGTTTCTGTAGCTCAAAGTATGAAGGAGTTGAAAGTAAAAACGCGGAAACAGAATGAAGTCAGAATAATAATAATAAAGAAACAAAAAATGCGTGTGAATGCTGAAAGCTGAAATGAATTTGCTGAAAGCTGAATTGCTGGAAATGAAAGAATTGCAGAAATAAATGCTGAAAAGTTTGAAAATTGAATAAGGTAAAATAAAGCTGTAAACACTAATTATTAAACTGGTAAGAATGGCTGAAACACTGAATAATAATAATAATAATAATAATAAGAACAGCTAATAATAATAAAAAAAAGCAAAAGCATAAATAAATAACAAATAAAAAGTGTGAATGCTGCTGAATCAAAATTGCAAAAATGTAGAAGTAAACAAAAGCTAATGTGTTTGAAATTATCAAAAAATAGCTAAAGTTAAAAGCAAAATGCTTAAAAGAATAAAAGAAAATAGAATAAAGCTAATGTAAAGAGTGCTTAAAGCATGAAAAAAAGCATAAAAGAAAAGGTATAAAGTAGCTGAAAAAGCATGTAAATGAATGCAAAAAGTGCATGAAAGAAAATAAATGCTAACAAAAAGCTAAATGTGCAAAGAGTAAATGAAAATAAATGCAATAAAGTGCTGAAAAAAGGTGAATGAAAAAGGTAGAAAATAGCTGAATCAAAATGCATGAAAAAGTATGAAGGTAGAAAATAGCAAAAAGTATGAAGGCATTCAAGGCACTAAAATGTGTGTAAAGGCAATTAAAGCAAATAATGTAATTTGAATGTGCAAAAATAAATGTATGAAAAAGTGAAAATAGCAATAAATTAAAGCATAAATGTGCAATAGTGCTGAAAAGTATGAAGTGAAAAGCTGCTGAATCAAAGCATTCACACTGTGTTTAAAGAGTGTGCAAAGTAAATGTGCTTAATCAAAGAAAATATGAAAGAAAATGAAAGAGGTGAAAGCTTAAATGTGAATAGCAAAGAATAAATGTGCATAAATGTGCTAAACAGAAAATGCAGAAAATAAAAGTATAAAGCATAAAGAAAATAGCCTGAAATGTAAAGTGTGGAATGAATATTTAATGAATTTTTCAGGCTTGCTTAAGGCTAAATTACGCTAAACTGCATAGCTGAGTAATGAAGTTGAATGATGCCTAAAATGAATGAAAATATTTGAAATGTGGAACAGTTAAAGGTTTTTGAATTATTATGAAAAAGCAGTTGAAGAAGTATTAATAGATAGAAAAGTGGAAAAGACTGTAACTGACATGAATGGGATTCAGAAAGTTAAATAATACCTATAATACTGCATTAAAGGAAATCTAATTCTGACTTAAAAAGGTCCTGTTGAAAACTTTGAATGAGTAAATAAGACCTTTAAAAATGCTTCACAAAATTGGAAGGGGTCTGAGTACTGTGTGTACTGTGTGTGTGTGTGTGTGTGTGTGTGTGTGTGTGTGCTCTGGGATTTCCTCTTGTAAGTAAACACACAGTCAAACTGCAGTAATGACGTCATCTCAATCAGCTGTGTGTGAAAACCTTCAGTCACTGGTTACCATGGTGACTGCATGCACTCTGGCCTCTGACAGCTGAATTCACAGAGATTCAGCTGAGGTGCACCTTTCAAACTCCTGCCTCCTGTGGCCAGACCATAAGTCCTATACCTCGAAACAATGATACCATCAGACAGACAAGAGTCTCAATGAACACAGTGATGTAGATTTTATGTGTGTGGAGGCTGAAAATGTGGTCATGAGAGCAGTTTGAAAAAGTAGTATTCTTCAGCTTTTTCCAACTTCTCAGGTCTGATTTATAATGGGAGTAGATGGGGCAGTTGGTTGGTGCTCCTCTTGCTTGGAGGGGTCTGGAGCCAGTTTGCTTAGTCCGTTTGCTTAGTCTGACACATCTTTGCGATCAGCACAAATTTTCCTGTAAAATGATGTAAAAATGATCTATGTAGAGTAAACCTTGTGGGAATGAGAGCGAGTTAAAGAGAGACATTTTCACAAGATTTTCACAGCTCCTCTCCACTCTAGCTGATGATGTCACCCACTCTAGCTCTGAACATTCCGCCACATACACACTCATTATAAAGTCAGAAAAGGACTGAAAAAAGCTGAAAATTTAAACTGTGATTTTGGAAAAAGTATAAAAGATTTCAAAAAGCTGAATACAAGTTTAATAGCTTGAAAGTCTTGTGATCAATTTAAAGTTTAAATGGAGTCTGTAGCTGAAAGTATGTGGAAGGAGTAGAACTTCAAAGTTGAAGAAGTTGAAGAGGAGCTGAAGAGTTTCTCCATTCATTTCAATGAGCAAAAAAATTTTTTTTAAAAAGTTGAATATTTTAAAAAGTATAAAAGGTATAAATGAGAAAAGTAATAGCACACAATGTCCTTAAAGAGCTGAACATTTTGATGTTTGAATGGTTTCTGTAGCTCAAAGTATGAAGGAGTTGAGAAGCTGCGAAAAACGAATAATAAAGAAACACAATAACAATAGAAAAATTGACGGAATGCAGCATTCACACTAATAACAAAGAATAAGAATAATAATAATAACTAGAAAATTGCATTTCCTGCAGAAAATGCGTGTGAATGCTGAAAGCTGAAATGAATTTGAAAGAATTGCTGGAAATGCAGAAATATGAGATGAATTGCCTAAAAAGCTTTACAGTAATTTTTAAACTGCTGAAACACTGGTAAGTCCAGCAGAATTGGAAGCTGAAACTGCCGTACCCTTAAAGAAGATAAGAGCTGGAATATAATTAGTAGAAAAGCTTAAGTTTAATAAATTGTTTGAAAAAGTATAAAAGGTAAGAAAATAGCAGAATACCAGAATAAATGTCCTTAAGAGCTCAACACATTTATATTTGAATGAGTTCTGTAGCTTAAAACAAGCAGAAGCTGAAAGCTGACTAAAAAGGATTAAAGTACAAAGCATTCCTGAAAGTGCATGAAACTGATTCATTCCTCTTAAGAAAAAAACTTACAAATGTGCTTAAAGAACTGAACATTACGATATTTGAATCATTTCTGTAGCTGAAAATATGCAGAAGTAGTAGAAAAGAAAAAAAAACCTACATATAATCAATAGTTATGAAGACTACACTAACAATGGTATGAATACTTGTAGCAACTGAATTAATCAGCTTTTTTAAGCCATTCATCATCCATCCAGCCATTCATTGGAAAACAGATAATAGAGGGAAAGGAAAGGATGAAATGAAAAATTAATAAATGAAATTAAAACAAAAAATATAAATTGTAAAAAAACAAAAAACAAAACATACATTATTTAATAATAATAATAACACATTAAATGAATGCATAATTCCATGTATTGTTTAGATCACATAAATCAGAGATCATTCATAAAAAAAAAATAAATAATAATAATAAGATGTGTCCAGGTACTTTCCAAGAGTCAGTAGTGATGTTGTTTGTTAAATCTGTCCATTGTTGGCACAATCCAAGAGGGTCAGTCAGAGTAAACGCCCAAAGGGTCGTAACGTTATGAACTTTGAACATTTCCACTTGGCTGTAGTGCTGCTGTTTGTGTCTCTTTTTGTCTTTTTGTGGTGAGGACAGCATCACAGTAGTGACATGGAGGAGAGGCCTTTTTGAAAAAAAAAAAAAGAGTGCAACAGCCAGTTTGTTTAGTTGTTAATGCAAATAAGCATGCAGAAACAGTGAATGCCAACAGCGTTTATTGTCAGTTGTTTGGTCAAAAAGAGGAGCCTTACCTTTTGACAACGTCTTTACATGGGGAGCTTGATGCTGCATTGAGGAGGAGCTGGCTCTGAAAACGAATGACTGATCTGCAGCTGTTTGGTTCCCTTCAGTGGTGAACATGATCACTTTCCAAAGGAGCAACAGTACTTAGACTCCAGTGAACTGAACTGTGTACAGCAATGCATGCACAGATGGAGATGTGGAGGCAGGAGCATGAAGTTGTTCCTGGCAAGAACAGAACAATGTCGTAATAAATTAAAGACTATCAAACAAAACACATTTAAAAGTTACATAATATACAACAATCAAATACCTTGAAGTCAGATGAGAAGGCAGAAAACCATTTTCTGTCTTGTTCCATTTCACACAAAGGTTTTGGAAAGGCTGCATGATGTCCAGCTTCATTTACACGTCCAGCTCTCTGTGCAGTCCTGAGTGTCTCCACTGTGAGTGGAGAGATCACAGTGGAGGAGGAACTGAAAGAAAAAGTTGATGGAAATGACAATATTATACTACTAAAGTCGAGAAAAACAACAGTGTCATCAAAACTGGTTGGCTTAATACAAAGTGAAAACATCAGTGAACAAACAAAACATTAATAAGCACATATATGAAGTGAAGTGTTGATCAGAAAACAATACCTTATACTCTGTTGTAAGGAAACCTCAACATTGACGGGGAGACCACGTGTTTCTGTAGCTCCCAGCAGTCATGGGTCCATTGTTGAATTTACATTAAAGAATGGAGTTGCAGCATCTGGTCTGGTGATGGTGATGAGCTGAATTCAGAGATTAGACGAGGCAAAGGCTGGCAGCTGTTATCTCATCCTCTGCTTTGAAGAATGACTGGGACTAGCAGGAAGTAGAACATGTCTGTTGTCCAGCAGTGATGGGTCCTCTTTCCACTGACAGTGAAGCGTCTGCAGCAGGAAGCATGATGTCTTGGTTGTTATGAGCTGATCCTCACAGGGCTGAAGAAGGTGAAGCCAAGGCTGGCAGGTGTTGTCAGGAGAACTGTGTCTCCTGTCCAGGGGGAAAGTAAAGCGTAAATGACATGAACAAATTATGGTTCTCTGGCAAGGCCACCTGCCCTGTCAAAGAGTGTAACATGGGGAAACATGGGTAGGATGGACATGTGGGGTTTCAGCTGGTAGGTCTCTGTACATCAGAAAGTATACATTACATCAAGAAGGCATACTTTCTCATGTATTGGTGCTACAGTAAACTTTAGCAGCTGTATACAGTGGTGTATACTAATCAACACAGACAATGATGGGGAGACAGTCCATGATGTCCACTGAGTCCAAAAGGCTTCCCAGGTTTGACAGGAATGAGCTCACATTGTCAATCTCAAAATCTGTAATATAGCTGCAATCAGTGCAAAAAAAAAGTTCACATAAAAAAAAAATAAATAAAAAAATCTATTGGAAAATCGAAAAAGAATTCAGGGAAAGGAGAGAATGAAGTAAAACATTAATACATGAAATAATAAACAAAAACATCTGGTAAATAAAATATATGAATTGTAAAAATACAAAACAAAACATACATTGTTTAGATCACAGAAAACAGAGGTCATTAATAAAAAATTAATAAATAAGCGGGCATCCAGGCACTTTCCATGGGTCAGTCGTGCATTTTGCCATGATGTTGTTTGTTGAATCTGTCCATTGTTGGCACAAACCAAGAGTGTCAGTGTCAGAGTGAACGTCCAAAGGGTCGTGATGTTATGAACTTTGACATTTCCACTGGCTGTAGAACTGCTGCTTCCAGTTGTGTGGTCTCTTTTTGTCTTTTTGTGGTGAGGACAGCATCACAGTAGTGACATGGAAGAGAGGTCTATATGAATACAAAGTTCACAAAACAAAAAAGAAAAAAGGTACTTTTGAAACCAAGGTCCATGGATATTAAACTGTAAGTGTTTTCTAGTAAAGTATACGTATGCCATAGTTTGTCAAAACAAAGCTTTTGACATAAGACATATAGCATCCTTTCCTTGATATTCTTAAAATAAAATTATGATCAATTTCTGTACTTTACAATACTTGTTCAACCTAAAGGCTTTTCACATTGTGCTTAGGACTAGGCTGATGCACTTAAGTAACCCTGGACTGATGAAAACATGAGCTTTAGTGTCACTTGTGTGATTTCGCAGGTTAGATGGCAACCAAGGGAACATTTTTTTCAAATCAAATATTTTTACAAGGCTCAATTTTTTATCATCTTATGCATTGTTTGCATTCTGAAGACAATACCATCAGCTTGGATTTCACAGTCTCAAATTTTAACACTGGGCATACACAAGTATATAGTTTATATGCCAGATATTCAATGGGGTTTACATCAGCCTGCACTAACAAAGCACATGTGAAAAACCTTTCAATATACCCACGAGCTGAAATCCCACAGTAATAAATGAGAAATGAGAAATCCATCCTCCCTTCCATTTTTTAATTCAGTTGCATGTAGCAACTGAATTTTTTCCCCCTTTCATTTAAGCCATTTATCTGCTGGAAAACAGATAACGAGGGAAAGGAGAAGATGAAATGAAAAAAAATAAATAAATGAAATATAATAACATATATAAATTGGAAAAAACAACACTAAACATACATTGTTTAGATCATATAAAACAGAGATCATTCATAAAAAATAAATAAATAAGTGGCGTGTCCAGGCAGTTTCCATGAGTCATTAGTGTATTGTTCATTACTGTTGTGCAGCACTGATGGGTCCTCTTTCCACTGACCAGTGAAGCCGATTCAGAGATTAGACGAGGCAAAGGCTGGCAGCTGTTATCTCATCCTCTGCTTTGAAGAATGACTGGGACTAGCAGGAAGTAGAACATGTCTGTTGTCCAACAGTGATGATGCAGTGATCCATTTCCACTTTCATGAAGCACTCTCGGGCACCTCTCCCTGTCCTTCCTCTGTCTCTGCTTCCTCTTCCTTCCTCCCTCTTCCTCTGCTTCCTTTACTCATATTATGGTAGTAGTGCAAACTGGAGTCACTTTTAGGTTAAAGCTAAAGGCTTAAACTGGTTAAATTGGTTAAAGTGTTAAATTGGCAAAGCAGTCCTGAATACTCTTATGTGAATACATGATGCCGGGGCCCCGGTCTGCCGGAGCCCCGGTGTTCTCTCCAGTCTTGCAGGTTCCTCACTGATTCTGGTTGTGGTCCATCTGTCTGAGGTTCTGGCTGGTGGGGATCTGTGTCTGTGTTGTGGTTCAGAGAAGGTGGCACAGAGCTCCATGGCTGTGAGCTCCATGCACCTGGAAGAAGGTGAAGCCAAGGCTGGCAGGACTCATTTCCATTACCTGAACTCAGTATAGTCAGGACTAAACCAATGAACTCAGTATAGAACTGTGTATAATTCCATAATATGATTGATGATGTTCCTGTCATGTGGCATCTATTGCACGTCTGTCCATCCCAGGAGAGGGATCCCTCATCTGTGGCTCTTCCTCAGGTTTCTTCTTTTTCCCATAAAGGGTTTTTTGAAGTTTTTCCTGATGAGGGTCTAGAGGGTTACAACTGGTTGTAAAGCCCTCCGAGGCAAACAATGTTTGTGATTTTGGGCTCTGGCAAATAAATAAATTTGAATTTGAATTTGATGGGTCCTCTTTCCACTGACAGACAGTCCACTCCACTGACAGTGACAGTGAAGCATCTGCAGCAGGAAGCTGATGTCTTGGTTGTTAGAGACCTCCTCAGGGCTGAGGCCAGAAGGGAAGAAGCCAAGGCTGGCAGGTGTTGTCAGGAAGGCTGGCAACTGTGTGTCAGTCCCATGTCCATGGGGGAAAGTAAAGTTAGATGAATTATGGTCTCTGGCAAGACCACCTGCCCTGTCAGAGATCGTGTCAGTCGATGTCCATGTCCAGTCCAGAGTCCAAAAGGCTTCCCAGGTTTGACAGGAATGACATCACACTGTAATCTGGAGGTCTGAATACAGGCTGCAATCAGTGCAAATAAAAAGTTCACAAAAAAAAGGTACTTGAGAAACCAAGGTCCATAGTTATTAAACTGTAAGTGTTTTCTAATAAAATATAACTTAGGGCACAATAATATATATTGTCACTATCAGTAGTAGGAAGTATGTGCTGCAGTTTGTCAAAACAAAGATTTTGACATCAGACATATAGCGTCCTTTCCTTAATATTGTAAAATAAATATATGACAATTTCTGTCATTTAAAATATTGTTCAGCCTGAAGGCTTTTCACATTGTGCTTAGGACTTGGCTGATGCATCCAAGTAGCCCTGGACTGATGAAAACATGAGTTTTAGAGTCACTTATGTGATTTCACAGGTTAGATTGCAAGCAAGAAAACATTTTTTTCAAATCAAAATATTTTCACAAAGCTCATTTTACCAAGTTAGGTGTTGTTTTCATTCTGAATACCTTCAGCTTGGATTTCACAAGTCTCAAATTTTAACACTGGGCAGACACTACCAGCTATAAAGTTTATATACCAGATTTTCAACAGGGTTTACATCAGCCTGCACTAACAAAGCACATGTGAAAAAACCTTTCAATATACCTACCAGCTGAAACCCCACAGTAGTGATTAATATTTTAGAAATCCATCCTCCCTTCCATTTTTGTTCATTCAGTTGAATGTAGCAACTGAAAAAAATAAAATATATAAATTGTGTATATAAATTGAAAAAACAAAACAAAACATACATTGTTTAGATCACATAAAAAAGAGGTCATTATTAAGAAAATAAAAAAATAAGCGGGTAGGTGTCCAGGCAGTTTCCATGAGTCATTAGTGTATTGTTCATTACTGTTGTGCAGCACTGATGGGTCCTCTTTCCACTGACAGTGAAGCCGATTCAGAGATTAGACGAGGCAAAGGCTGGCAGCTGCTTATCTCATCCTCTGCTTTGAAGGAATGACTGGGACTAGCAGGAAGTAGAACATGTCTGTTGTCCAACAGTGATGGGTCCTCTTTCCACTGACAGTGAAGCGTCTGCAGCAGGAAGCATGATGTCTTGGTTGTTATGAGCTGATCCTCACAGGGCTGAAGAAGGTGAAGCCAAGGCTGGCAGGTGTTGTCAGGAGAACTGTGTCTCCTGTCCAGGGGAAAGTAAGCGTAAATGAATTAGATGAACAAATTATGGTCTCTGGCAAGGCCACCTGCCCTGTCAAAGAGTGTAACATGGGGAAACATGGGTAGGATGGACATGTGGAGGTTTCAGCTGGTAGGTCTCTGTACATCAGAAAGTATGCATTACATCAAGAAGGCATACTTTCTGATGTATTGGTGCTACAGTAAACTTTAGCAGCTGTGTACAGTGGTGTATACAGCTGCTGAAGAGGTTTTGCCCTGTGCATTTATCAACCCTGATTGAGACCCACCCTCCCACTGATAAATGCACAGGCCAAAACATGGAAATTTACCTCATAACAATATGCTTACCTGAGAAATATGTGACCTGTTATATCATCCAATACTCAAAACAAAATTGAAAACCACACAAAATGTCAATTCTGCTGAAAAAATAAAGGCCTAACTACACATTGCCCAACAACAAACCTGATGCTCAGAGGACTTTTGTCTTAGCTGCCATTTTGAAGAGCAGATGGAGGAACTTAAACAGAAAGCATGACTTGTGACTATTGATATGTTATCCCTGCAACAGAATAGAGACATTAAATACATTTTAGACATAAGAATGGGATCCAGCAGTGTGTTATTCTCTCAACAAGGTTCTCTAACATATTTTACAGCAATCAATACAAGTTTTCAGGTGGGGATCCTCTGGTCCACCCACCCTCCCTCCCAGCCTCAGAGAGACTGGGTCAGCCTGGCCAGGTACCGATGCCAGGCTGAACAGAGGACACCCCTACTCTGAATAATTATGGACTATCATATGTGGAATTTAAATATGTCTGCCACACTCGTTGCATCATTGTCAGTAAACATAGTCATCACAATGTACTGTTCATCATTTTGTCATTGCACCTTTCAATATTTTCGTTATTAACATCAAACTGTATTATTGGTACATCTATCACTCAATTTGTGCTTCTCAATTAGTCTCTTACTTTGTGTTATGGTTCATAAAAACACACTGTTATGCTGTTTGTTGTTTTTGCACAAAGTTTGAATCAACTGCTTTCTTAACTTTCTACTTTCTCTTCACTAAAAATATTGCTGTAAGTACTTTTCAATTTTTTGTTTATCTTTAAAACTCAATCTGACACCTTTATGAACTTTTAGAGGACATTACACAGTATACAGGGTCATGATAACTGTAATAGGTTCTCAGTACACCAGAGTGGAGACAGTGCTGTGGTCGAGAGATAAAAATTAGGTCCAGCAAGTGTGTTCTTCTCTGTGGTAGCAGCTGTGATGAGTTGTGCATATCCTCTGGACTGAAACAGCTCCAGTATCGGCTTACTTGCATTGGAGAAGATATTCTCGTTGAAATCGCCGCAGACAATGATGGGGTGACAGTCCATGATCTCCAGTGAGTCCAAAAGGCTTCCCAGGTTTGCCAGGAATGAGCTCACGCTGTAGTCCGGAGGTCTGTATACAGCTGCAATCAGTGCACTCACTGGAGCTACGAACCTTTAGAGCCAAAAACTTCAAGATCAGTTACATTATGTACGTACTGTTTCTCAAGCACTTGAAAGTTGTTTTTTACATATACAGCAACTCCACCACCACCTCTGTTGGCCATTTGAGGAAAATTTGTGTAAGAAAGGTGTCTGTTGCGTTTGAACATATTGTAGCCATCTAAATGGAAGACTGTCTGCAACAAAGGAGCCTTGAAGGTGAGTTTCTGTGAGACACAAAATGTCTGCGAGACACAGTTCATGATGACTCTTGATGTCGTTGACATGAGATGGCAACACCCTCTGTGTTATGGTGCACAATGGTCAGAGTGTCAGGTCTGTTCAAAGTTTGTTTGATATGAAGAAGAGGCATCAAGTGTGGTCCAAGTTGGCTTGTCTCATTGTCTCTAGAGCTCCAGTGATCTCTGGGTTGGCATATATTTTACTCTCATCAAAATCCAGTAGGTGCAGTCCACTGAGAGAGGTCACTCTACTGACAGCCACATAAGCCATGCCAGGTTCAAAAATGTGTTTCAGTGAGACTACAGCTGAAGTCTTTGTCCATTCTGTCTTGCCTAACCTTGAACCTGTATGTATTGTACAGGCAAAAGCAAGTTTGATGGGAAACTGTCTGCGTTACCACCCCTTTCTGTTTCAGATTCTCCTCTGATCTCTCAATGTACACTAGGTTGTCAGTTGTTCCCGGTACTCTGTTGCGGTAATTCCTTCCAGCTGTTTCATCATCCATCTTGAGCCCAAGCATAACAACATATTCAGAGCCATTTTGTTCAGACGTTAGCACCCTGACTAGTGTAGCAAATGATCCATTCACCAATCCTTGAGACACATCTATGTTTCTAGTGAGCATGACACGAGCACCTTCAGCAACATTTAGTGTGTCTGGTAACTCATTTTTGCCCCCTTTAAATGGTTTGGCTTGTCGTTCCATTCTTCCAGAGTGTGGGTCCTTTTTGTAATCATCTGCTTGAATGTTGGTGACATGAGAATGTAGCAGAGCTAATATTGCAGAGTTGTGTGAATCTACTTGTTTATTAGTTGCAAAAATATGCAGGACATCATTTGGACAAAGTGCTGGTTCAGTCACAGCCTGTGACAGCAAAGCTCTGTCTGCTTCACACAACTTATCTGACTTTTGTTTCATTTCATACGGATCCGGTTCAACATCTGTTGCAAAGGCAACATCATCCTTCTGACGCATAATCTCAGTCAGAGTGATAATCTGAAAGTGTTCCTGCCACAGGTCAATCTCACATCACATGGGTCATACACACAGAGGGCCTTAGACTGCCGTCGCACTGGTGGCAGCTGATAAAAGTCTCCAACTGCAATTACAGACATTCCTCCAAAGGGTCTCTGACTGCCTTTGATCTGTTTGAGTCTCGCATCCACATATGCAAAAAGGGGCTTTGACACCATGGACACTTCATCAATGATGATTATTTCAGCATTTAAAAGTTCTGATCTGAATTCATCCAGCTGGTTGCCAAGTCCTTGAAATGGAGGTTTTAAGGCTTCTCGGCAGCTTGAGGAGAGAGTGCAGTGTTGAGCCTGTTATATTAAAGGCAGCAGTTCCAGTGAAAGCAGTCAACAGGACAGTAGGGTTTGATATGTCAGCCTCCTCAGCACGTCTTGGCAGTTTGCACAGTAACTTAGATGCTTCTGAGTAGATACACTTGATGAAGATGTGACTTGCCGGTTCCAGCACCACCATTTATATAAAAGAAGAACTTGCTCTGGATGCAGACCACAGATACGCTTTACGCACCAGTCTCTCACTGCATAGAAAACACATGCTTGTTTCTGGTTCAGATTCTGATACATCTGACGTAAGAAGCGTGGGGTCGATTGCAGGCGTCTCTCTGATGACTCTGGCCTCTGTCACAGCATTAGCCTGAATACTGTATTCTGGGACGTTCTCTTGTTCATTTTCATCGTCTGGTTCTCTTGCTTCCAGTTCTTGAATACACTCCAACCTCACCACTTCAGATTCAGGTGCCAGATTACACCATTCATCGAATCACACCTCTGTTCTGTTCAAACTCCTCAACTGCTTTTTCAATTTCCTCACTGTTTTTCTCATATTTGTCTCTGTTTCGTTTGACAATATGTCTGACATACTCAGGATGCTCACTGAACCTGGTAGTTGAGCCAAGCCAGCTTTGTAGAAGGACTCATATGTGGGTAAATACTCTCTTTTCAGTTCCTGGTCTGATCGGTAAGGAACGTACAGTTTCAGTAATGTGCCATAAAACTGCTCGGGATATTTTTCCTGTGATGTGCGATGAAATCTGATGATTGCAGGATTATCGGTTTTTCTCCTTTGAACAAATCCCATGTCATTGAGCAGTGGGCAAAACATGTTTACCTTTTGTCCTGTTGGCCATAGACAATTCTGCATGTAGAGGCAAAATCAGCCAAGCACATCTCCTCAAACTCTGGTGTTTCAGGTCTGGCTTTATATTTCTCTGTCAGAGAC
Organism: Scortum barcoo; assembly: GCA_023238725.1. NCBI lineage: Eukaryota > Metazoa > Chordata > Actinopteri > Centrarchiformes > Terapontidae > Scortum > Scortum barcoo. The sequence goes on along the minus strand of CM041549.1, from coordinate 8,198,474 downwards.
GTCATCCAAACATTTACACTTTCAGGTGTTGTGTTCTCTAGGTATGACAGGGGGCGACTCATTTTCACCGGGTTGTCATCTGTTGGTATGAATACAACGCCACGTGAGCACTTCTTCATGTTAATGCCACATGCACGAGTCACACACTCCTGAGCACTGACCTCTCTCTTTTTGGAATATGCCTGCATGATTTCCCTCATTTCATCACATTCATTGACATTGTCTCTATTAGAGTTCTGAATGAGTGTTTTGAGATAGTCACTTACAGAGTTCTCACTTTTGCATATGTACGTGCAGATGTAATGTATTAAACTGTAATAATTCAGTATGAATTGCACGTCGATGTTAGCGTCCCAGGCATCAAGTAGATATGGGTTGTATCCATTTACCCAGCAGTCCTTCGGATCACGCTTCAGTATCACTGCATTGGACTGGTTCATCATGTGCAGGCATCGCTCATACTCACTGAGTGTTAAATTACATCGTGCCAGGAGCTGTTCTAAACTCATGGGAGGCAGTTTCAGGCTCATTCAGCAGCAGGTTCAGTGGTCTGAGTTTTGTCTTTGCTGCTTCCAGTCCCAGTGAATCATCATCACCTGCAGGTTCTCGTTATCATTGTCTGTCTAGAGGGAGGTTTGGGAAATCCAAATCGACATCCAGAGTTCACACTTTTGAAACAGGTCCGTTGAGTGGTTTTTACTGTGTATCTGCACTTCTGTTACTTTCTTGTACAGTTCAGGTTGTTTGTGTGGGTCAGGTAGCTGAGCTGTGATGTATTTGGACACAAAATCACACACAGTCTGATCACTGGCTTCCTCAAACACTGGTGCACCTTCCACCCATATGAGACAGTGAATGTGTGGGCTTCCTCTGTGCTGAAACTCCACTCGGTAAAAGTAGTCAACAACTTTGCCAAGAGGCTGTGCAGGAGACAAGATTAAATCTCTGTATAAGGCCTCAACACGTTTATCAAACATGCGCATGGTTGTCACAGGATTGCTTCTCAGTATGTCACATTTTGTGGACCAGTCGAGCTCATCAAAATGAACTTCCTCACCCTGCTGAGTTTTTATTGCCTCAATCACCTCGGGCCAACGCATCTCAGCTGCTGAAAACGTACAAAAGAATGTCGGAGTTCCCAACTGTCTGATCATGGCAAAAAGATCTCTTGTTGTTTTCTCCCAATACGCTGGTGTTCCTCTCAGCGGCTGCATGAATCTGACAGCATCTTTATTTCGCACCAGTCTCTCAACCTCCTGTCTGTCTTGCAACATTCCTGAGGTTATTTTGCGTCCATCTCTGGTTAAAAGGTTTCCCTTTACGTAACTGTATTGTCATGCTGGAAGTGGCCAAGTGTATTTCAGTCACAAACTGTGCAAAGAATAAATAGTTTGTGTCTCTGGCGAAACCGATCATCCACACCAAAAAGCCTGGTTTTGAAATAACTACTGGGAGTTAATTTTATAGGTCTCTTTTCATCCAGTGTGTTTTGACCAGTGGGAAACTGAACTGGGAAAGCCATCGCTTCAAGTTTAGGTGCTTTTAAAAAAGCTGACTGGACTGTTTCGTTCTGCTGGGGCGAACAGAGTAGATTCCTTCACTAAAACACAATATCTCCTCTGAAACATCGCGTGGCTGAAGACATGATTCTAGAGCAAGACCACCATTAGGCATGTCACCTTCCTGTTCTGGATCATCTCTCTGCTCCTGTGGTTGCTCATCACAAAGCAGCATGTCATCATTTTGTGGCTCATTTTGCTGCCTCATTCAGTGCATTAATCTCAAACCTGTCAATATCCATCAAATCATCTTTCATCATAATCATTATCCTCCATGTTTTCATCCACATCATCATTGTCATTTTCATCAGGAAGTGTGGGGTCACATAACTCAGCCTCATCTTCTAATAGTTATGTCCTCATACTGTGGGTGAATGTGTTTGAGTTTATGCAGCGCCTGCACCAGTTTCGACCAGGTAACAGTCTGGAACAGCTGATGACCTCTGTAACACAATCGTCTCTTCAGTTTCACTCTCATGACCTGAGACTCACTTCTCAGTCTGGGTAGAGCATCGACTGTTTCTTGGACTTCAGAGGGAACACAGACTACATTTCCATGTATTGCTCTCTGTCGGCCTTTGGGAAGAGGAATGATTTTGGCAAATGTTATACACTTTGCTATGAGATGTCTCTCCAGTATGTTGAGATCACACAGTTCAGGTGGAATGTCAGCAAGCTCCAAGTTGTTTGCTACAGCGAGGGATGGCATGGGCTCCATTTTTAAGATGATTATGGCAGGTGTAACAAATCCACTCTCTCCTTCTCTCATCAGGCACCTTGCACTGTTCATTTCTGCATTCATCGTCACAAACATGAACATACTTTTCCTGTCAGGCATGCTGCAACCACATCTGGATTTTTACTGTAATTTGACCTTGTGCACAGTTGTACTTGGTTTGGAAATGATGCCTTATGACATACAGTGCACACATAAGTAGGACCGGCCTTTATTTGTGATCTGAAAACCGATATGGCTTCTTTGATCAAAGTGCTGTCACTCTCACATGCTGCTCTATTTATTCTTCTGTATTTCCTTCTTTATTTTCATTGCACATCTCATCTTATGCATACACCTAAATGCAGGATTGTTCCTTATACCTGTCTCGCATTCGCTGTCTCATCATTTGTTGGTGTCTTACCCTGAATGCTTGGTCATTTGCATAGCGCTGAGTGATGTAAAATCTCTGTCTGTGCCTGAATTCATCATGGTCTTTGTATCGGTTGGTAATGTACTCTTTTTGCCTCTTTCTGAATTCATCATGGTCTTTGTATCAGGTTGGTGATGTACTCTTTTTGCCTCTTTCTGAATTCATCCATGGTCTTTGTATCGGTTGGTTATGTACTGGTGTTTCTTCTTTTTATGTTCGATATTGTCTCTATAACAGTTTTTCATATACTGGTTGTGCCTCTTCCTGACATCAACATTTTCTTTGTATCGACGATGAATATACTGTAGTTTCTTCTGTTTATGTTCAGCATTGTCTCTGTAACCGTTTTTCATGTACTGTCTGTGCTTTGACTTGAAGTCAACATTTTCTCTGTATCTGGTTTTTATACTATCTCTTTTCTTTTGTCGTAATTCAGAATTGTTTTGATATTGGTTGGTATTGTAGTCTCGTTTTCTATGTCTGAGATCTTCATCTAGAATATCTCCTGCTTAATAAGGACTTTTTCTTTGCTTTGTATGTTTCATTTGAAGCGTACTTTTCCCTTTCTTTCCTCTTTTGATTCTCCTTTCTTTGTGATAATCTTTTCAGAGAGCAACAGACTCCTCTTAAATTTTCTCCTTTTCGCTGTTTGCAAAGTTTTGAGAATTTACAGGGGATGTCATTCAAGACACTATCAGAGACGGTATTTAATAATGTAGTAGAAGCGTCATGTGATGTGACAGAATTCAAGCTGAACTGGTCGATGGTTCTGGTTTGGTTTGGGTATCAGGGGGTATGACATGAACATCTTGTTGTCTCACAGTGATACAGAAGTGATGTTACCGGAGCCTCCCTCTAATATGTTATGGGAGACATTACTGTTTGTTTGGCTTGATGGTTCAGTTTCCATATCAGTGGATATCTGATGTACACTGTTAGCTGAGAGATGTGTTACAACAGTCTTTACTTTTTGAGCACATTAGGGCTTGGCCCATTTTGAAGAGCATCATCCAACAGAGCAGTTGATACAGCAGCAGGGTGAGTTGTAGGCTGACTCTCAGTGTCTGGGATAGTGTCTCTCTGGTTGATTGTGTTCACATTGTAAAACTCCACAGGCTTCAACTCATAGTTACAGGAAGACTGTGTGCCCAATATCCTGTGATACTTTAGGAAGCCTGTCAATCATATCACTGAGATGTGTGAATGTCAGCATGACAGCAGAACCAAGGACTGTATGAACCCACAGGAAGGGGCAAACCCTCGGCTGTTCTGGAGTGCGGATCAAAGAAACCATATCTGCCTGACCTGGTTCTGAACACTGCAATACACAGCTGTGACATCAATAGCAATGCATACTGCACATCTGATAATAAGCAGCTCAGTCCTGCCTCCAGGTCCAAAAAGCCATCGACAGCTCCAGGTAAAGGTTCTCCTAATGTGCCGTACCTGGAAAGTTGTGTCATGTCAGCATAATGTATGTACCTGCGTGTAGTGACTTCATCAGGGAGCTCATCTGTAGCCAAATGGATGTGATTAGGGACCCTTTTCCTGGCCTCCTCATACATTATATTACCTTTATCCAAAACAAGGTCAAGGTCTGCTGTGGTGATGTTTTCATTCTCATGGAGGAATGCAAGAAATGTGAGTGAGTTACAGGTGCACTGCTGATTTCTGGATTTGCCATATTTTGGAGAAGCCTGGCTGCGGGATGCACACACACGTCGTACAGATGGCTGGTCTGTCAGGTTCACACAGGCTGCATGAGAAGGCGCTTCACACGGATCATCACTGTGACGTCCCCTCTGCACAACGTCAGCATACGATACCTCTGGTACACGTGGAGCGTCACTTTCACCTGACGGGTTCACCTGGTGAGCGTGAGGAGACCCCGCTACACTTGACACACCGTCACTGTGACGTCCTGTATTTACGTCAGCAGAATATACCTGTGGCGCACATGACGCATCACCTGGACCTCCCTGTTTCACTGTGTCAACAAGACAGGCTGCAGACGTCTTTCCTTCTCCGCTGCTCTCAGAACCACGTCCTGTTTCCTCAGCTGTTGTCTGATGACTCGACCTCTGCCAGCGGACACTCGCAGCTTGGGACCTCTTACTCTTTCTCGGCATTTTTGTTGTGCTCCGAAACCACAATTTTTATGTACACAACCAAGATATTAAACACCAATATAACTGATAAAAGATTACTGTTAGCACAAAACGTTTAGTAGATAAAACCTGTCTGCTTTCAGTAATTAACCAAAGGCACTTTGAAATGCTATATTAAGGCAAAAAGGAGTTTATAGGTTTCAAAAGTATTATATTTATATTTAATATTATATTACAGTAACGGACTATAAACAATGACTCAATTTATATATAACTTAGAATAATTACAGAGCAAGAAACCAGGATGTTTTAACAATTTAAGGCTGACACAGGAAATGCTAAATTATGTTAATACCAATGTTATTTAAAATATATCAACACTTAAAGATCCCACCAAATAGTATAGATTAAATATTATTAACTGATACTCAAATACACAACCACTAGTGCCGTATCAACTCTGACCTGTCCTGATCCTAAACTCTTTGCACTTACCAGCAGATAACTAAATACTATGGAGGTAGTTGTACTTTTAGTGTTGGATAAATATCAGTTGTTTATAATAAATCACAGTATATTTTCAAAAGCAGGAACACAGTTGTTCTGGCAGTCTGATGACAGCTGAGAGCTTCTGGTAGCTGAAGAACACTGGGTCTGCAGGCAGGAAACAGCCACTCCATATCAATCTGCGTCCTCCACAGAGATGTCTGGATTTTTATTTCAATATATCTGCTTAATCAACACAACACTTGTATACACTGAGTGAATGAAACAATGAACAACAATGAATAATATTTTAATTAAAGAAATATTAATAAAATGTGTGTGCTGGCGTTACTTTTACAATTATTTACACTTATTTACTTGTCAAGTCAAACAAATATGTGAAATATGAAGATATCTGCAGTGTACACAAACCTTTGGGTACAAACCAACAGGGCTCCACAGCAACAAGGTCCAAGAAGAACTATACTTTTTTATAGTTCTGTTTATGGTATTAATATTGGATTTTCACTCCAATTATTTCTTATGTGTAGTGTTTTACAAGAACAAAGCAGTTATCATTAAATTATGTGCCTTGTTTCAACAAATGATGTATTTATTATACACAGTATTCAATTTGGAATTTCACTTTTCTCTTTACAATCCAATGTTTGTGATGACTGTTTCTTTTCCAATTAGAACAATAACAATCAAGAATTTGTTTTGTTCAATGTAATGTCCAAACCACTTGAGTAAGAATACTTTTCTTAGTAATTAACCTCTTACAATTTATTTTATTTCCAAATAGAATATATGGAGTTAACTATGGACAATGTTAACAATTAGGTTATTGCCAATTGCAAAGATCAAATCAAGTGTGAGAGAGAGACAGGAGAGGCAGAAAAGTGTGAGCAGAGAAACTCACAGAACCAAAAACAGATTGATAAGGTACCAGTAACCTTGAGAACCAAATACAGATACCAGTAATCTGTAGTATGGTAGAACCATGAACCATATGTATTTCAGGTAAGAATATACCATGAACCATGAACCAATAGGGTAATTCGTTGCCAAAAATGTAGATAGAGCTGGATAGAGGTAGAGGGACAGAGAGATAGAAAACCCAAAATTTAGATAGATATAATAGATGGGACAGGAGAGATAGAAAACCCCAAAAATTTAGATAGATATAATAGATGGGACAGGAGAGATAGAAAACCGGTTGTTAAGGGGGTGAGTGGGTAGATGGGATAGGAGAGATGGAAATGAATCCTCAAAACAGACAGAGTGGACAGAAGGGACAGTAAAGACAGAGCTGATAGGTGTAGAGGGAGATGTAGAGGGAGATGGAGAGAGAGAGAGAGAGAGCTGGAGAACAGCACACCTGCAAGACAAAATGAAAATACACATTAGATGGATGATGCACAAATAACAGAGTTTTTTAATGTTTTTTAATCCACATACCCCTATGAAATTAATCTTATCAGCATTGATAGCTGGAATTAAAATGGAGCTGTTTTAGTGGTGTCATTGTTTCACTACCTTTAGTAAGTGTGTCATACTAAATCTGTATTCACTGACTTCATCACACAGTGTTAATTCAGATGACTACCTGACAATACACTGCTGTGTTTAAGCTGAACAGGGACAACTGGTGAATGAAACATCCATGAAACATCCGTGTTTACTGCACCTCGGTGCCTGCCTGAATCACTGCCTGTGATATTGACGATTGTCTACTTTGTATTTGGAAAAGGCCCTGTAGTGTTGTAGATGCTGTTTATTTTTGGTCATGTTATTCCTGTTAAAGAAAGACATGGTAATGATGGCATGACAGCTCCCTAAAAGTGAAGCAAAAACACCTGGATCATCCCCTGGTGGCTGGCTGCTCCATGTTAGAAGATGGGACAAACTAAAACATCTCAGTACAATGTCAAATAAATGTTCAATCAAAGATGGTTAATGGCCGTTTTACATCGTTCCTATCGCATTGATGTTTGTTCAGTTGTTAATTTTTGTCTTCAAGTATCCATATTATTTTTTGATGCTAGACAAACAGACAGACAGATGAAGAGATTTTTTATTTATTTGTCTTGCCAGGTAACAGTGGGTGAAACGTCATTAGTCTGATTCACCGTGTGGGCAAGAACTCAGTGCTGCAGCTCCTTCCTCGACCACTATTGTGCAGACTTTGGCTGCTATGATGCCTGTATTCCAGATAATTTGGCCTCATTTTTGTTAAGTTTGAGAAAGTGGAGATGCGTCATCCCTCTTTATATACAGTTTATGGTGTGAACTTACGGTTGAATATCCAAGATCCAAGGGGTCACCAACACTGATGGACAACCATAGAGGGGAGGAAGCCAAAAGAAGTGGGAGTGACGAGAGAGAGAGTTAGTGTTTCATTTTACAAGCAATTCACAGCTCAGTTCACTATTGTATTTCCTCAGTTATTATCTTAAGATTCACCAGTTTGTGGCTTGTGTCTGCTAAATATTCAGATTAACTGAACAGGTCTAGTCTTATGCTAACTGTTATGTGAAAAAGTCTCTTCCAATATTCTTTACAACATGCACAAAATAAAACATTTCCAGGTGTATTTCACACTTTAATTGAATTATAAAGAAACTGTGTGGCAATTTGTGACACTTAAAACTCGTTTCATGTAATTAAAGCAAATGTGTATAGTTTGATGTTAGGTTGTAAATCAAGGATTGCTTCATATCGAATTCCAATTTTTCCAAAATTTAGGTTGACTCTTTTTCACATAGTATTTTAAGTTTAATGATCTGTTGTTAATTTCACTTTTTTTTCCCTAATACTTACCAGCGCAGGTGTTTAATTTGTCTCTTTTCCTAAGAGAAAAAACAATATGGAAATCATTATTTATCTTGTGTATATATGCACACAGGGATTTACTTTGTAATGCACTTTGCATTACAAAATGAAGGTCTGTTTTTTTTTTTTAAAAAAACATCTTGGAAGCCAATTAAGTTTATTTACATACTGCAAAATACAATATTGAATGATTACTGGTGCTGACTAGCATCACATTTTTAGGAGCTGTCTATCAAAATTTCAAGATTTCAAGAAGTTATTCAAGAACAAATTTATAAATTTAACAATTTACAACAAGCGATCATTGGCAATGAAATTCTTAAATTACAGGCTCTCTAAACAATATTAAAAGATATTAATTAGAATAGGAACACACACAAAAAATTATATATATATGTACATAACAGTACTAGAGTAATAAAATAAATAGACTTAAATTTAATTAATTAATTAATTAATTGCCTGCAGTCAATTAAAAATACAATATTAGGTATACAATAAAATATACAATAGAAAGAGAGCAGACTGATCAGTTTATGGCTGAGGTGATTATGGTCCTTAATAAAGTCTTGAAAACGATGAAAATAGTCAAATGATCTATATTAATATCATTCGTCATCTTCATTATTACTCAAAAAAGCTTTTTATAATCCAGGTTTGCTTAATGTGTGGGGGTCACCTTTAGTTTGTGTTCGTCGATGCTAGCGTTAGCTGGCGTTAGCACCGTCGACTCAGGCCGACAACAAAATTAATAATTTTGACTTGGTTATGCTCCACAGACTAATATATATTACTGATACGTTCTTTATAACACCATTCAGCATTTAGTGTAATTTTATGACACAAAGCTTCAACTTTTAATGTTTCGGCATCAGGAGCGTTTTTCTGCTGTTACTCACCGCAGCGGAGTTCACAGCAGAAGAACGGAGCTCTCGCGCTGCGCAGCGGTATGTGAATGTGACGTTCAGGTACACTCGGATTTCTGCTGCCGGGCATCAAGTCACTAAACGTCTAAAGTCACTACACAAAGTACAGACAGGCAGACAGAGAGAGACAGATATTTTATATTGTTTTATCTTTTCAGATAAAATGCCCAAAACACCTGATTTAGTTTATGAACATACAACACCCACCACTCAACTAACGAATGGTCTGAAAACCCCACTGGCCTTATAGATAACTTTTATACAGGCTAAAATAACGATTAAAACAATAATATCTGTCTGGACATGTTTTACAGTGGAGCCACATGTGCTGTCTGAGCCTCTTGTTGAAGTTTCTAACATCACAAAGCTCATTTGCTTCTACCAGACTTTTTAAAACCTTTTGTGAAGAAGCATATGGTTCCTGTGATTCCGGTGATTCCTGTCTAAATCCAGATTCATGGTACAGTTAAAATCACCTCCATTAACCAAATACTGATCCCTGCTGTACCTCTGGACCACATCACCTAAAGTGTGTAGAAAAGTCTGTCACTGTCCGTCATCCTCCACATCCTCCACCTGTGTGTCTGTGTCTGTTACCTGTGTGTCTCACACACTATCTGCTGAGTCCTCTGTGCTGTCTGTCTGTGGTTTCGGTCTGTGGCCACTCCGTGAGTCAGCTGATGGAGGCGGAGACACCGGAGGACGTGGCGGCGAGCCCCCGCAAGCTCCGCCCCACCGGCAGCTACCTGCCGGCCCGCCCCCTCCGTCTCCGTGCAAGAGTCAATGAGACGCGCCTCCATCCTGCATCTAAACCACTTCATGATCTTAGAAATCGCGTGTACTATATAATCGACGCTGTCTATCTTAAATTTAAAAAGTAGATTCAGTTCTTCATCACTGTTGCTGAGGGCCATGAGCACCTCATGGAGGTGTCAGGTGAAGAGACTTACAGCTCGACTGGAAATACGAGCCAGTTCTTTCTCCAGGACTTTGTTCTGTATAACGTTCACCACAGCCCTTTCTACAACTCTGCTCACTATCTCCAAAAAAAAAAAAAAATCGAAAGACTCCACTCTGTGACACCTTCACAGACCCCCACAAACCCCCCCAAACCCACCAACACCCCCAACACAAAACTCCCCTGAAACTACATTTATGATCTAACTAATGTCACCATATGAAGAAAACATATCAAGAAAATAGAAAGTTTCAACTCAGCAAAACACACTGACACAACACTCTCACACACCAACTTCAAGAAAGAGAGACAGGCAGAAAGACCGATGACGAGTGAGTGATGAAAGATAGAGAGAGAGCGAGAGAGAGAGACACTTAAAACATTTAGAAAAATTAACTTTAACAAGTTTAACACAGTAATTTCAGATTTCAAATAATTAATAAATAAAATAAGAAAAAGAAAATAGAAAATAATAATAAATCTGCCTATATACAGAGACATGGCACGCGCACTTACAGTTGGATTACAAAGTGTCTCGCGCATCTTCTTTGGGCGTGTCAGTGTGTCTCTACAAAGACTCAAAAACAGTGTGTCTGGGTTAATTTGTGTGCATTGTTTCAATAGTGTGTGAGTTTGTGTTAGTGTGTGTGTGGTTCTCTTAGCTGAATCAAAGCATCAATGTGCATAACGAGTGCTTAAATGTGCTTAACAGTGTAAAGGCAGAAAATAGCTGAATCAAAGCTTAAATGTGCATGAAGAGTGCTTAAAAGTATGAAGGCAGAAAATAGCTGAATTAAAGCATAAATGTGCATTAACAGTGATAAAATGTGTTTGAAATGTATTAAGTATGTGGAATTTTTCAAGGACATATTGAATGAAAGGCTTGCGCTAAACTGCATAGCTGAGTAATGAAGTTGAATGATGCCTAAAATGAAATGAAAAATGAAAAATGTGCATCAGTTAAAGGTTTGTGAATTATTATGAAAAAGCAGTTGAAGAAGCATTAATAGACTGTAATGGTCATGAATTGGGATTCAAAAGTTAAATAATACCTATAATACTGCATTAAAGGAAATCTAATTCTGACTTAAAAAGGTCCTGTTGAAAACTTTGAATGAGTAAATAAGACTTTAAAAATGCTTCACAACATTGAAAGGTGTCTGAGTACTGTGTGTGTGTGTGTGTGTGTGTGTCTCTCTGTGTGCGTGTGTGTGTGTGTGTGTGTGTTTATGTGTGTGTGTGTGAGCTCTGGGATTTCCTCTTGTAAGTAAACACACAGTCAAACTGCAGTAATGACGTCATCTCAATCAGCTGTGTGTGAAAACCTTCAGTCACTGGTTACCATGGTGACTGCATGCACTATTGCCTCAGACAGCTGAATTCACAGAGATTCAGCTGAGGTGTACCTTTCAAACTCCTGCCTCCTGTGGCCAGACCATAAGTTCCTATCCTCAAAGTGATGATACCATCAGACAGACAAGAGTTTCATGAACACAGTGATGTAGATTTTATGTTGTGTGGGGCTGGAAAAATGTGGTCATGAGAGCAGTTTGAAAAAGTAGTATTCTTCAGCTTTTTCCAACTTCTCAGGTCTGATTTATAATGGGAGTAGATGGGGCAGTTGGTTGGTGCTCCTCTAGCTTGGAGGGGTCTAGGAGCAAGTTTGCTTAGCCCATTTGCTTAGCCAAACACATGTCTGCGATCAGCACAAAATTTCCTGTAAAATGGTGTAAAAATGATCTACATGTAGAGTAAACCTTGTGGGAATGAGAGCGAGTTGAAAGAGAGACTTTTCACAAGATTTTCACAGCTCCTCTCCACTCTAGCTGATGATGTCACCCACTCTAGTTTTGAACATTCCTTGCCAAAACTGGACCTCAAACAAAGTTGAATATTTTGAAAAGTTTGAAACTGTAGATTTTGGAAAAAGTATGAATGATATTCAAAAAGCTGAATCCAAGTTTAATAGCTGAAAGATGTGTGAACATTTTGATGTTTAAATGGACTTTCTAGCTGAAAGTATGAATGAATGGTGAAGGAGCTGAAAAAGTGTGAAGAAAATGTGTGAAAACCAGGAAGATTTTGAAGATTCCGTCCATTCATTTCAATGAGGAAAAAAAGTTCCTGAAAAACCTTGGAATATTTCGGAAAAAGTTTGAATGTTAGGAATGAGAAAAGTAATAGCAGTCATCATGTCATAATTAATCGAGCTGAACGTTTTGATGTTTGAATGACGTTTCTACTGACAGAAAAAATGTGGAAGGAGATTGAAAGGGTCCAAAAAAGTGGGCTGAAGAAGAAGTAATAATAATAACTAGAAAATTGCATTTCCTGCAGAAAATGCGTGTGAATGCTGAAAGCTGAAATGAATTTGAAAGCAATTGCTGGAAATGCATAAATATGAGATGAATTGCCTGAAAAGTTTGAAAGCTGTAAGGTAATTATTAAACTGCTGAAACAGTGGTAAGAATGGCAGAATTGGAAGCTGAACTGCATCCCTTAAAGAAGATAAGAGATGGAATAAATTACTAGAACAGCTAAAGTGTAATAAATTGATGAAAAAAAGCATAACACTTTATAAAGTTTAAAAGGTAGAAAATAGCAGAATACCAGAAATAAATGTAGTGATAAGAGCTGAACAGTTTTACAGTATTTGAATGGGCCATGTAGCTAAAAAAGATGCAGAAATAGAAGGGGAGCTGAGTCAAAGCAAAAATATGAATTTAACAATGCTAAAATGTGTTTGAAATTATCAAGCCAGAAAATAGCTGAATTAAAACATAAATGTACATAAACAGTGCTTAAAAGTATAAAGGTAGAGAATAGCTGAATCAAAGCATAAATATGCATGAAGAGTGCAAAAGGTAAAGAGAAAATGCTGAATAAAAAATGTATGAAGGTGCTTAAAAGATGATGGTAGAAAATAGCTGAATCAAAGCATTAAATGTGCATTAAAGTGATAAAATGTGTTTAAAAGTATAAAGGCAGAAAATATAAATCAAAGCATAAATGTGCATAAAAGTATGAAGGCAGAAAATAGCTGAATAAAAGCTTAAATGTGTATGAAGAGTGCTTAAAAGTATGAATGGTAGAAAATAGCTGAATTAAAGCATCAAATGTGTACATAAACAGTGCACTTAAAGTATAAAGGTAGAAAAAATAGCTGAATCAAAGCATAAATGTGCATTTAAAGAGTGCTTAAAAGTATGAAGGTAGAGAAGGCATTAAAGCTGAATCAAAGCATCAATGTGCATAATGAGTGCTTAAATGTGCTTAACAGTGTAAAGGCAGAAAATAGCTGAATTAAAGCATAAATGTGCATAAAGAAAGGGTGCGAGTGCTTAAAAGTATGAAGGTAGAAAATAGCTGAATTAAAAGCACAAATGTGTTTAAAGAGTGCTTAAAAGTTATAAAAACAGAACATAGCTGAATTAAAGCATCAGTGTACATAAACAAGCAGCTTAGAAGAATAAAGGTAGAAAATAGCTGAATCAAAGCATAATTGTACAATGCATAACAAATTGCTTAAATGTGCTTAACAGTGTAAAGGCAGAAAATAGCTGAATTAAAGCATAAATGTGCATAATAGAGTGCTTAAAAGTATGAAAGTGAAGGTAGAAAATAGCTAAATTGAAGCATAAATGTGCCATTAACAGTGCTAAAGTGTGTTTGAAAGTATAAAGGCAGAAAATAGCCTGAAATGTATGAAGTATGTGGAATTTTTCAAGACATATTGAATGAAAGGCTTGCGCTAAACTGCATAGCTGAGTAATGAAGTTGAATGATGCCTAAAATGAATGAAAAATGTGGAACAGTTAAAGGTTTTTGAATTATTATGAAAAAGCAGTTGAAGAAGTATTAATAGATAGAAAAGTGGAAAAGACTGTAACTGACATGAATGGGATTCAAAAGTTAAATAATACCTATAATACTGCATTAAAGGAATCTAATTCTGACTTAAAAAGGTCCTGTTGAAAACTTTGAATGAGTAAATAAGACTTTGAAAAATGCTTCACAAAATTGGAAGGGGTCTGAGTACTGTGTGTGTGTGTGTGTGTGTGTGTGTGTGTGAAGCTGGCTCTGGGATTTCCTCTTGTAAGTAAACACACAGTCAAACTGCAGTAATGACGTCATCTCAATCAGCTGTGTGTGAAAACCTTCAGTCACTGGTTACCATGGTGACTGCATGCACTCTTGGCCTCTGACAGCTGAATTCACAGAGATTCAGCTGAGGTGCACCTTTCAAACTCCTGCCTCCTGTGGCCAGACCAATAAGTCCTATCCTCGAAACAGTGATGATACCATCAGACAGACAAGAGTCTAATGAACACAGTGATGTAGATTTTATGTGTGTGTGGAGCTGAAAATGTGGTCATGAGAGCAGTTTGAAAAAGTAAGTATTCTTCAGCTTTTTCCAACTTCTCAGGTCTGATTTATAATGGGAGTAGATGGGGCAGTTGGTTGGTGCTCCTCTTGCTTGGAGGGGTCTGGAGCCAGTTTGCTTAGTCCGTTTGCTTAGTTCTGACACATCTTTGCGATCAGCACAAATTTTCCTGTAAAATGATGTAAAAATGATCTATGTAGAGTAAACCTTGTGGGAATGAGAGCGAGTTAAAGAGAGACATTTCACAAGATTTTCACAGCTCCTCTCCACTCTAGCTGATGATGTCACCCACTCTAGCTCTGAACATTCCGCCACATACACACTCATTATAAAGTCAGAAAAGGACTGAAAAAAGCTGAAAATTTAAACTGTGATTTTGGAAAAAGTATAAAAGATTTCAAAAAGCTGAATACAAGTTTAGTAGTTGAAAGTCTTGTGATCAATTTAAAGTTTAAATGGAGTCTGTAGCTGAAAGTATGTGGAAGGAGTAGAACTTCAAAGTTGAAGAAGTTGAAGAGGAGCTGAAGAGTTTCTCCATTCATTTCAATGAGCAAAAAAAGTTGAAAAAAGTTGAATATTTTAAAAAGTATAAAAGGTAGAAATCACAAAAGTAATAGCACACATGTCCTTAAAGAGCTGAACATTTTGATGTTTGAACGGTTTTTGTAGCTCAAAGTATGAAGGAGTTGAAAGCTGCCGAAAAACGTACGGAAACAGAATAAGAATAATAATAAATAAACACAATAACAATAGTAATAATAACTAGAAAATTGCATTTCCTGCAGAAAATGCGTGTGAATGCTGAAAGCTGAAATGAATTTGAAAGCAATTGCTGGAAATGCATAAATATGAGATGAATTGCCTGAAAAGTTTGAAAGCTGTAAGGTAATTATCAAATTGATGAAACACTGGTAAGAATGGCAGAATTGGAAGCTGAACTGCATCCCTTAAAGAAGATAAGAGATTGGAATAAATTACTAGAACAGCTAAAGTGTAATAAATTGATGAAAAAAAGCATAACACTTTATAAAGTTTAAAAGGTAGAAAGTAGCAGAATACCAAAATAAATGTACTGAAAGAGCTGAACAGTTTTATATTTGAATGGGCTATTTTGCTAAAAAAGATGTAGAAGTAGAAGGGGAGCTGAGTCAAAGCAAAAATGTGAATTAACAATGCTAAAATGTGTTTGAAATTATCAAGAAATAGCCAGAAAATAGCTGAATTAAAACATAAATGTACATAAACAGTGCTTAAAAGTATAAAGGCAGAAAATAGCCTGAAATGTATGAAGTATGTGGAATATTTTAAATGTGCAAGACATATTGAATGAAAAAAGTGGCTTAAAAGTATGAATTAAGCATAAATGCAGCTAAACTGGATAGCTGAGTAAAATGTTGAATAACTCCTGAAATGTTTGAAATGAGGAATATTCTAAGGTTTCTGAATGTTTCTTAAGAAATATATGAAAGATGTTGAATAACTGTGAATGTGTTGAATGAAAGGCTTGCCCTAAACTGTATAGCTGAGTAATGAAGTTGAATGATGCCTAAAATGAATGAAAAATGTGGAACAGTTAAAGGTTTTTGAATTATTATGAAAAAGCAGTTGAAGAAGTATTAATAGATAGAAAAGTGGAAAAGACTGTAACTGACATGAATGGGATTCAGAAAGTTAAATAATACCTATAATACTGCATTAAAGGAAATCTAATTCTGAACTTAAAAAGGTCCTGTTGAAAACTTTGAATGAGTAAATAAGACCTTTAAAAATGCTTCACAAAATTGGAAGGGGGGGTCTGAGTACTGTGTGTAACTGTGTGTGTGTGTGTGTGTGTGTGTGTGTGTGAGAGCTCTGGGATTTCCTCTTGTAAGTAAACACACAGTCAAACTGCAGTAATGACGTCATCTCAATCAGCTGTGTGTGAAAACCTTCAGTCACTGGTTACCATGGTGACTGCATGCACTCTGGCCTCTGACAGCTGAATTCACAGAGATTCAGCTGAGGTGCACCTTTCAAACTCCTGCCTCCTGTGGTCCAGACCATAAGTCCTATCCTCGAAACAATGATACCATCAGACAGACAAGAGTCTAATGAACACAGTGATGTAGATTTTATGTGTGTGGGGCTGAAAAATGTGGTCATGAGAGCAGTTTGAAAAAGATAGTATTCTTCAGCTTTTTCCAACTTCTCAGGTCTGATTTATAATGGGAGTAGATGGGGCAGTTGGTTGGTGCTCCTCTTGCTTGGAGGGGTCTGGAGCCAGATTTGCTTAGTCCGTTTGCTTAGTTCTGACACATGTCTTGCGATCAGCACAAATTTTCCTATAAAATGATGTAAAAATGATCTATGTAGAGTAAACCTTGTGGGAATGAGAGCGAGAGTTAAAGAGAGACTTTTCACAAGATTTTCACAGCTCCTCTCCACTCTAGCTGATGATGTCACCCACTCTAGCTCTGAACATTCCGCCACATACACACTCATTATAAAGTCAGAAAAGGACTGAAAAAAGCTGAAAATTTAAACTGTGATTTTGGAAAAAGTATAAAAGATTTCAAAAAGCTGAATACAAGTTTAGTAGTTGAAAGTCTTGTGATCAATTTAAAGTTTAAATGGAGTCTGTAGCTGAAAGTATGTGGAAGGAGTAGAACTTCAAAGTTGAAGAAGTTGAAGAGGAGCTGAAGAGTTTCTCCATTCATTTCAATGAGCAAAAAAAGTTGAAAAAAGTTGAATATTTTAAAAAGTATAAAAGGTAGAAATCACAAAAGTAATAGCACACATGTCCTTAAAGAGCTGAACATTTTGATGTTTGAACGGTTTTTGTAGCTCAAAGTATGAAGGAGTTGAAAGCTGCCGAAAAACGTACGGAGAATAAGAATAAATAAACACAATACGGAAACAGAATAAGAAGTCAGAATAATAACTAGAAAATTGCATTTCCTGCAGAAAATGCGTGTGAATGCTGAAAGCTGAAATGAATTTGAAAGAATTGCTGGAAATGCAGAAATATGAGATGAATTGCCTGAAAAGTTTGAAAGCTGTAAGGTAATTATTAAACTGCTGAAACACTGGTAAGAATGGCAGAATTGGAAGCTGAACTGCATCCCTTAAAGATGATAAGAGATGGAATAAATTACTAGAACAGCTAAAGTGTAATAAATTGATGAAAAAAAGCATAACAATTTATAAAATTTAAAAGGTAGAAAGTAGCAGAATACCAAAATAAATGTACTGAAAGAGCTGAACAGTTTTATATTAGAATGGGCTATTTTGCTAAAAAAGATGTAGAAGTAGAAGGGGAGCTGAGTCAAAGCAAAAATGTGAATTAACAATGCTAAAATGTGTTTGAAATTATCAGCCAGAAAATAGCTGAATTAAAACATAAATGTACATAAACAGTGCTTAAAAGTATAAAGGTAGAGAATAGCTGAATCAAAGCATAAATATGCATGGAAGAGTGCTAAAAGGTATGAAGGCAGAAAATAGCTGAATCAAAGCTTAAATGCATGTGCATGAAGAGTGCTTAAAAGTATGAAAATGGTAGAAAAAAGCTGAATTAAAGCATAAATGTGCATTAACAGTGATAAAATGTGTTTAAAAGTATAAAGGCAGAAAATATCTGAATCAAAGCATAAATGCATAAAGTGCAGTGCAAAAAGTATGAAGGCAGAAAATAGCTGAATAAAAGCTTAAATGTGTAAAGAGTAGCTTATAAAGATGAAATGGTAGAAAATAGCATAAAAGTATGAAGGCAGAAAATAGCTGAATAAAAGCTTAAATGTATGTATGCATGAAGAGTGCTTAAAAGTATGAAGGTAGAAAATAGCTGAATTAAAGCATCAATGTGCATAATGAGTGCTTAAATGTGCTTAACAGTGTAAAGGCAGAAAATAGCTGAATTAAAGCATAAATGTGCATAACGAGTGCTTAAAAATGTATGAAGTGTTTGAGGTAGACATTAGCTGAATCAAAGCATCAATGTGCATAAATGAGTGCTTAAATGTGCTTAACAGTGTAAAGGCAGAAAATAGCTGAATTAAAGCATAAATGTGCATAACGAGTGCTTAAAAGTATGAAGGTAGGAAATAGCTGAATTAAAGCACAAATGTGTTTAAAGAGTGCTTAAAGTATGAAGGTAGAAAATAGCTAAATTGAAGCATAAATGTGCATTAACAGTGCTAAAGTGTGTTTGAAAGTATAAAGGCAGAAAATAGCCTGAAATGTATGAAGTATGTGGAATTTTTCAAGACATATTGAATGAAAGGCTTGCGCTAAACTGCATAGCTGAGTAATGAAGTTGAATGATGCCTAAAATGAATGAAAAATGTGGAACAGTTAAAGGTTTTTGAATTATTATGAAAAAGCAGTTGAAGAAGTATTAATAGATAGAAAAGTGGAAAAGACTGTAACTGACATGAATGGGATTCAAAAGTTAAATAATACCTATAATACTGCATTAAAGGAAATCTAATTCTGACTTAAAAAGGTCCTGTTGAAAACTTTGAATGAGTAAATAATAGTTTAAAAATGCTTCACAAAATTGGAAGGGGTCTGAGTACTGTGTGTGTGTGTGTGTGTGTGTGTGTGTGTGTGTGCAATGTGTGTGTGTGTGTTTATGTGTGTGTGTGTGAGCTGCTGGGATTTCCCTCTTGTAAGTAAACACACAGTCAAACTGCAGTAATGACGTCATCTCAATCAGCTGTGTGTGAAAACCTTCAGTCACTGGTTACCATGGTGACTGCATGCACTATGTGCCTCTGACAGCTGACTTCACAGAGATTCAGCTGAGGTGTACACCTTTCAAACTCCTGCCTCCTGTGGCCAGACAATAAGACCTATCCTCGAAACGATGATACCATCAGACAGACAAGAGTCTCATGAACACAGTGATGTAGATTTTATTTGTGTGGAGCTGGAAATGTGGTCATGAGAGCAGTTTGAAAAAGTAAGTATTCTTGAGCTTTTTCCAACTTCTCAAGGTCTGATTTATAATGGGAGTAGATGGGGCAGTTGGTTGGTGCTCCTCTTGCTTGGAGGGGTCTGGAGCCAGTTTGCTTAGTCCATTTGCTTATTCTGACACATGTCTGCGATCAGCACAAAATTTCCTGTAAAATGGTGTAAAAATGATCTATGTAGAGTAAACCTTGTGGGAATGAGAGCGAGTTAAAGAGAGACTTTTCACAAGATTTTCACAGCTCCTCTCCACTCTAGCTGATGACGTCACCCACTCTAGCTCTGAACATTCCGCCGCCACATACACACTCACTCATTATAAAGTCAGAAAAGGACTGAAAAAAGCTGAACATTTAAACTGTGATTTTGGAAAAAGTATAAAAGATTTCAAAAAGCTGAATACAAGTTTAGTAGTTGAAAGTCTTGTGATCAATTTAAAGTTTAAATGGAGTCTGTAGCTGAAAGTATGTGGAAGGAGTAGAACTTCAAAGTTGAAGAAGTTGAAGAGGAGCTGAAGAGTTTCTCCATTCATTTCAATGAGCAAAAAAAGTTGAAAAAAGTTGAATATTTTAAAAAGTATAAAAGGTAGAAATCACAAAAGTAATAGCACACATGTCCTTAAAGAGCTGAACATTTTGATGTTTGAACGGTTTTTGTAGCTCAAAGTATGAAGGAGTTGAAAGCTGCCGAAAAACGTACGGAAGAAGAATAAGAATAATAATAAATAAACACAATAACAATAGTGTGAATGCTGCTTGAATCAGCATTCACACTAATAAAGAAACACAAGAACAATAGTGTGAATGCTGCTGAATCAGCATTCACACTAACTAGAAAATTGCATTTCCTGCAGAAAATGCGTGTGAATGCTGAAAGCTGAAATGAATTTGAAAGAATTGCTGGAAATGCAGAAATATGAGATGAATTGCCTGAAAAGTTTGAAAGCTGTAAGGTAATTATTAAACTGCTGAAACACTGGTAAGAATGGCAGAATTGGAAGCTGAACTGCATCCCTTAAAGATGATAAGAGATGGAATAAATTACTAGAACAGCTAAAGTGTAATAAATTGATGAAAAAAAGCAAAAGCATCAGTGTACACAAACAACACTTAGAAGTATAAAGGTAACAAAATAAATGAAAACAGCTGAATATATTAGAAGCATTTTGCTAAAAAAATTACGTGCATGAAGAGTGCTGAGTAAAAAAAATGTATTAACAATGAAAATGGTAAATTATCAGAAAATAGCTGAATTAAAGCATCAAATGTGTACATAAACAGTGTGAAAATGTGTAACACTTAGAAGTATAAAGGTAGAAAATAGCTGAATCAAAGCATAAATGTGCATTTAAAGAGTGCTTAAAAAAGTATGAAGGTGTAAAGGCAGAAAATTAGCTGAATCAAAGCATAAATGTGTTTAAAGAGTGCTTAAAAGTATGAAGGTAGAAAATAGCTGAATCAAAGCATCAAACGTGCATTAAAATGTGTATGAAATTGGCGAGTGCTTAAATGTGCTTAACAGTGTAAAAGGCAGAAAATAGCTGAATTAAAGCATAAATGTGCATAATGAGTGCTTAAAAGTATGAAGGTAGAAAATAGCTGAAATTGCAAAGCATAAATGTGCATAAACAGTGATAAAATGTGTTTAAAAGTATAAAGGCAGAAAATAGCTGAATTAAAGCATTAGTGTACATAAACAGCGCTTAGATGTATAAAGGTAGAAAATAGCTGAATCAAAGCATAAATTGTGCATAACGAGTGCTTAAATGTAAAATGCTATGAACAGTGTAAAGGCAGAAAATAGCTGAATTAAAGCATAAATGTGCATTAACAGTGCTAAAGTGTGTTTGAAAGTATAAAGGCAGAAAATAGCCTGAAATGTATGAAGTATGTGGAATTTTTCAAGACATATTGAATGAAAGGCTTGCGCTAAACTGCATAGCTGAGTAATGAAGTTGAATGATGCCTAAAATGAATGAAAAATGTGGAATCAGTTAAAGGTTTGTTGAATTATTATGAAAAAGCAGTTGAAGAAGTATCATTAATAGATAGAAAAGTGGAAAAGACTGTAACTGGTCATGAATGGGATTCAAAAGTTAAATAATACCTATAATACTGCATTAAAGGAAATCTAATTCTGACTTAAAAAGGTCCTGTTGAAAACTTTGAATGAGTAAATAAGACTTTAAAAATGCTTCACAACATTGAAAGGTGTCTGAGTACTGTGTGTGTGTGTGTGTGTGTGTGTCTCTCTGTGTGCGTGTGTGTGTGTTTATGTGTGTGTGTGTGAGCTCTGGGATTTCCTCTTGTAAGTAAACACACAGTCAAACTGCAGTAATGACGTCATCTCAATCAGCTGTGTGAAAACCTTCAGTCACTGGTTACCATGGTGACTGCATGCACTATTGTGCCTCTCAGACAGCTGAATTCACAGAGATTCAGCTGAGGTGTACCTTTCGAAACTCCTGCCTCCTGTGGCCAGACCATAAGTCCTATCCTCAAAGTGATGATACCATCAGACAGACAAGAGTTTCATGAACACAGTGATGTAGATTTTATTTGTGTGGGGCTGGAAATGTGGTCATGAGAGCAGTTTGAAAAAGTAAGTATACTTCAGCTTTTTCCAACTTCTCAGGTCTGATTTATAATGGGAGTAGATGGGGCAGTTGGTTGGTGCTCCTCTTGCTTGGAGGGGTCTGGAGGCAGTTTGCTTAGCCCATTTGCTTAGCCAAACACATGTCTGCGATCAGCACAAAATTTCCTGTAAAATGGTGTAAAAATGATCTATGTAGAGTAAACCTTGTGGGAATGAGAGCGAGTTAAAGAGAGACATTTTCACAAGATTTTCACAGCTCCTCTCCACTCTAGCTGATGACGTCACCCACTCTAGCTCTGAACATTCCGCCACATACACACTCATTATAAAGTCAGAAAAGGACTGAAAAAAGCTGAAAATTTAAACTGTGATTTTGGAAAAAGTATAAAAGATTTCAAAAAGCTGAATACAAGTTTAATAGCTTGAAAGTCTTGTGATCAATTTAAAGTTTAAATGGAGTCTGTAGCTGAAAGTATGTGGAAGGAGTAGAACTTCAAAGTTGAAGAAGTTGAAGAGGAGCTGAAGAGTTTCTCCATTCATTTCAATGAGCAAAAAAAGTTGAAAAAAGTTGAATATTTTAAAAAGTATAAAAGGTAGAAATCACAAAAGTAATAGCACACATGTCCTTAAAGAGCTGAACATTTTGATGTTTGAACGGTTTTTGTAGCTCAAAGTATGAAGGAGTTGAAAGCTGCCGAAAAACGTACGGAAACAGAATAAGAATAATAATAAATAAACCTGTCAGAATAATAATAATAAAATAACGAAACACAAGTGTGAACAATAGAAAATTGCATTTCCTGCAGAAAATGCGTGTGAATGCTGAAAGCTGAAATGAATTTGAAAGAATTGCTGGAAATGCAGAAATATGAGATGAATTGCCTGAAAAGTTTGAAAGCTGTAAGGTAATTATTAAACTGCTGAAACAGTGGTAAGAATGGCAGAATTGGAAGCTGAACTGCATCCCTTAAAGATGATAAGAGATGGAATAAATTACTAGAACAGCTAAAGTGTAATAAATTGATGAAAAAAAGCATAACAATTTATAAAATTTAAAAGGTAGAAAGTAGCAGAATACCAAAATAAATGTACTGAAAGAGCTGAACAGTTTTATATTAGAATGGGCTATTTTGCTAAAAAAGATGTAGAAGTAGAAGGGGAGCTGAGTCAAAGCAAAAATGTGAATTAACAATGCTAAAATGTGTTTGAAATTATCAGCCAGAAAATAGCTGAATTAAAACATAAATGTACATAAACAGTGCTTAAAAGTATAAAGGTAGAAAATAGCTGAATCAAAGCATAAATATGCATGGAAAGAGTGCTAAAAGGTATGAAGGCAGAAAATAGCTGAATCAAAGCTTAAATGTGCATGAAGAGTGCTTAAAAGTATGAAGGTAGAAAATAAGCTGAATTAAAGCATAAATGTGCATTAACAGTGATAAAATGTGTTTAAAAGTATAAAGGCAGAAAATATCTGAATCAAAGCATAAATGTGCATAAAGAGTGCATAAAAAGTATGAAGGCAGAAAATAGCTGAATAAAAGCTTAAATGTGTATGAAGAGTGCTTAAAAGTATGAAAAAGGTGGTAGAAAATAGCTGAATTAAAGCATAAAAGTATGTGCATAATGAGTGTGCTTAAATGTGCTTAACAGTGTAAAGGCAGAAAATAATAAAGCTGAATTAAAGCATAAATGTGCATAAAGAGTGCTTAAAAGTATGAAGGTAGAACATTAGCTGAATCAAAGCATCAATGTGCATAATGAATGAGTGCTTAAATGTGCTTAACAGTGTAAAGGCAGAAAATAGCTGAATTAAAGCATAAATGCATGTAACATAACGAGTGCTTAAAAGTATGAAGGTAGGAAATAATAGCTGAATTAAAGCACAAATGTGTTTAAAAGAGTGCTTAAAAGTATGAAGGTAGAAAATAAATAAATTGGCAAGCATAAATGTGCATTAACAGTGCTAAAGTGTGTTTGAAAGTATAAAGGCAGAAAATAGCCTGAAATGTATGAAGTATGTGGAATTTGTTCAAGACATATTGAATGAAAGGCTTGCGCTAAACTGCATAGCTGAGTAATGAAGTTGAATGATGCCTAAAATGAATGAAAAATGTGGAACAGTTAAAGGTTTTTGAATTATTATGAAAAAGCAGTTGAAGAAGTATTAATAGATAGAAAAGTGGAAAAGACTGTAACTGACATGAATGGGATTCAAAAGTTAAATAATACCTATAATACTGCATTAAAGGAAATCTAATTCTGACTTAAAAAGGTCCTGTTGAAAACTTTGAATGAGTAAATAATAGTTTAAAAATGCTTCACAAAATTGGAAGGGGTCTGAGTACTGTGTGTGTGTGTGTGTGTGTGTGTGTGTGTGTGTGCGCTGGGATTTCCTCTTGTAAGTAAACACACAGTCAAACTGCAGTAATGACGTCATCTCAATCAGCTGTGTGTGAAAACCTTCAGTCACTGGTTACCATGGTGACTGCATGCACTAGTTGCCTCTCACAGCTGAATTCACAGAGATTCAGCTGAGGTGCACCTTTCAAACTCCTGCCTCCTGTGGCCAGACAATAAGACCTATCCTCTCGAAACTGATGATACCATCAGACAGACAAGAGTCTCATGAACACAGTGATGTAGATTTTATGTTGTGTGGAGCTGAAAATGTGGTCATGAGAGCAGTTTGAAAAAGAAGTAGTATTCTTCAGAGCTTTTTCCAACTTCTCAAGTCTGATTTATAATGGGAGTAGATGGGGCAGTTGGTTGGTGCTCCTCTTGCTTGGAGGGGTCTGGAGCCAGATTTGCTTAGTCCATTTGCTTATTCTGACACATGTCTGCGATCAGCACAAATTTTCCTGTAAAATGGTGTAAAAATGATCTATGTAGAGTAAACCTTGTGGGAATGAGAGCGAGTTAAAGAGAGACTTTTCACAAGATTTTCACAGCTCCTCTCCACTCTAGCTGATGACGTCACCCACTCTAGCTCTGAACATTCCGCCACATACACACTCATTATAAAGTCAGAAAAGGACTGAAAAAAGCTGAACATTTAAACTGTGATTTTGGAAAAAGTATAAAAGATTTCAAAAAGCTGAATACAAGTTTAGTAGTTGAAAGTCTTGTGATCAATTTAAAGTTTAAATGGAGTCTGTAGCTGAAAGTATGTGGAAGGAGTAGAACTTCAAAGTTGAAGAAGTTGAAGAGGAGCTGAAGAGTTTCTCCATTCATTTCAATGAGCAAAAAAAGTTGAAAAAAGTTGAATATTTTAAAAAGTATAAAAGGTAGAAATCACAAAAGTAATAGCACACATGTCCTTAAAGAGCTGAACATTTTGATGTTTGAACGGTTTTTGTAGCTCAAAGTATGAAGGAGTTGAAAGCTGCCGAAAAACGTACGGAAGAAGAATAAGAATAATAATAAATAAACACAATAACAATAGTGTGAATGCTGCTGAATCAGCATTCACACTAATAATAAAGAAGAGGATAACTAGAAAATTGCATTTCCTGCAGAAAATGCGTGTGAATGCTGAAAGCTGAAAATGAATTTGAAAGCAATTGCTGGAAATGCATAAATATGAGATGAATTGCCTGAAAAGTTTGAAAGCTGTAAGGTAATTATTAAACTTGCTGAAACACTGGTAAGAATGGCAGAATTGGAAGCTGAACTGCATCCCTTAAAGAAGATAAGAGATGGAATAAATTACTAGAACAGCTAAAGTGTAATAAATTGATGAAAAAAAGCATAACACTTTATAAAGTTTAAAAGGTAGAAAGTAGCAGAATACCAAAATAAATGTACTGAAAGAGCTGAACAGTTTTATATTTGAATGGGCTATGTTTGCTAAAAAAGATGTAGAAGTAGAAGGGGAGCTGAGTCAAAGCAAAAATGTGAATTTAACAATGCTAAAATGTGTTTGAAATCATATCAGGCAGAAAATAGCTGAATTAAAACATAAATGTACATAAACAGTGCTTAAAAGTATAAAGGTAGAAAATAGCTGAATAAAAGCATGAAAATTAAATGTGTATGAAGAGTGCTTAAAAGTATGAAAGGTAGAAAATAGCTGAATTGAAGCAAAGCATAAATGTGCATGAAAGAGTGCATTAAAAGTATTAAAGAAAGGTAGAAAATAGCTGAATCAAAGCATTAAATGTGCATTAAAGAGTGCTTAAAAGTATGAAGGTATGCTGAATTAAAGCAGAAAATTAGCTGAATCAAAGCATAAATGTGCATAATGAGTGCTTAAATGTGCTTAACAGTGTAAAGGCAGAAAATAGCTGAATTAAAGCATAAATGTGCATAAAGAGTGCTTAAAAGTATGAAGGTAGAAAATAGCTGAATTAAAGCATAAATGTGTTGCATTAAAGAGTGCTTAAAAGTATGAAGGTAGAAAATAGCTAAATTGAAGCATAAATGTGCATTAACAGTGCTAAAGTGTGTTTGAAAGTATAAAGGCAGAAAATAGCCTGAAATGTATGAAGTATGTGGAATTTTTCAAGACATATTGAATGAAAGGCTTGCGCTAAACTGCATAGCTGAGTAATGAAGTTGAATGATGCCTAAAATGGAATGAAAAATGTGGAACAGTTAAAGGTTTCTTGAATTATTATGAAAAAGCAGTTGAAGAAGTATTAATAGATAGAAAAGTGGAAAAGACTGTAACTGACATGAATGGGATTCAAAAGTTAAATAATACCTATAATACTGCATTAAAGGAAATCTAATTCTGACTTAAAAAGGTCCTGTTGAAAACTTTGAATGAGTAAATAATAGAGTTTAAAAATGCTTCACAAAATTGGAAGGGGTCTGAGTACTGTGTGTCTCTGTGTGTGTGTGTGTGTGTGTGTGTGTGTGTGAGCTCTGGGATTTCCTCTTGTAAGTAAACACACAGTCAAACTGCAGTAATGAGCTCATCTCAATCAGCTGTGTGTGAAAACCTTCAGTCACTGGTTACCATGGTGACTGCATGCACTAGTGCCTCTGACAGTTGACTTCACAGAGAACAAGTGGAAGGGATTTGAGATGCATGAGTACAATGTCATGTGTTTATGGAAGTGTGTTAAGTCAAAGTTTGAAACTTCTGCGAAATGTAGTTTGTAAATATATCTAAAGAGAGTTAAAATTTGAATAAGAAACCATTCTGCTTAATCTCACCCACTAGCTCTGAACATGCTCTGGATTTATATAAAAGATTTCAAAAAGGTGAATACAAGTTTAATACTTGTGTTGAAATGTGTGTGTGTGAAATTGTAGAAGGAATGAAGAGGAGCTGTCTCCATTAATTTCAATGAGCAAAAAAGTGAAAAAAGTTGAATATTTTAAAAAAAAAAGTATAAAAGGTAGAAATCACATTGTGAACATGTGTGTCTCTAGGGTTGAAGATGTGTGTCAGAATAATAATAAGTGCAATGAAGAAATGCTGTGAATGCTGAAAGCTTGACTGAAGATTTGTTTACTGAATTAGTTTTGAAATATATCTGAAATTTGTTTACGCTGACTGTTATAATGAAGTGAATGATGCTAAATGAAGAATGATAAAGATGAATGATACAAAGGCATCCCAATCTGGATTAAACTAAAATGATGCCCTGGTCATGATTAAAAAGGTATGTTTAAAGTTTTGAATGTAAATAAGACTTTAAAAATGTGACAAAATGTGTGTGTGTGTGTGTGTGTGTGATTATTAGTTTGTAAATATATCTAAAAGTTATTTGAATAAGAAACCATTCTTTAATCTGATGCTGGCACAGTGGTGTTTGTGTGTGTGTGTGATTGGCAATGTGTCCCTATTATTACTAAAAGTTATTTGTAAGAAGTTTGACTTGATGATTTCCTGGGATTTCTTGTAAGTAGTGTAACACACAGTCAAACTGCAATGTAATGACGTCATCTCAATCAGCTGTGTGTGAAAACCTTCAGTCACTGGTTACCATGGTGACTGCATGCACTATTGCCTCTGACAGTTGAATTCACAGAGATTCAGCTGAGGTGCACCTTTCGAAACTCCTGCCTCCTGTGGTCAGACCATAAGTCCTATCCTCAAAGTGATGATACCATCAGACAGACAAGACTCTCATGAACACAGTGATGTAGATTTTATGTGTGTGGAGCTAAAAATGTGGTCATGAGAGCAGTTTGAAAAAGAAGTATTCTTCAGCTTTTTCCAACTTCTCAGGTTTGATTTATAATGGGAGTGAATGGGGCGATTTTTTTTTGGGGTCTCTGAGCATGCTTGGTCAAATACAATTTATATTGTAGCCTAGTTACAGTACAAACTAATTAAGAAATGTTCCCAAAAGAAGAATATAGTGTTGCCTGATGTTTTTCTTCTACATTATAAGATGCTCAGTTAGAAAGGGCACTATGGACAAATTAAACATGTTTTTAAGTCTAAATTATCAAAATTGTGCATTTGGTACATTTGTTTCCGTGGACAGAAGGAGAGACTGCTGCCATCACAAATCAGTCTACTGAGTCCATTTGTAATAAAGTGAAAGATGCAAACTTTTCCTTCTTCTAAATGATTGACCCTGAACTATACAGCGCACTTGGACTTTTAGGAGTTGGTATTCTTCGTCCTGCACATGTTTGTCTTTCCCACCAAGCTCTGCCCATAGAGGGAAATCCTGGTTGCCATTCGATTGTGGACATTTCAGAGAGGCATGTGTTTGATTACATACTATTACATTTGGTTTACGTAACAGTTTGGGATACCTGGCACAGACAGAAGTAAGAGTAAGACCTCAGAAACTAGAATTGGGAATATCGCCGTGAGAGAAGAGAAAAGCATTTCTAAAATGTTCAAACATCATTAAAGACTCTTTTGTTAGTTCTTATCTGGGTGTGACCTGCATCTTGTTACACAGTGGTTGCATTATACTATGCTGTATGTGTCAGAAAATAATAGGAAATCCAGACATATCATTGCTGTGTAATCTAACATCAAGATGTTTTGAAGAAGTCCTCACCCTTCAGCGTCAGTGCCTTTAAGTCTGTACCCTTTGTTTTTTTATTTCTTCCCAGATGCCGCTGTCCTCCTCTCCCCTGTGCTCTCTCTGTCCTTGCAGATGTTTTTACTCCAGAACTTGGAGAGAATTGTTACAAAAGAGGAATGTGGAGTTAGACATAGGAGGAGTTCTCAACACCCATTTCCTCTAAATGTTCCCTGCCCTCCCCCTGAAATCTGTGGTCTGCACCAGCTCAACACCAAAAATAACATTCCTCTGGACTGGCATAAACACAGGACACTTTCTCAAAAGTTGTACTGCTGATGTTCAATCTGCACTGAAAACTGAGCCAGTTATTGTGAGGTAGTGTTTGCCTAAATGCATCATTCGGACTCTGCTGAAGGACAAACAGAATCCTGGAGCTGAAACATGTTTGTCATAGCTCTAACATTATTAGATGTGTGGGCTGGGCTGTATTATTAAAGCCACAGTTTTGGGCCAGTGCTGCACATGTACTCGTACCGTTCATCCAGCTGTGCAGCTCGACGTGAAGACCACCGTGGTATTTCTAGAGTGAAGTGATTGAGAGGCCGGAAATAAGGGGCTGATTACTGCCCACTTCTCATTGTATATGTGCAGGAAATCTCAGACCACCCAAGACACAACACAAACAGTGCTTAATCTTAAACTGAATCCTCTGAAAGAAATATGTATAAAAAACCTGGTTCATTAACTGGTTACAGTTTAAATAAACTTAACTGTCCTACTGGAGAGGAAATGTTTCTCACCAAAAAGACAATATCTACAGTGAAAACAATACAAAAGCCCCACAAATAAATACACAACACATATCAGAAAACATCATCAGTACAGCAGTTTTGGTGTAAATGTTTGCAGTTAAAGACACGTTTATTTTCACCCTACAATATTGTCATTTGTATAACTAACAAACTTTGTAAGCAATTGGCAGCAGCAAGGATGCATTAACATACTAAATTCTGAGTAATATTTCATCCATCCATCTTCTTCCGCTTATCCAGGACCGGGTCGCGGAGGCAGCAGATCCGAGCAGAGATGCCCAGACTTCCCTCACCCCAGACACTTCCTCCAGCTCTTCTGGGGGGACTCCGAGGCGTTCCCAGGCCAGCTGAGAGACATAGTCTCTCCAGCGTGTCCTGGGTCTTCCCCGGGGCCTCCTCCTGGTGGGACATGCCTGGAACACCTCCCTAGGGAGGCGTCCAGGGGGCATCTGAAACAGATGCCTGAGCCACCTCAGCTGACTCCTCTCAATGTGAAGGAGCAGCCAACTCTACTCCGAGCTCCTCCCCGAGTGACTGAGTTTCACACCCTTTCTCTAAGCGCCCAGCAACCCTACAGAGGAAACTCATTTCATTTATCACAATCTTGTCCTCTCAGTCATTGCCCAAAGTTTCATGACCATAGGTGAGAGTAGGGAGCATAGACTGACCTGTAAATAGAGATTAAGCCTTTCGACTTAGCTCCATCTTCCTCACGATGGTCCGGTAGACGACCGCATAACTGCGGAGGCTGCAATCCGCCTGTCAATCTCATGCTCCATCTTCCCTCACTCGTGAACAAGACCCCGAGATACTTGAACTCCTTCCACTTAGAGGCAGGACTTCTCCACCCACCCGGAGAGGGCATACCACCCTTTTCCAGTCCAAGAACCATGGCCTCGGATTTGGAGGTGCTGATTCTCATCCCAGCTGCAAACTGCCCCAGTACATGCTGAAGGTCCTGGTTTGATGAAACCAACAGGATAATATCATCTGCAAAAAGCAGAGATGAAATCCTGTGGTTCCCAAACTGGACCCCCTCCAGCCCCTGGCTTCACTAGAAATTCTGTCCATAAAGATTATGAACCGGTGACAAAGGGCAGCCCTGCAGGTCCAACATGCACTGGGAACAGGTCTGACTTATGCAAACCAAGCTCCTGCTCCAGTTGTACAGAGACAGAACAGCCCTTAGCAAAGGGCCTCGGACCCCATACTCCTGGAGAATACCACGAGGGACACAGTGTCGAATGCCTTCTCCAGATCCACAAAGCACATGTGGACTGGTTGGGCAAACTGCATAAACCCTCAAGCACCCCTTGGAGGTATAGAGCTGGTCCAGTGTTCCACACTGGGATGAAAACCTCATTGTTCCTCCTGATTCTGAGGTTCAACTATCGGCCAAACTCTCCTCTCCAGTACCCTGGCCTAGACCTTCCTGGGGAGGCTGAGAAGCGTTCCCCCTGTAGTTGGAACACACTGTCCTGTCCCCCACCCCGGTTTGCCACTCCAGAGGCACAGTCCCCAACCTCCATGC
>CM041549.1:8148738-8166738 GCA_023238725.1 Scortum barcoo | reverse complement strand
CATTGTTTATAGTCCGTTACTGTAATATAATATTAAATATAAATATAATACTTTTGAAACATAAACTCCTTTTTGCCTTAATATAGCATTTCAAAGTGCCTTTGGTTAATTACTGAAAGCAGACAGGTTTTATCTACTAAACGTTTTGTGCTAACAGTAATCTTTTATCAGTTATATTGTGTTTAATATCTTGGTTGTGT
Source organism: Scortum barcoo (assembly GCA_023238725.1). Lineage (NCBI taxonomy): Eukaryota > Metazoa > Chordata > Actinopteri > Centrarchiformes > Terapontidae > Scortum > Scortum barcoo. The sequence continues at coordinate 8,166,538 of CM041549.1, read as the reverse complement.
ACATAAAAATTGTGGTTTCGGAGCACAACAAAAATGCCGAGAAAGAGTAAGAGGTCCCAAGCTGCGAGTGTCCGCTGGCAGAGGTCGAGTCATCAGACAACAGCACAGCTGAGGAAACAGGACGTGGTTCTGAGAGCAGCGGAGAAGGAAAGACGTCTGCAGCCTGTCTTGTTGACACAGTGAAACAGGGAGGTCCAGGTGATGCGTCATGTGCGCCACAGGTATATTCTGCTGACGTAAATACAGGACGTCACAGGTGACGGTGTGTCATGTGTAGCGGGGTCTCCTCACGCTCACCAGGTGAACCCGTCAGGTGAAAGTGACGCTCCACGTGTACCAGAGGTATCGTATGCTGACGTTGTGCAGAGGGGACGTCACAGTGATGATCCGTGTGAAGCGCCTTCTCATGCAGCCTGTGTGAACCTGACAGACCAGCCATCTGTACGACGTGTGTGTGCATCCCGCAGCCAGGCTTCTCCAAAATATGGCAAATCCAGAAATCAGCAGTGCACCTGTAACTCACTCACATTTCTTGCATTCCTCCATGAGAATGAAAACATCACCACAGCAGACCTTGACCTTGTTTTGGATAAAGGTAATATAATGTATGAGGAGGCCAGGAAAAGGGTCCCTAATCACATCCATTTGGCTACAGATGAGCTCCCTGATGAAGTCACCTACACGCAGGTACATACATTATGCAGACATGACACAACTTTCCAGGTACGGCACATTAGGAGAACCTTTACCTGGAGCTGTCGATGGCTTTTTGGACCTTGGAGGCAGGACTGAGCTGCTTATTATCAGATGTGCAGTATGCATTGCTATTGATGTCACAGCTGTGTATTGCAGTGTTCAGAACCAGGTCAGGCAGATATGGTTTCTTTGATCCGCACTCCAGAACAGCCGAGGGTTTGCCCCTTCCTGTGGGTTCATACAGTCCTTGGTTCTGCTGTCATGCTGACATTCACACATCTCAGTGATATGATTGACAGGCTTCTAAAGTATCACAGGATATTGGGCACACAGTCTTCCTGTAACTATGAGTTGAATCCTGTGGAGTTTTACAATGTGAACACAATCAACCAGAGAGACACTATCCCAGACACTGAGAGTCAGCCTACAACTCACCCTGCTGCTGTATCAACTGCTCTGTTGGATGATGCTCTTCAAAATGGGCCAGCCCTATGTGCTCCCAAGGTAAACACCGAACATGAAGTATGCACTGATATGGAAACGAAAACCAAACAAACAGTGAACATATTAGAGGGAGGCAACATCACTTCTGAACTGTGAGACACAAGATGTTCGAACCATACCCAAACCAAACCAGTTCAGCTTGAATTCTGTCACATCACATGACGCTTCTACTACATTATTAAATACCGTCTCTGATAGTGTCTTGAATGACATCTGTAAATTCTCAAAACTTTGCAAACAGCGAAGGAGAAAATTTAAGAGGAGTCTGTTGCTCTCTGAAAAGATTTCACAAAGAAAGGAGAATCAAAAGAGGAAAGAAAGGGAAAAGTACGCTTCAAATGAAACATACAAAGCAAAGAAAAAGTCCTTATTAAGCAGGAGATATTCAGATGAAGATCTCAGACATAGAAAACGAGACTACAATACCAACCAATATCGAAAACAATTCTGAATTACGACAAAAGAAAAGAGATAGTATAAAAACCAGATACAGAGAAAATGTTGACTTCAAGTCAAAGCACAGACAGTACATGAAAAACGGTTACAGAGACAATGCTGAACATAAACAGAAGAAACTACAGTATATTCATCGTCGATACAAAGAAAATGTTGATGTCAGGAAGAGGCACAACCAGTATATGAAAAACTGTTATAGAGACAATATCGAACATAAAAAGAAGAAACACCAGTACATAACCAACCGATACAAAGACCATGGTGAATTCAGAAAGAGGCAAAAAGAGTACATCACCAACCGATACAAAGACCATGATGAATTCAGAAAGAGGCAAAAAGAGTACATTACCAACCGATACAAAGACCATGATGAATTCAGGCACAGACAGAGATTTTAGATCACAGACAGAGATACATCACTCAGCGCTATGCAAATGACCAAGCATTCAGGGTAAGACACCAACAAATGATGAGACAGCGAATGCGAGACAGGTATAGGAACAATCCTGCATTTAGGTGTATGCACAAGATGAGATGTGCAATGAAAATAAAAAGGAAATACAGAAGAATAAATAGAGCAGCATGTGAGAGTGACAGCACTTTGATCAAAGAAGCCATATCGGTTTTCAGATCACAAATAAAGGCCGGTCCTACTTATGTGTGCACTGTATGTCATAAGGCATCATTTCCAAACCAAGTACAACTGTGCACAAGGTCAAATTACAGTAAAAATCCAGATGTGGTTGCAGCATGCCTGACAGGAAAGTATGTTCATGTTTGTGACGATGAATGCAGAAATGAACAGTGCAAGGTGCCTGATGAGAGAAGGAGAGAGTGGATTTGTTACACTTGCCATAATCATCTTAAAAATGGAGCCCTGCCATCCCTCGCTGTAGCAAACAACTTGGAGCTTGCTGACATTCCACCTGAACTGTGTGATCTCAACATACTGGAGAGACATCTCATAGCAAAGTGTATAACATTTGCCAAAATCATTCCTCTTCCCAAAGGCCGACACAGAGAGCAATACATGGAAATGTAGTCTGTGTTCCCTCTGAAGTCCAAGAAACAGTCGATGCTCTACCCAGACTGAGAAGTGAGTCTCAGGTCATGAGAGTAAAACTAAAGAGACGATTGTGTTACAGAGGTCATCAGCTGCTCCAGACTGTTACCTGGTCGAAACTGGTGCAGGCGCTGCATAAACTCAAACACATTCACCCACAGTATGAGGACATAACTGTTAGAAATGAGGCTGAGTTATGTGACCCCACACTTCCTGATGAAAATGACGATGATGTGGATGAAAACATGGAGGATAATGATTATGATGAAGATGATTTGATGGATATTGACAGGTTTGAGATTAATGCACTGAATGAAGCAGAACATGATGACATGCTGCTTTGTGATGAGCAACCACAGGAGCAGAGAGATGACCCAGAACAGGAAGGTGACATGCCTAATGGTGGTCTTGCTCTAGAATCATGTCTTCAGCCACGCGATGTTTCAGAGGAGATATTGTGTTTTAGTGAAGGAATCTACTCTGTCGCCCCAGCAGAACGAAACAGTCCAGTCAGCTTTTTTAAAGCACCTAAACTTGAAGCGATGGCTTTCCCAGTTCAGTTTCCCACTGGTCAAAACACACTGGATGAAAAGAGACCTATAAAATTAACTCCCAGTAGTTATTTCAAAACCAGGCTTTTTGGTGTGGATGATCGGTTCGCCAGAGACACAAACTATTTATTCTTTGCACAGTTTGTGACTGAAATACACTTTGGCCACTTCCAGCATGACAATACAGTTACGTAAAGGGAAACCTTTAACCAGAGATGGACGCAAAATAACCTCAGGAATGTTGCAAGACAGACAGGAGGTTGAGAGACTGGTGCGAAATAAAGATGCTGTCAGATTCATGCAGCCGCTGAGAGGAACACCAGCGTATTGGGAGAAAACAAAACAAGAGATCTTTTTGCCATGATCAGACAGTTGGGAACTCCGACATTCTTTTGTACGTTTTCAGCAGCTGAGATGCGTTGGCCCGAGGTGATTGAGGCAATAAAAACTCAGCAGGGTGAGGAAGTTCATTTTGATGAGCTCGACTGGTCCACAAAATGTGACATACTGAGAAGCAATCCTGTGACAACCATGCGCATGTTTGATAAACGTGTTGAGGCCTTATACAGAGATTTAATCTTGTCTCCTGCACAGCCTCTTGGCAAAGTTGTTGACTACTTTTACCGAGTGGAGTTTCAGCACAGAGGAAGCCCACACATTCACTGTCTCATATGGGTGGAAGGTGCACCAGTGTTTGAGGAAGCCAGTGATCAGACTGTGTGTGATTTTGTGTCCAAATACATCACAGCTCAGCTACCTGACCCACACAAACAACCTGAACTGTACAAGAAAGTAACAGAAGTGCAGATACACAGTAAAAACCACTCACGGACCTGTTTCAAAAGTGTGAACTCTGGATGTCGATTTGGATTTCCCAAACCTCCCTCTAGACAGACAATGATAACGAGACCTGCAGGTGATGATGATTCACTGGGACTGGAAGCAGCAAAGACAAAACTCAGACCACTGAACCTGCTGCTGAATGAGCCTGAAACTGCCTCCATGAGTTTAGAACAGCTCCTGGCACGATGTAATTTAACACTCAGTGAGTATGAGCGATGCCTGCACATGATGAACCAGTCCAATGCAGTGATACTGAAGCGTGATCCGAAGGACTGCTGGGTAAATGGATACAACCCATATCTACTTGATGCCTGGGACGCTAACATCGACGTGCAATTCATACTGAATTATTACAGTTTAATACATTACATCTGCACGTACATATGCAAAAGTGAGAACTCTGTAAGTGACTATCTCAAAACTCTCATTCAGAACTCTAATAGAGACAATGTCAATGAATGTGATGAAATGAGGGAAATCATGCAGGCATATTCCAAAAAGAGAGAGGTCAGTGCTCAGGAGTGTGTGACTCGTGCATGTGGCATTAACATGAAGAAGTGCTCACGTGGCGTTGTATTCATACCAACAGATGACAACCCGGTGAAAATGAGTCGCCCCCTGTCATACCTAGAGAACACAACACCTGAAAGTGTAAATGTGTTGGATGACGTCTCTGACAGAGAAATATAAAGCCAGACCTGAAACACCAGAGTTTGAGGAGATGTGCTTGGCTGATTTTGCCTCTACATGCAGAATTGTCTATGGCCAACAGACAAAAGGTAAACATGTTTTGCCCCTGCTCAATGACATGGGATTTGTTCAAAGGAGAAAAACCGATAATCCTGCAATCATCAGATTTCATCGCACATCACAGGAAAAATATCCCGAGCAGTTTTATGGCACATTACTGAAACTGTACGTTCCTTACCGATCAGACCAGGAACTGAAAAGAGAGTATTTACCCACATATGAGTCCTTCTACAAAGCTGGCTTGGCTCAACTACCAGGTTCAGAGCATCCTGAGTATGTCAGACATATTGTCAAACGAAACAGAGACAAATATGAGAAAAACAGTGAGGAAATTGAAAAAGCAGTTGAGGAGTTTGAACAGAACAGAGGTGTGATTGATGAATGGTGTAATCTGGCACCTGAATCTGAAGTGGTGAGGTTGGAGTGTATTCAAGAACTGGAAGCAAGAGAACCAGACGATGAAAATGAACAAGAGAACGTCCCAGAATACAGTATTCAGGGCTAATGCTGTGACAGAGGCCAGAGTCATCAGAGAGACGCCTGCAATCGACCCCACGCTCTTTACGTCAGATGTATCAGAATCTGAACCAGGAAACAAGCATGTGTTTTCTATGCAGTGAGAGACTGGTGCGTAAAGCGTATCTGTGGTCTGCATCCAGAGCAATTTTTCTTTTATATAAATGGTGGTGCTGGAACCGGCAAGTCACATCTCATCAAGTGTATCTACTCAGAAGCATCTAAGCTTACTGTGCAAACTGCCAAGACGTGCTGAGGAGGCTGACATATCAAACCCTACTGTCCTGTTGACTGCTTTCACTGGAACTGCTGCCTTTAATATAACAGGCTCAACACTGCACTCTCTCCTCAAGCTGCCGAGAAGCTTAAAACCTCCATTTCAAGGACTTGGCAACCAGCTGGATGAAGTTCAGATCAGAACTTTTAAATGCTGAAATAATCATCATTGATGAAGTGTCCATGGTGTCAAAGCCTCTTTTTGCATATGTGGATGCGAGACTCAAACAGATCAAAGGCAGTCAGAGACCCTTTGGAGGAATGTCTGTAATTGCAGTTGGAGACTTTTATCAGCTGCCACCAGTGCGACAGTCTAAGGCCCTCTGTGTGTATGACCCATGTGAGATTGACCTATGGCAGGAACACTTTCAGATTATCACTCTGACTGAGATTATGCGTCAGAAGGATGATGTTGCCTTTGCACAGATGTTGAACCGGATCCGTATGAAAGAAAAGTCAGATAAGTTGTGTGAAGCAGACAGAGCTTTGCTGTCACAGGCTGTGACTGAACCAGCACTTTTGTCCAAATGATGTCCTGCATATTTTTGCAACTAATAAACAAGTAGATTCACACAACTCTGCAATATTAGCTCTGCTACATTCTCATGTCACCAACATTCAAGCAGATGATTATAAAAAGGACCCACACTCTGGAAGAATGGAACGACAAGCCAAACCATTTAAAGGGGGCAAAAATGAGTTACCAGACACACTAAATGTTGCTGAAGGTGCTCGTGTCATGCTCACTAGAAACATAGATGTGTCTCAAGGATTGGTGAATGGATCATTTGCTACACTAGTCAGGGTGCTAACGTCTGAACAAAATGGCTCTGAATATGTTGTTATGCTTGGGCTCAAGATGGATGATGAAACAGCTGGAAGGAATTACCGCAACAGAGTACCGGGAACAACTGACAACCTAGTGTACATTGAGAGATCAGAGGAGAATCTGAAACAGAAAGGGGTGGTACGCAGACAGTTTCCCATCAAACTTGCTTTTGCCTGTACAATACATAAGGTTCAAGGAATGACAAAGGACATTCAGCTGTAGTCTCACTGAAACACATTTTTGAACCTGGCATGGCTTATGTGGCTGTCAGTAGAGTGACCTCTCTCAGTGGACTGCACCTACTGGATTTTGATGAGAGTAAAATATATGCCAACCCAGAGATCACTGGAGCTCTAGAGACAATGAGACAAGCCAACTTGGACCACATTGATGCCTCTTCTTCATATCAAACAAACTTTGAACAGACCTGACACTCTGACCATTGTGCACCATAACACAGAGGGGTTGCCATCTCATGTCAACGACATCAAGAGTCATCATGAACTGTGTCTCGCAGACATTTTGTGTCTCACAGAAACTCACCTTCAAGGCTCCTTTGTTGCAGACAGTCTCCATTTAGATGGCTTACAATATGTTCAAACGCAACAGACACCTTTCTTACACAAATTTTCCTCAAATGGCCAATAGAGGTGGTGGTGGAGTTGCTGTATATGTACAAAAACAACTTTCAAGTGCTTGAGAAACAGTATGTACATAATGTAACTGATCTTGAGTTTTTGGCTCTAAAGGTCGTAGCTCCAGTGAGTGCACTGATTGCAGCTGTATACAGACCTCCGGACTACAGCGTGAGCTCATTCCTGGCAAACCTGGGAAGCCTTTTGGACTCACTGGAGATCATGGACTGTCACCCCATCATTGTCTGCGGCGATTTCAACGAGAATATCTTCTCCAATGCAAGTAAGCCGATACTGGAGCTGTTTCAGTCCAGAGGATATGCACAACTCATCACAGCTGCTACCACAGAGAAGAACACACTTCTGGACCTAATTTTTATCTCTCGACCACAGCACTGTCTCCACTCTGGTGTACTGAGAACCTATTACAGTTATCATGACCCTGTATACTGTGTAATGTCCTCTAAAAGTTCATAAAGGTGTCAGATGAGTTTTAAAGATAAACAAAAAATGAAAAGTACTTACAGCAATATTTTTAGTGAAGAGAAAGTAGAAAGTTAAGAAAGCAGTTGATTCAAACTTTGTGCAAAAACAACAAACAGCATAACAGTGTGTTTTTATGAACCATGAACACAAAGTAAGAGACTAATTGAGAAGCACAAATTGAGTGATAGATGTACCAATAACACAGTTTGATGTTAATAACGAAAATATTGAAAGGTGCAATGACAAAATGATGAACAGTACATTGTGATGACTATGTTTACTGACAATGATGCAACGAGTGTGGCAGACATATTTAAATTCCACATATGATAGTCCATAATTATTCAGAGTAGGGGTGTCCTCTGTTCAGCCTGGCATCGGCACCTGGCCAGGCTGACCCAGTCTCTCTGAGGCTGGGAGGGAGGGTGGGTGGACCAGAGGATCCCCACCTGAAAACTTGTATTGATTGCTGTAAAATATGTTAGAGAACCTTGTTGAGAGAATAACACACTGCTGGATCCCATTCTTATGTCTAAAATGTATTAATGTCTCTATTCTGTTGCAGGGATAACATATCAATAGTCACAATCATGCTTTCTGTTTAAGTTCCTCCATCTGCTCTTCAAAATGGCAGCTAAGACAAAAGTCCTCTGAGCATCAGGTTTGTTGTTGGGCAATGTGTAGTTAGGCTTTATTTTTTCAGCAGAATGACATTTTGTGTGGTTTTCAATTTTGTTTTGAGTATTGGATGATATAACAGGTCACATATTTCTCAGGTAAGCATATTGTTATGAGGTAAATTTCCATGTTTTAGGCCTGTGCATTTATCAGTGGGAGGGTGGGTCTCAATCAGGGTTGATAAATGCACAGGGCAAAACCTCTTCAGCAGCTGTATACACCACTGTACACAGCTGCTAAAGTTTACTGTAGCACCAATACATCAGAAAGTATGCCTTCTTGATGTAATGCATACTTTCTGATGTACAGAGACCTACCAGCTGAAACTCCCACATGTCCATCCTACCCATGTTTCCCCATGTTACACTCTTTGACAGGGCAGGTGGCCTTGCCAGAGACCATAATTTGTTCATTCATTTACGCTTTACTTTCCCCTGGACAGGAGACACAGTTCTCCTGACAACACCTGCCAGCCTTGGCTTCACCTTCTTCAGCCCTGTGAGGATCAGCTCATAACAACCAAGACATCATGCTTCCTGCTGCAGACGCTTCACTGTCAGTGGAAAGAGGACCCATCACTGTTGGACAACAGACATGGTTCTACTTCCTGCTAGTCCCAGTCATCCTTCAAAGCAGAGGATGAGATAGCAGCTGCCAGCCTTTGCCTCGTCTAATCTCTGAATCGGCTTCACTGTCAGTGGAAAGAGGACCCATCAGTGCTGCACAACAGTAATGAACAATACACTAATGACTCATGGAAACTGCCTGGACACCTACTTATTTATTTATTTTTCTTATTAATGACCTCTTTTTTTATGTGATCTAAACAATGTATGTTTTGTTTTGTTTTTTCAATTTATATACACAATTTATATATTTTATTTTTTTCAGTTGCTACATTCAACTGAATGAACAAAAATGGAAGGGAGGATGGATTTCTAAAATATTAATCACTACTGTGGGGTTTCAGCTGGTAGGTATATTGAAAGGTTTTTTCACATGTGCTTTGTTAGTGCAGGCTGATGTAAACCCTGTTGAAAATCTGGTATATAAACTTTATGGTAGTGTCTGCCCAGTGTTAAAATTTGAGACTTTGAAATCCAAGCTGAAGGTATTCAGAATGAAAACAACACCTAACTTGGTAAAATGAGCTTTGTGAAAATATTTGATTTGAAAAAAATGTTTTCTTGCTTGCTAATCTAACCTGTGAAATCACATAAGTGACTCTAAAACTCATGTTTTCATCAGTCCAGGGCTACTTGGATGCATCAGCCGAGTCCTAAGCACAATGTGAAAAGCCTTCAGGCTGAACAATATTTTAAATGACAGAAATTGTCATATATTTATTTTACAATATTAAGGAAAGGACGCTATATGTCTGATGTCAAAATCTTTGTTTTGACAAACTGCAGCACATACTTCCTACTACTGATAGTGACAATATATATTATTGTGCCCTAAGTTATATTTTATTAGAAAACACTTACAGTTTAATAACTATGGACCTTGGTTTCTCAAGTACCTTTTTTTTGTGAACTTTTTATTTGCACTGATTGCAGCTGTATTCAGACCTCCAGATTACAGTGTGATGTCATTCCTGTCAAACCTGGGAAGCCTTTTGGACTCACTGGACATCATGGACTGATACGGTCTCTGACAGGGCAGGTGGTCTTGCCAGAGACCATAATTCATCTAACTTTACTTTCCCCCTGGACGGGAGACACAGTTCTCCTGACAACACCTGCCAGCCTTGGCTTCACCTTCTTCAGCCCTGTGAGGATCAGCTGATAACAACAAGACATCATGCTTCCTGCTGCAGACGCTTCACTGTCAGTGGAAAGAGGACCCATCAAATTCAAATTCAAATTTATTTATTTAGAGCCCAAAATCACAAACATGGACAACAGACACCCTCTGTCCTTAGACAAACCGAAAAGGAAAACAGGAAAACTGAAAAAACCATGAAAAAGAAACCTGAGGGATTCTACGGACAGACGTTCCTGTACAGAGAACATCATCAATCATATTATGGAATTATACATGAGTCAATAAACTAGTCCCAGTCATTCTTCAAAGCAGAGGATGAGATAACAGACATGAACCTCCAGACAGACCATGAGGAGAGAACATGAAGACTGGAGAGAACAAAAAGGACCTGAGAGTAACTGCACTTTAGCATAAGAGTATTCTTTGCCTCGTCCACTAATCTCTGAATCGGTAAAGGAAGCAGAGGAAGAGGGAGCAGAGGAAGAGGAAGCAGAGACAGAGGAAGGGGGAGAGGTGCCCGATCACTGTCAGTCATCACTGGAAACAGACATGTTCTACTTCCTGACCCATCATTCTTCAAAGCAGAGGATGCTGCACAACAGTAAACAGGACCCATGAACAATACACTAATGACTCATGGAAACAGCTGCCTGGACACCAAGCAGCACTTTATTTATTTATTTTTTATTGAACAATATAATGACTCATGGAAACAGCCTGGACACCCACTTATTTATTTTTTATGAATGATCTCTGTTTTATATGATCTAAACAATGTATGTTTAGTGTTTTTTTTCCAATTTATATATGTTATTATATTTCATTTATTTATTTTTTTTCATTTCATCTTCTCCTTTCCCTCGTTATCTGTTTTCCAGCAGATAAATGGCTTAAATGAAAGGGGGAAAAAAATTCAGTTGCTACATGCAACTGAATTAAAAAATGGAAGGGAGGATGGATTTCTCATTTCTCATTTATTACTGTGGGATTTCAGCTCGTGGGTATATTGAAAGGTTTTTCACATGTGCTTTGTTAGTGCAGGCTGATGTAAACCCCATTGAATATCTGGCATATAAACTATATACTTGTGTATGCCCAGTGTTAAAATTTGAGACTGTGAAATCCAAGCTGATGGTATTGTCTTCAGAATGCAAACAATGCATAAGATGATAAAATGAGCCTTGTAAAAATATTTGATTTGAAAAAAATGTTCCCTTGGTTGCCATCTAACCTGCGAAATCACACAAGTGACACTAAAGCTCATGTTTTCATCAGTCCAGGGTTACTTAAGTGCATCAGCCTAGTCCTAAGCACAATGTGAAAAGCCTTTAGGTTGAACAGTATTGTAAAGTACAGAAATGATCATAATTTTATTTTAAGAATATCAAGGAAAGGATGCTATATGTCTTATGTCAAAAGCTTTGTTTTGACAAACTATGGCATACGTATACTTTACTAGAAAACACTTACAGTTTAATATCCATGGACCTTGGTTTCAAAAGTACCTTTTTTCTTTTTTGTTTTGTGAACTTTGTATTCATATAGACCTCTCTTCCATGTCACTACTGTGATGCTGTCCTCACCACAAAAAGACAAAAAGAGACCACACTGGAACTGGAAGCAGCAGTTCTACAGCCAGTGGAAATGTCAAAGTTCATAACATCACGACCCTTTGGACGTTCACTCTGACACTGACACTCTTGGTTTGTGCCAACAATGGACAGATTCAACAAACAACATCATGGCAAAATGCACGACTGACCCATGGAAAGTGCCTGGATGCCCGCTTATTTATTAATTTTTTATTAATGACCTCTGTTTTCTGTGATCTAAACAATGTATGTTTTGTTTTGTATTTTTACAATTCATATATTTTATTTTATTTCATGTATTAATGTTTTACTTCATTCTCTCCTTTCCCTCTTTTTCGATTTTCCAATAGATTTTTTTATTTATTTTTTTTTTATGTGAACTTTTTTTTTGCACTGATTGCAGCTATATACAGATTTTGAGATGACAATGTGAGCTCATTCCTGTCAAACCTGGGAAGCCTTTTGGACTCAGTGGACATCATGGACTGTCTCCCCATCATTGTCTGTGTTGATTAGTATACACCACTGTATACAGCTGCTAAAGTTTACTGTAGCACCAATACATGAGAAAGTATGCCTTCTTGATGTAATGTATACTTTCTGATGTACAGAGACCTACCAGCTGAAACCCCACATGTCCATCCTACCCATGTTTCCCCATGTTACACTCTTTGACAGGGCAGGTGGCCTTGCCAGAGACCATAATTTGTTCATTCAAGTTTACGCTTTACTTTCCCCTGGACAGGAGACACAGTTCTCCTGACAACACCTGCCAGCCTTGGCTTCACCTTCTTCAGCCCTGTGAGGATCAGCTCATAACAACCAAGACATCATGCTTCCTGCTGCAGACGCTTCACTGTCAGTGGAAAGAGGACCCATCACTGCTGGACAACAGACATGTTCTACTTCCTGCTAGTCCCAGTCATTCTTCAAAGCAGAGGATGAGATAACAGCTGCCAGCCTTTGCCTCGTCCTAATCTCTGAATTCAGCTCATCACCATCACCAGACCAGATGCTGCAACTCCATTTTTAATGTAAATTAACAATGGACCCATGACTGCTGGGAGCTACAGAAACACGTGGTTCTCCCCGTCAGTGTTGAGGTTTCCTCACAACAGAGTATAAGGTATTGTTTTCTGATCAACACTTCAACTTCATATATGTGCTTATTAATGTTTTGTTTGTTCACTGATGTTTTCACTTTGTATTAAGCCAACCATTTTGATGACACTGTTGTTTTTCTCGACTTTAGTAGTATAATATTGTCATTTCCATGAACTTTTTCTTTCAGTTCCTCCTCCACTGTGATCTCTCCACTCACAGTGGAGACACTCAGGACTGCACAGAGAGCTGGACGTGTAAATGAAGCTGGACATCATGCAGCCTTTCCAAAACCTTTGTGTGAAATGGAACAGAAAAAATGGTTTTCTGCCTCTCATCTGACTTCAAGGTATTTGATTGTTGTATATTATGTAACTTTTAAATGTGTTTTGTTTGATAGTCTTTATTATTACGACATTGTTTCTGTTCTTGCCAGGAACAACTTCATGCTCCTGCCTGCCACATCTCCATCTGTGCATGCATTGCTGTACACAGTTCAGTTCACTGGAGTCTAAGTACTGTTGCTCCTTTGGAAAGTGATCATGTTCACCACTGAAGGGAACCAAACAGCTGCAGATCAGTCATCGTTTTCAGAGCCAGCTCCTCCTCAATGCAGCATCAAGCTCCCCATGTAAAGACGCTTGTCAAAGGTAAGCTCCTCTTTTGACCAAACAACTGACATAAACGCTGTTGGCATCACTGTTTCTGCATGCTATTTGCATTAACAACTAAACAAACTGGCTGTTGCACTCTCTTTTTTTTTTTCAAAAAGGCCTCTCCTCCATGTCACTACTGTGATGCTGTCCTCACCACAAAAAGACAAAAAGAGACACAAACAGCAGCACTACAGCCAGTGGAAATGTTAAAGTTCATAACGTTACGACCCTTTGGACGTTTACTCTGACTGACCCTCTTGGATTGTGCCAACAATGGACAGATTTAACAAACAACATCACTACTGACTCTTGGAAAGTACCTGGACACATCTTATTATTATTATTATTTTTTTTTTATGAATGATCTCTGATTTATGTGATCTAAACAATGTATGTTTTGTTTTTTGTTTTTTTACAATTTATATTTTTTGTTTTATTTCATTTATTAATTTTTCATTTCATCATTTCCTTTCCCTCTTTATCTGTTTTCCAATGAATGGCTGGATGGATGATGAATGGCTTAAAAAAGCTGATTAATTCAGTTGCTACAAGTATTCATACCATTGTTAGTGTAGTCTTCATAACTATTGATTATATGTAGGGTTTTTTTTTCTTTTCTACTACTTCTGCATATTTTCAGCTACAGAAATGATTCAAATATCGTAATGTTCAGTTCTTTAAGCACATTTGTAAGTTTTTTTCTTAAGAGGATGAATCAGTTTCATGCACTTTCAGGAATGCTTTGTACTTTAATCCTTTTTAGTCAGCTTCAGCTTCTGCTTGTTTTAAGCTACAGAACTCATTCAAATATAAATGTGTTGAGCTCTTCAAGGACATTTATTCTGGTATTCTGCTATTTTCTACCTTTTATACTTTTTTTCAAACAATTTATTAAACTTAAGCTTTTCTACTAATATTATTCCAGCTCTTATCTTCTTTAAGTACGGCAGTTCAGCTTCCAATTCTGCTGGACTTACCAGTGTTTCAGCAGTTTAAAAATTACTGTAAAGCTTTTTTTCAGGCAATTCATCTCATATTTCTGCATTTCCAGCAATTCTTTCAAATTCATTTCAGCTTTCAGCTTTCAGCATTCACACGCATTTTCTGCAGGAAATGCAATTTTCTATTTAGTTATTAGTGTGAATGCTGATTCAGCAGCATTCACACTATTGTTATTGTTGAAATCTACTTTTTCCACACGTTCTTTTTATTATTAGTGTGAATGCTGATTCAGCAGCATTCACACTATTGTTCTTGTGTTTCTTTATTATTATTATTCTGACTTCTTATTCTTCACAGTTTCATTAGTTTCCGTACGTTTTTCGACGTTTTTCAGCTTTCAACTCCTTCATACTTTGAGCTACAAAAACCGTTCAAACATCAAAATGTTCAGCTCTTTAAGGACATGTGTGCTATTACTTTTGTGATTTCTACCTTTTATACTTTTTAAAATATTCAACTTTTTTCAACTTTTTTTGCTCATTGAAATGAATGGAGAAACTCTTCAGCTCCTCTTCAACTTCTTCAACTTTGAAGTTCTACTCCTTCCACATACTTTCAGCTACAGACTCCATTTAAACTTTAAATTGATCACAAGACTTTCAACTACTAAACTTGTATTCAGCTTTTTGAAATCTTTTATACTTTTTCCAAAATCACAGTTTAAATTTTCAGCTTTTTTCAGTCCTTTTCTGACTTTATAATGAGTGTGTATGTGGCGGAATGTTCAGAGCTAGAGTGGGTGACATCATCAGCTAGAGTGGAGAGGAGCTGTGAAAATCTTGTGAAAAGTCTCTCTTTAACTCGCTCTCATTCCCACAAGGTTTACTCTACATAGATCATTTTTACATCATTTTATAGGAAAATTTGTGCTGATCGCAGAAGATGTGTCAGACTAAGCAAACGGACTAAGCAAACTGGCTCCAGACCCCTCCAAGCAAGAGAGGAGCACCAACCAACTGCCCCATCTACTCCCATTATAAATCAGACCTGAGAAGTTGGAAAAAGCTGAAGAATACTACTTTTTCAAACTGCTCTCATGACCACATTTTTAGCCCCACACACATAAAATCTACATCACTGTGTTCATGAGACTCTTGTCTGTCTGATGGTATCATCACTGTTTCGAGGATAGGACTTATGGTCTGGCCACAGGAGGCAGGAGTTCGAAAGGTGCACCTCAGCTGAATCTCTGTGAATTCAACTGTCAGAGGCCAGAGTGCATGCAGTCACCATGGTAACCAGTGACTGAAGGTTTTCACACACAGCTGATTGAGATGAGCGTCATTACTGCAGTTTGACTGTGTGTTCACTTACAAGAGGAAATCCCAGAGCTCACACACACACAGAGACACACACACACATACACACACACACAGAGACACACACACACACAGTAATTTTTACCATCATGACCAGAGCATCAGATTAAAGAATGACTTCTTATTCAAATAACTTTGTAGATATATTTACAAACTAAATTCAGGGTAGTTTGACACACTTTTGCACACACACACACACCAGACACACACACACACAATGCGCCACAGACACACCACAATCACACACACACACTTTTACCATCATAACCAGGGCATCAAATTAAAGAATGGTTTCTTATTCAAATAACCTTTTAGATCTATTTACAAACTTATTTAAGTCATTTGACACACACACACACACACACACACACACACACACACACACAGAGACAGTACTGCAAATCCCTTCCAACTTTGTCAAGCATTTTTAAAGTCTTATTTACTCATTCAAAATTTTAAACAGGACCTTTTTAAGTTTTAATGCAGTAATTATAGGTATTATTTAACTTTTGAATCCACATTCATGTGAGTTACAGTAGTCTTTTCCACTTTTCCATCTATTCATACTTCTTCAACTGCTTCTTGTCATAATAATTCAAAGAACCTTTAAAATATTCCACATACTTCATACATTTTAAGCATTCAACTTCACATTTTAGGCATTTCATTCAACATTCAACTTCATTCAACTTCATTACTCAGCTATCCAGTTTAGCGCTTTTAAGCCTTTCATTCAACAAATCTTCAGATATTCCACATACTTCATACATTTCAGGCTATTTTTTAAACAGCTTTTTCATACTTTCAAACAAACTTTAGTATTCACATTTAATGCAACTTCATTCACTTTTTCTACCTTCATACTTTTAAGCTATCCAGTTTAGCACATTTCAAGCATTTCTTTCATTCAATTTGCATTTTCTACATTCAATGCTTTACAGATTCAGCTATCTTTAAATCACATTTTCTACTTTTAACTCTTTATGCACATTTAAGCATTCAGCTATTTTCTTTCATACTTCTAAGCACTTTTAAAAACATTTATGCTTTGAATTCAGCTATTTTTCTTTATACTTCTAAGCTGTTTATTCACTGATTTTAATTCAGAGCTTTTTCACTTACTTTTAAGCATTTCATGCATTTATTCACATAGCTTTAAGCATTCATTTCACTCTTCATGCCTTTCATACTTTTAAGCACTTACCTTTATACTTCTAAGCTTTGCTTTTTCTTTCTACATTTATACTGCTTTTATTTTTCATTATTTTCTATTGCTATTTTCTTATTTTCAATCGCACTTTCATTGCTTTGATTCAAATATTTTCTGCATTTATTACACTTTAGTTTTAAACACATAGCACTTTATCACTCCAAGCACATTTATGCTTTGATCAGCTATTTCAGCTTTTTCTAATTTTAAGCAGCACTCTTTATGCACTTTTAATCACTCTTCATGCAATTTAAGCTTTGATTCAGCTTTCAGCACTCTTCTGCATGCATTTATTTATGCTTTGATTCAGCTATTCTCTACTTTATTCACTTTTAAGCAATTTATGCTTTGCATTTATTTTCATTGAATTTTCAATTCATTTCATTTTGCATTTTAGCATTGTTAATTCACATTTTTGCTTTGACTCAGCTACCCCTTCTACTTCTACATCTTTTTTAGCTACAGAAAGCCATTCAAACATGTTCTCATAAAACTGTTCAGCTCTTTCAAGGACATTTATGCTACTTGGTATTTCTGCATTTCTACCTTTTATACTTTTTAAAATATTCAACTTTTTTCAACTCATCAATTTATTACACTTTAGCTTTTTTTTATTCTCATTGAAATTCTAATTCTGAACCAGTGTTTCAGAGAAAATTACTTAGAGCTTCAAACTTTTCAGCAAGTCCTCTTTTTCTGCATTTCAACTTCTTCAACTTTGAAGTTCTACTGCAATTTTCCTTCTTATTCACATACTTTCAGCAGTTTAGCTACACACAGCTACAGACTCCATTTCTTTTGAAGTTCAAACTTTAAATTGCTTCATCACAAGACTTTCAACTATTAAACTTGTATTCCACATACTTTAGA